>PVJH01000359.1:5117-240901 GCA_004026705.1 Nesogale talazaci
CCCCCCCCCCCAATCAATGGTGTCCTGCTTAAAATCTGGTCACTTTAATTTACACATGAATACCTGAGAATGATAGTATCAGAAAATTCTGTGCTGCGGCTCTGTATGTAGTATATATTACCAGTGATTATACCAAAAAAGTCCTCAAAACAGATGGTTCTAAGTGCAGTTTTTGTCAAATTATGTCAGGACCTATGGATACTTCAGATCAGGCGATTTTTGCTACAACAGCGCCCTCTATGGGTACTTAGCATTACTGAACTATGAGAAAACTCACCATCATCCGGTTTCTTCACAAATTTTACTCCCAGTTCTTCAAATCTTTTACAAGCACCATGTACATCAGGAACAGCAATTCCAATGTGACCTTAGGTGACCGCCCCCCAAAAAACCATGGAGAAAAGTTAGAAGTAATTACAAGGTATCCTCAATGGCTGTGCATGGCTTATTTGAAACAATATAAAGTACTGGGAAAGAAACTGTGCCAAGTAGGTTCAGAGCCCATCATGGCATATATGAAAGAATAAGAATCTAACTGGCTGGGTAGGATGTACTCACTGGTTTCTCTGCATTTTAGATTATTTTAAAGTAAACCGATACTGGCTCAGGTGTAGCTCAACATGTTAAGAATAACCTATACTTTACAGGCTTGCAGTTACACAAGCTGCCGTTCAGCAGAGAAGCAACAGGCCCACAGGGAAGCAGCACCGGTGTGAGCATGAGGAGTCACTGGGGCCGGGTAATGGGCATCAGAAGACACATAACTAACCAACAAGATCCCAAGCCCATCGGTAGACAGTGGAACAATCCCCCCAGAGAGGGCCCACAGGGAAAAGATGAATCAACCAGGCTGCAGCAAAGCATCGATGAAACACACTATGTTCCTCCGGTTCCTGGAGGCTTCCTCTACCTCCCCCCAACCCCCCCATCACCATGGCCCCATGCTGCTTCTCAATTCGGACTAGACTGGAACATAGACACGGGTTTAGATAAGAGATGGGATCTCACGACACACAGAATCCAGGAACAGGAGCGGGGGAACAGTGAGACCAGAAGGGTAGGAGGAAGAAGGGGAGAGGAAGGGAGAAAGGGGACGTATCGCAATCATCGATACATAATCATACACCCTTCTGCAGGGGGAAGAACAACAGAAAACATGGGGGAAGGGAGACAGTGGGCCGTGTGAGATATGAAAATACTAACAATTTATCATCTAGCAAAGGGGCACGAGGGTGGGGGGTGGGGTGGGGGGATAAAAAGAGGAGCTGATACTGAGGGCTCAATAGAAAGTAAACGTCTAGAAAAGAATGAAGGCAACATATGTACAAGCATGTCTGATGCAATCAGTGTATGGGTTGTAACAAGAGTTGTAAGAGTCCCTAATAAAATGATCTTCTAAGTGAAAAAAAAAAAAAGTTAAAGGATAACCTACACCAAAAAGGAAAGATCCATTACTCGTGTCTAATAGTTCTTGGCACTGACTAGATGGCAGCCAAGTGAAGCCTGTAATCCAGTCATGTTTATTGAGAGATTACAGATCAAGGGCAGAAGCATATGACAATAGAAATCAGGCTCGCCACTGATTACACTTGTATTCTCGACCTAAGAAAAGTCTCCTGGAAATATAACAACAAATATTTGTGCAAAATAAAGGTAACGCCACTTCTAATACCCTGAGTAGACTTTGTAATTAGCCCCGGAATGTTTTAGGGTTCTTGCAATCACAGGGACGGGCCCATGCACAGCCAATCACATGTAGATAGTACAAACAGGTCAACATACCAAAGCCCCGAGGGTCTGAATTGCCATTGTGGTAACTCTGCGTTGCATCGTCTTCGGTGCCCCAATTGCTATAAAAGGAGAGTGAATATATAACAACAAGCGTTGTGGCGGTCGTGTACTTGATGTCAATTTCATAATTGGAAATCCAGGGGTGGAGTCTAGCCTGTCAATCTGGAGATAGCCAATGAGACTTCTGTGGGCATGACTTTCTCTGAGAATTCTGGAAAGTCTCGTGATAATTCCCTCGTGGAGATGAGAGACCATTTCCCTAGTGGTTGGGAGAGGCTCGACTGACAAGACAAGATGGCAGTGTCTGAGGAACTGGAGGAGCCGGAGGAGAAGCCACACGGCCTTACCCTGATGGAACCAGACCTCTGAAGCTGCAGAAGACACAGAGAGACCCCTGCCAGCGCTGAGATGGTTTTGCTGCTTCTACTGCCACCAGACACACAAGACTACATCCACTGGCCTATGACTTTGTGAGTCGGAAGGGGACTTTATGGATGGGTGTTGGACAAAGGGGCTAACATCGAACTTGTGACCTTGGACAGGACTGGGTTGGGATGGGATGCTTTCTCAATGTTCCATTCCTCTTGTATATAAACATTTCCCTTATATCCATATGCATGTCTATGAATTTGTTTCTCTAGCCTACCCGGACTAACACAAGAGTCCTGTAGAAAAAGAGACTGACAAGAAAGTGTTAAAAAATCACCATGCATATAATAAAGGTTTTATATACTCAGCTTAACCTCTCCTATGTCAAATATGAAGTTCTCAAGAAAGGGCAAATGGACAAGGTAGGGTTTTGAACTGGCCTCAGGAGGCAGGCAACAGTAATAACAGCAGTCATTGTTCATTGTGCTGCAGGCTTTGTATTCCCTTATATCTCAAAACAGCTGGACAGGCTCAATTTGAGTACCTCTCTTTTACAAGTGAGATGGTTGCTTAAGCGGAGTCAGACAAGTTGTTCAGGGTCACAGAACTCTGTCAGGGCCAAGGTTAGTGTCTAGGTCTGTCTAATTCTGGTGTTCCATTTTGAGTCAGGAGACACACCAAGTCATAGACCTTGACAGAGTGCAGAAACACCACGCAGAGAATTAGGGGAGAAAAGGGGAGAGGGAAAACGTATTTCTACATTCGTAAATGTTGAAAATATTTGTGGCGGTCATGTGCTTACGTTAATTTCATGACTGAGATGTGGGGGTGGAGTCTAGCCTGTTCATCTGGAGATAGCCATTGAGTAGCCAGTGAGGCCTCCGTGTGGGCATGGCTTTCTCCTGAGACTTCTGGGAAATCTTGCGATATTTCCCTCATACAGATGAGAAGCTATCTCCCCAGTTGTTGGGAGTTAGTCTCGGAGACAATGAACTACGGACAAGACAAGATGGCAGCATCTGAGGAGTTGGAGGAGCCAGAGGAGAAGCCACACGGCCGTACCCTGATGGGACCAGACCTCTGAAGCTGGAGAGGCCATGTGGAGATCCCTGCCAACGCTGAGTTGCTTTTACCACCACTGGATGCTGTTGACAGACCCTGAGCCCTGGAAGCGAGGAGCCATGAGGGGACCCCTGCCAGCACCAGGACTCTCTACCCACTGGCCTGTGACTTCATGAGTCGGAAGGAGACATTATAGACTGATATCGGACATATGAGCTAATATCAGACTTGTGACTTTGTACTGGACTGGGTTGGGATGCTTTCTCAATGTTCCGTTCCTTTTGTATATAAACCATTCCCCTATATCCATATGCGAGTCTATGTATTTTTTCTCTAGTTTACCCAGACTAACACAAAATTTAAATATCTTTTTAATGTTTATGATTGCAAAACAATTGAAAGGCTTAAGAAAAACCATCATCTAACACTTTGGGATCAAAAGTTAAAAAAGAAAGAATGAACAAATATTTGATTCTTCCAGTTGGGCAAATACCTTACCATCTCCTGATCTCTCTCAAAGAATAATGATCTCACTTGCCCAGACGATGCCACAGAGCAATAAACCACAACCAACCCCACTGCCAAGAAATTCCTTCTATCTCAGGGCAAATTCTTGTGTGACAGAATAGGATTGCTCCATAGGCCTGTACAAGGACAGTACAAAAACCCGAGATCTCTGTAAACAGCACGCAAGCTACATTCTTACAAAAATGTGGTTTTAGGTATTAAATAGACGTGGTTATTAGGTAGCCCTGAGTTGAATAAAACTGGTAAGTAAGGTGGGGGTGGGGGAGGGGGTGGAGAAGAAAAGCAAAAACAGCTTACAAATAGATGATATAAAAACACGCATACTCACTGAGTCAGTTCAAGTGTGGCTTTTCTGGAGAACACCCACGCCAGCTTTTCATCTTTATCTTTGGGGATGTCATTTTTATCCTCATATGCCAAGAAATAGAGGGAAAATTTCATAGTAGGAAAATCTAATTTTTGGAGCAGCCTGAAATTAAAAGATGACAGGCCCAAATCATGAAGCGCAGGAAAGGTAGATTCATTCCAAACAAAACCTTTCTAAAATCGATCGTGGTGATGATTGCACAACTCTTTTACATATTCAAGTTACTGAAGTGTATGCTACATGAATGACAATGTCAATAAAACTATTTTAAAACTAAGTAACCTGGGCTTAGCCCTGGTGGCGTAGTGGTTGAGTTCAGGACTGTGGCCCATGGGTTTGGCGGTTCAAGTCCAGCAGCAGCTCTCCAGGAACAAGGCTGGGTAGCTCCCGTGACTACCACAGGGCAGTGATGCGCCCCCCAAAAAAGTCTAAACAACCCCCCCACCCAAAAAAACAAAACTAAACTAAACCTGATAGTCCATTTCTACTAAATAATGATGCTGTTTGAATGGACAGAGCATGGGGGAAAAAATCAGAGAAAAAAAATATCAAGAAGAAAACCTTAGTCACTTGTGAATACCAGTGAAAAACAACAAGTTCAAACTATTGAATTTCACAAACTCTTCAAATATAATGGAATTTAGCTGGGATGATAATAAATGCTTATAAATAGAAAAAAATCATCAATTGTTTAAATGAAAACTGCAATTATTTTTTTCTTATATGCACTGTTCAGTGTGAAATAGACAGATAAATCCTTACTGTGTTGAAACTTCTAGATATGTTTACAAGATGTTTGAGAAAATTAAGATGTATCATTATGGTTTTTTTCACATGTATACATTCAAATAGACTTAAAATGTTTTATCTTAAAATTAGATATCATATCCCATAGTTCAATCACATGAAGCAGTCTTGCACAAATGCTGCCATAATCGGTTTAAAAAAAAATGTTTTAAATCAGTAAGTGCCCCATTTCCCTGGGGTTAATTCTGACTCTGCTACCCTCTAGGACAAAGCGGACGTGCCCTATAGCGAGTGTTGAAGGCTGTGGCCTTTACGGAGGCGGTCTGCCACATCTTTTTCCTGTGGAGCAGCCGGTGGGTGGGAGCCACTGACTCTTTGGTTCGCCATTGTGTGTTTAACGAGGGCAAGTTCAAAAGGATGAAATAAGAAGACAAAGAAAAACAAAACAGAAACTCTTCCTAGGGACAGAACATTGAGGATGGGTGATGAGAGAGAGAGGGCAGGAGGAGGCAAGATTAAGATCACGGAACGTATGTGAACGCCACCAATAAGCATCGGGTGTTGTGGAAAGGGCAGATCAAATGAAGACGGGGGAAAGGTCACCAGCTATGAAAAGGTCCTGTGAGAGAGGCTGGCTGCGATGGAGAAGGGACAGGCGGAGAGGAAGCAAGATGGTGTTGACAAGGAGAAGGAAGGAAGGCAAGCACGCAGAGGACCTAGAATCATTCCAGACCGGAGAAGGCGGTGTTCGCTTGCAGGGTGGGGAGAAAGCCGGTGGGAAAGGGGAATGATATCGGCAGAGAGTGAAGGAATGACTCCTCATGCTGCTTTCCCCAAAGATGACCGAAGTTCGGGCCTGGGACGTGAGCTGAACGAACGGGTAGACTTGTTTTGCTGGGAATCAGGCAGCACAAGGGCGGGTGCACAGAATACAACTGCCAGGAGACACTGCAGGGCGATGGGATGCTCAGTGATAACTTTTTTGGTACTCCGCCGAAGGGAATGGCCACAGCACGGTAAACGTGATGTTTCTGGGATTCTGCCCCAAATCTCTGCCTTGATGCTCACTTCTGTGCACTAGGCCTTGGCCCACTGAGATGTGTGCAATTGAGTTCACACAAATAAAATTTACTCTGACACAATAAACTTAACAGTAAAGTATCAGACATTGCTGACACTTGCAAAACTGTGACAGAACATGTACTGGGCCCAAGAAATCTTTCACTTACGTCATTCCAAGAATTCTAGTATAGAAATCCAGTGACTTCTTCGGGTCTTTAATTCGGAGCATGGTCTGCTGCAGCAGGAAATCCTAAAGAGAAGCAGTATATATTAGACATCTCTAACTGGCGCACTTATTATACACGTGGTAAACTGTACAAGAACAAGAACCAGGAGGGTCTACGAATCTGTTTCCAAACATGTTACCAAAATGTTTGTTTTTTTAAATAAAAGGTGATTTTTGGACCCTTGCTTATAGAAATCACCTGGAAACAATTCCCAGAATTCCCACCTACAGATAGCATCCTGTGGCTCTCTGACCAGGATGTTTTTTGGACAATCGGAATAGGCTCCTGTGTGGGACAGGTCCAAAGGGCAAGGGATTTGATACCCTCTGGTGTATCAAATTACATAATCTAGTGTCAACCTGTGGAGGGATAGAGTCTAGCCTGTCAATCAGATCGCACGCAGCTTGATGACATCACTTGAAGGCGCTTAAGAAGATAAATAGCTCAGGGCTGAGCCCCGGTGGCGTAGTGGTTGTGCGCGGGACTGCGGCCCACTGGATGGAGGTTCGATTCCAGCTCCACGGAGCAAAGGCAGGGCCTCCTACTCCCACCACCTGAGGACAGTGATGCCCCCCCCCCCCCCAAAGAAGATAAATAGCTCGCAGGAGGCAGGCCCCCCACATACCCTCTGACAGACATTCCTGGTGACAAACCACATGGAGACAGGCTAATGGCAGTCAGAGCCTTGGAGCAAGAGGAGCCACATGGTGACCCACGCCAGCCCTGCAATGCTTCTACCACCACTGGATCCACAAGATTTCCCACTCATTGGGCTGTGATTTCCTGCATTCCTGTGTCATTGCATGAGTGTGTGCATCTAAAGAGAAATTTATGGACTAGTATTGACATATGGGGTAATATTGGGCTTATGCACCTGATCTTGAATTTATGGACTAATATTGACATATGGAGTATTATCAGACTTATGGACTTGATCTGGACCGGACTGTTTTCTCAATATACAATTGCTTTTACATAAAATTCTCTCTTAGACACATGAATGTCTATGAATTTGTTTTCTACCAGACTAACACACCTAGAAATGACCCTCAAACGGTGGCAGATAAACACATCTCTGCTTTTCTTATTCCTAGGGGGCTATTTTGAAGCATGCGCCACATCGTCTCTCACAGGCTCAGCAGCAGGGCTGAATCCCACTTGCCTACAGCAGTAATCCACTCTACATACATCTTTCACTTTATTTTTTAGCTACTTATTGTGATTGGGGTGAAGGTTTACGGCAATCATGAGTTTTACCTTCAACAAGTAGCCACATTTCATTCACTGCAATGTCGCAATGTGACATCACTCAACCCTACTCCTCCCTGTTTCCTTCCTTCCTTACCCTTTTGAATCTTGTCTTTTGGTAGGTAAATGCTGCCACTTTGGTTGCAAGGGATTGATGAGAGTCTAAGGCGTCCCTTCCTCACCAGACCGATGTGTTGTTTGGCTGAACAGTGAGCCACAGGGGTGAGTTCTGTTCCCAATCTGAAAGATGCCTCAGGACCATGCCTATAGGCATTCCAAGCTTTGTTCTAGCTTTTTCCCTCCCACTTCATCCAGGATCTTCATCCAGGATCTTCCAATGCCATCCCTTCCACAGCAACTGATAGTGGTAGTCGGGTCCCATCTCTAGTTCTGGTCTCAGAGCCAAGGAGACTGATGCTTGCATGGTCCATTACGCCGCTGCACGAATGGTTCACATGTGGCTTTGGTTTTTTAAAAAAAAAATCATTTTTCTTACTCTCTCTTGGGGAGAGACCCCAAGAGACGCTCATTGCCATCAAGTCGATTCTGATTCAGAGACACCCTACAGGACATGGTAGAACTGTCCCGGGGGGTTCCGAGATGGAAACTTTAGAGGAGTAGAGAGCTAAGTCTTTCTGTCTCTGAGCAGCTGCTGAGTTCAGACTGCTGACCGCGTGGTTTGCAGCCCCAGGAATAACCATTACACCATCACGGTTCCCAGAGAGGCCGATTGTTGCCCCTCCGTATACTGTATATACTTGTGTATAAGCTGAGTCTTTCAGCATGTTTTTAATGCCTTTTTTGTGGTAAAATTAGGTGCCTCGGCTGAAATTCGGGTTGGCTTATACTTGAGTATATAGGGTACTTTTTATTGACCTCCCTTGCCCACTCCATAGAGGTTTCTGTGATTCTTTCTGAAGTAAACTACTTACAAGTAAACCTTTAGCTTGAGTCTCCTTTCTAGCAACTCAAACAGACCCTGATGGAACCACAAATAAGAAATTCAATGACTATCATATTTGGGAAATGAATGGATAGTGCCCTTCCAGCACCAGTCAGCGGTAACTAGGTAAAATCACACGCGAACTTATTCACAAGACATAGACTTCTTTTTTTTTTTTTTTTGGCATCACTGCCCTCTGGTGGTTGTGGGAGCTACCCAGTGCTGCTCCTGAGAGCCGCTGCTGGATTTGAACCGCCAAGCCCGCGGGGCGCAGTCCTGCACTCAACCACTTATGCCACCGGGGCTCAGCCAAGACCTAGACTTCTTAACAACTTCTAGATGACAGTAAAAAGTTACTGTCCCTAAGACTTTTGTGAAATGGTCCAATTTACAAACTAGGAAACAGAAAGATTAACTTGTCTGGGGGGAAAAAAAGGTAGAATTTGTAAATTTGTGGTGTTAAGATTATTATTCGCAATACTTTGACAATAATTATTAATAATAAACATTAAAAACAATATGTTGCCTAGGAGTCTTACTTCATTAGCTACAGTAACTATGATATATATGTATGTACATATATAAATAGTCCCATTTTATAGGTGAGAAATTGACACCCATGGTGATTAAACTAGCCATTGAAGCCTTGTGATTCTAGTTCAGGTTTCTCTCAGTCTTACAGACCCTAAGCCTGTAAACCAGGTGAGACCTTCCCAAAAGGTTAGGATTCTCTTAAATCCCTGATCTTGACAAAAGAGGCCGAGATCTCTGACTTCTCCTTATATAGCCACAGGCATCTCTCCCTGTAGTTCCCATTGTACAATATAGTCTTGATTCATTCAGCACCACGAGGGCATGAAAATAACCAAAATGTACCTTTTCAGCATCAAAACTTGTTTTGTTTAAAAATAAAAAAAGTCCCAAGTGATTTTATTGCATTCGGCTGATGCCAGCGAATGTTCGTTATGGCTCTAGTTCCAATTTATCATCACAGAAGAGCAGGTGGCTCTGCAGCTACAGGCTTCTGGAAAACTGGGACGGCTTTTCCAGGTCAGCTGCTCTGCTCCCGGTGCGTCTTCGTGTCAGCAAGGGCCTAGCTTTTCTCCTGGGTGAGCACCATCCAAAGACCACCCCCAGTGTCACAGGTCGTGCCCGCCATCAAGTGAGTCACCCCCCTCCTGCCCGCTCAAAAAGAAAAGGCAGCGAGAGGACTTCAGAGTCAGCGTCAAAGATCAAAACAAGACACTTTGAACGCTACAAAAACACCAGGCAACCCCCTCTCCTAGTTAATAGGGGTGACTGCTGCTTTTCAACATTACCATGGAAACCTGGCTCCGAGGCACAACCCTGTCATTACCTCGACCGGTCCAGGCAGGTCTCCTACACCAGGCTTAGGGCATCTCTGAAGGAGATCTCAGTGGCCTGCCGTGAGCTTGGGCTCTGGAATCCCGAATCTGCAGGGATCCAGCTGACCTTTGCCCACTGAGTGGCCTTCCTTGGGGAAAACCTTGAGAGGCCTGCCCCTTTCCTACTGGGCCTCTTGTTTCTTCTCTCTCTCTCCCTCCCTTCTTGATAATATTCACTAAGATAAGGAATTAATGAGAACGAATCCAATCAGGCGTGAACCCGGTTTCCTTAGCAAACCAAAGCAACATCGGTGCTACACAGTTTATTTGGGGCTTATGGTGACACTCTAGGCCAAAGCTTGCAAAGCCCACTGGAGCCCTGGTGGCAGAGTGGACTGCTTAGCATAAAGTCCGCAGTTCAAATCCACCAACCACTCTGAGGGAGAAAGATGAGGCTGTCTGCTCCCATAAATATTCAGAGCCCTGTAAACCCACAGGGGCTGATCTACTTGTGTCTCACAAGGGGAGCTCTGAGTCAGAACGGACTCCATGAGAGTGACAGTGGAGAACTGCCCTACTGGGTGTCCAAGGCTATCGATCTGCACAGAAGCACAGACTGCCACATCGTCCTCCCGTGGAGTCGCTGGTGGGTCCCAACCACCAAGCTTTTTTTAGCTGGCAGCCACACACTTAACAAGTGTGCCACCCGGGTCTTTCTGCCTTCCCCAAACCGGCCAACACAAGTCCAAGTCTATAGGAGATTCTCTCTCCCGCTTCCTGCTGAGACCACCGTTCTTTATCAGGTACAGTCTCCTTCGTTGAAATTGAGCAATGCACCTAAGTGGTTCCATCCCCGGCAGACCAGGGGCTTCAAAAGCTTTGTGGAAAAAAGGGAAATGAAAAGATAATGCAGTTTTCCCACACACTTTTGAAGCACACGCTCCTATGACGGATGGTCTTCAACTAGAAGGCGTTCCTGACTAGGTCTCTACCTCCCTGGTTACTTCTGCATGACAACCCGATTTTAATATGACCCTGGTTATTCTACCAAAAAGGAACGCACCTGCTGCAATGGTTACGTGCTCGGCGGCTAACCAAACGGTTGGCAGTGCTAACGTACCAGCTGTTCCGTAGAAGAAGTGGCAGCCTGCTTCTGTAACACCTACGGCCTTAGAAACCTTACTTGGAAAACACTTTTTCTCTGCCCTAGCGGGGTCACTGAGTTGAAATTGATTTGATGACAGTGGGTTGCCTTTGGGTGTTTGTTCAAGCACTTCATCGATACAAAATTAAGGTTACTAATCAGCTGACCTTGGACTAGGACACCTGGATTAGCTGGGGAGCCTCAATGTAACCAAGTGCCTGAGCCCTTACATACAGAAGAGCAACGCAGCTCTTTAATAAAGCTCCTTTATGTTAGTGGAAGAAAACAATGTAGAAAAGGAGAGTGAGAATGAACAGACAACTTGAATAGCATAGGCAATGGCCTTGAATGCAAAAGGGGTTGAACTGGGTTGTTGAACCACAACAAAAATAAATTACTTTTAAAGAAGACAAAAGGGAGGTCTGGCAGAGGGGAAGTTAGGTTCCTCCTGTGAGAAGGATCTGTCTGGGCTCTGAGATGTAGGGGTGACCAGGTAAGGCCACTGGGACAGCCTCGGCTCACAGACAGCAAGGTCACAGGGACCTTGGTCTTACAAGGGCTGGCTGGGAACCGAGTCCAGCATTCAGCCAACAACCAGAATGGGCCCCCTGGGAGGCACACAGCCCTGCCCACATCTGGCATTAACCTAGTTGACTCTGCTCTTTGACTTCTAACCCACACTGTGTATTTTACTCTACTCCACATTAATTTCTAGCAGTGCACTAAACACGATTCACATGCTATAGCCATGAGACTTTATTTTTGATTGAGGTCTCTTTCTTTTTTTATTATAAATCATTTTATTGGAAGCTGTACAACTCTTTTTTTTTGGCATCACAGCTCTCCGGCGGTGGGAGTAGGAGGCCTAGCCCCACTGCTGGAATTGAACCTCCGTCCCAGTGGGCCGCAGTCCCACGCACTCCGGGGCTCAGCCCGCTGTACAACTCTTATCACCACCCACACATCCATCCATTGTTGCCATGATCGTTTTCAAAGCATTTTCTTTCTACTTGAGTCCTTGGTATCTGCTTCTCATTTTTCCCCCTCCCTCTCCGCCCCATCACAAACCCTTGATAATTTATAAATTATTTTTTCATGCCCGATGTCTCCCTTTTACCCTCTAGTCTGTTGTCTGTCCCCCTGGGAGGGGGTTATAGATAAATCATTGTAATCAGTTCCCCCTTTCTCCCCTCACCTTTCCCTTACCCTCCTCGTATGGCTACTCTCCATATTGGGCCCTAGGAGTTTACCTGTCCTGCATTCTCTGTGTTTCCAGCTCTTATCTGTACCCATGTTCATGTTCTGGTCTAGCCAGATTTGTAAGGTAGAAATTAGGGTCATAACAGTGGGGGGTGGGGGGAAAGGAAGCCTTGAAGAACCACAGGATAGCTGTATGTTTCATCGGTGCTTTACTGAACCCTGCCTGGCCTGTCTTCTCTTTACAGTCCTTCTGTAAGGAGATGTCCAATTGCCTATACATTGGCTTTGAGCTTCCACTCCTCACCCCCCACCTCATTCATATTATGATTTTTTTTGCTCCGGGTCTTTGATGCCTGATACATCTCAGGCCATGGAACTTTTATACTGGTTGTCCCTTTCTTGGAATGCTCTTTCCCCCCGACAGCCGCTTTTCCTAACGATAATCTTTTTAACTATCAAATGATGTCATCCTCTCAAAGAAGTCTTTCTCAAACTAAACTCACTCCATTGAATTGATTTCAACTCATGAGACAGAAGACGCATATGACAGAATCATAAGATTTCAACTCAAAACCCACTGTGGGTTTCTGAGACAGTAAAACATGAGAGTAGAAAGTCCCATTTCCCCCTCCCCCCCCCCTCCCCCCATGGAGCACCTGGTAGTTTCAAACAGCTGACTTTGCAGCTAGCAGCCCAATGGTTAACCCGCTATGCCACCAGTGGTCATAGAAGCCTTCCTAGGGCACCCTAATTAAAACTGTAACTCTGTACTTCAATCCCTGTATATCCTGTTCCACTTTTCTCATTCTCGTCTTCCACAGCACTTAACTTTGAATATGCCGTGCAATTACATAATTATAAGACCACATACCTCTTTATATACTTATATTTGATCACCTTTGCTCTCCGAAACATGTTTGCTTTGGTCACTGATATTTCCTAGTAAGTGACCTTTGGCAGTCTTCTGACACACCAAGTAGGTTTTTTACTTCAAGGCCCCCCCCACCCCGCCCCGACTTGATCAAGTTGTACCCAACATTACTGACCTCTTCGAGAGCTAGAAATAAGAGAAAGTATAAGCTAACAAAATGACTGTTTAAAAACTGCTTATTGGTTTTCCAGTCCATCAGTGACACCGAGGTCACATTCATCGCATGTTTCCCCAGCAGTTCTCTAAAACCATCATTAGTATTGCTAAAAGTACAAACAAGACTTGATGGCCAGTCATCCACACAGGCTACACCAAAATTCAGGCACCTTGGGCACAACTGGGCACAAACATTATTTCTTGTTTGCAGGTGCTGTGCCAAGCAATGGATGGCATGTTGGATAACCCTCCCTATCTACCCCGCCCCGCCCTACCCCACCCTTACTGTGTGCCTTATGCTAGATGGAGCCTACAGTCTTTTCAAGAAAGAATTTTGACGTGAAGAGTCTCTAGGAGTTCATATTCTTTGACCGTTTTGGGAATTTATTTAAGGAAATAACCAGGAGCTTTGGCAAAATTGTGTACACAAAGCTCTTCTAACCTAATGACTATATGCCAGAGATTTGTAGACATGCACTCAGTTACGTAATTCATAACAACTGTTTGAGGTAGTAGTACTGTTGCCCCTATTTTACCTCTGATAGAGTAAGAGGCGGAATAAAAATTTCAACCCTGAAAGTCTGGTTTCAACCCCCTTTGCTAAAGTGACTCCAAAACTAAAGAAATTGCTGTGAGATAATCGACAGTCTTATCACATTTAAAAAGCTGATTGAGAAGAACACTTAAGGTCTTGGGGACATACACAGGGTCTGTTAGTTTAAAGAGTAGACTCTAGGCGTCTACACCACCAGTTGCTGTGGTGGGGATTCCGACTCCTCGTGACCGTCTGTCAGCACAGAGCGGTGCTCCAGACCTTGCCATGGTAGCTTGTGTGGGCACAGATCATCGTCCCTTTCTTCCCAGAAAGGGAAGACTTAAAGCTCCAATCTATTGGTTAGCAACAGATGGTATTAACCTTACATTTTTATTTAATATGCTATTAGGATTCATTATAACTTAAAATTAATGAGGTTAAAGCCTTTAATTTTATTGTCTATAAGCACAGCTATGTATTTATGACTAACACAATATATAATAATATTAAAATTCACTTTAAAAAGTATCAACTTTCTCCCCCCAGGCTCCCCATAAATTCAATGCTCAAGATTAAAAAAATAAACAAATCCTTTGCTGCAAATTGTTACATGGATCACATACAAAACAAGTAGGGCTTGCTTATAGCAAAATGACCAAGTTATTCTATGCTTATGTAACAGAGGTTCCTTTAACACCGCAGCATTCTGATAACTCTCTGAACTTCTGGTAAACACTTGATCTCGGCTAAAAGTACCTCTATTTAAAAGGTCATTCCTAAAAATTCCTGTTATCTATTGCCATGGTTTTAAAATTTTATTCAAAATAACTATATCTTGTGCTGGGGACACAAATCAAGACGACGTTTATGTATTTTTTTTTTCATATAACTGTTTGGGCCAGGTCTGTACCATGCAGCCGCTTCCCCCAGCTCTCCAGAAAGATTGCCTGCTGGGCTGTGCGACCCCTTTCTCCCCACCCCTCCTCCGGCCTCTCAAGGCCACAACTGGACTGTGCAGTCCCTGCCTCCAGCGTTCCAAGAAGCTTCTCTCTTGGGGCCAAGTCTGTACAGCCCTTCCCTCAGCGTTCTGGGAAGCAGGTCTGCGAAAAACACGATGATTTACTCACAGATCGTACCCTGACTTAAACCCTGCAACTGCAACATCAGAAAGCTCATTCCCCTTACCAGTATATGTGCCCCACTGCCTCAGTGCCAGGTGTGACTTCCCGGACCTAACCTGTTGCATGCTCGAGTGCTCCCGTCCCTTTCTCTGCTCTCCCTTCCCCTCCCAGGAGTTCTTTCCTTGCCTCAATAAAGTCTTTCTTAACGTCTCATTCCTGGCTGAACTCTCTCTCTGCTCTACGCCTCCATTTTGCACCTTCTCAGCAACCATACTTGATTTGGTCTTTGCCTTTTCATGGCCTCCATTTACAACAGTCCTCGTCTATGTCACAGAGCTCAGGTAAAGAAGACGGTCCGCGTCGGGAGGAGTGGTGTAGCAGCCTTCGATGCCACAGGGGCCAATTTCTTAGTAGGCAACCCCGAGCTGTGAGGGAGCCCTCCTCACTGTCAGAGACCTGGTGGCATAGTAGGGAGATGTTTGGCTGCAATACAAAACACCAACAGTTCAATACCACCAGCCACTGTGCAGGAGAGAGCAGGGGCTTTCTACTCCCGTGAAGAGTTCTGAAACCCACAGGGACCGTTCTCCTCAATCCAATAAAGTTATCAATGTGATGGCAGTGCGTCTGAGGGTGTTCTGGTTTTGTTTGGTGGTGCTTCCCCACGCGGTTCCACACTACCTGCTGCTCAGGTAATGACTTACAGCCTCAGAAACCCTTTACAGCAGTTCTCAACCTTCCTCAGGCCGCACCCTTTCATACAGTTCCTCATGTTGTGGGAACCACCCCAATCGTAACATTTTTGTTGCTACTTCATACCTGTGTTTTTGCTCATGCTCTGCATGGCGCAACCCCCGTGGGAGAGTTATTGGACACCCCCCAGGGGGTCGCGACCCACAGATTGAGAACGGTGGCTTTAAAAGGTCTCTCTAAGTTGGAAGGAACTCAAGGGCAGTTAAGTTCGGTTTTCGTTTCGAACTTCAGAACCGAAGCTTCTAGAAGCTCCGTAAAGAACAGCCGTGGCTGCCTCACCCCAAACTCTCTGCCATCGAGTCAACAGCGACTCATGGTGACCTGCTGTGGGTTTCCGAGACTGGGATTGTGAATGGGAGGAGGAAGCCCTTGCTCCCCAGATGCTGCTGGTCTTTTTCAGTGGCACGCAGACCATGCAGAGCGCCGCCCTCGCTGTAACCAGGACGCCACCAGGGCCCCTCAGAGGTAAGATCGTTCTTCCAGTCCTGCTACAATTTGCCAACCATGCTATTTTATCACAAACAATGCTGCCTAAAAGCAGCTGTTCGTTTTTATCGCTTTCCTGGGAAGCAGCAAGACGAGTTAACCAAAGTCAAATCCTCCTCTGAAAAGGGAAAGGAGTTTTTAATTCTTTAACCCTAAATGTTATGTCTCTCATAAAACTAGTATCAAGATAGTGACTCCCCCCCACCCCCTACCTGTCCTAAAAAAAAAAAAAATCAGCCTTTCCACGAAGATCCTTTTGGAAATATTAATGTATCTAGGAGGAATACTGTGTGCCAGGTTAATGTGAGATAGGATGGGACACATTTTTTAAAAAACTACCTTCTTCTACCGAAGGTGACCACATCTGTCCCTGGAGGTGACAGGTTATTCCAGAAAAGACCTAGTCACGCTTTTTCGATTTCTTCTGTGTTGGTGAGGCCGGTGGCTTTGTTGGGTCAGCCTTGGACGGTGGTTCAAACCCATCAGCTGCTCCAGAGGAGAAGGGACAGGTGTCCACTTCCCGTCAAGATGTCCATTTTCAGCAATTCCATGGCGGGGTTCTGAGCTGAGTCTGAATGGACTCAGGGGCAGTGTGTTTGATCATTTTAACAAGTCTCATGTCATTCTTTCCTCCCATTCTACACATCATCAGCCAACAACAAACTGTAGGTGAAGCTACTCTGTAACCAAGGAAGAGAGAATAGCTGAGAGGCACAAAGGAAAGTTTAAATGGAGGGGGTGGTGGTGGTGGTGACAGGAGCTTAAAAAATATATATATATATAATTAATTTATATATATTAAATTATATATATATATATATATATATATATGCTTGCTAAATTAGCACACATGCCAAACTATTCCTGTGGCAGATAGGAAAAAATAGGAAAATTCCAGAAGTATCCAGTATCGTGAGGCTCTTCAACTCTCATGCAGAGGAAGAAAAATCACACATGTAAGCATGAGGACAAAAATCGAGGCAATATGGTTCAAGTGCTGGTTCTGTCTCTGTGACCCTGAATCTCAGTTTGTACACCTCCAAAATGAAGAAAATTCAAGCCCTAGTTCCACGGGATGGAGCCCTGGTTAAATACTCCTCCACTGGCAAGACGAAGGTAGATGGTTCAAACCCACAATCCGCTCTGTGGGGAAAAGCTGGGGCAATCTGCTTTGGTTAAGATTCGCGGTCGGGGAATCCCATGGGGCGGTGGTTAGAGGCAGCTCTGAGGGGCTTCTTGGCGTCAAAACTGACCCCACGACCATGGGTTTGGGTTTACTTTGGGGGGGATGTCCCAAGAGTTGAGTTGTGGAGTAAATGGGACAATACATAAAAGTGACCAACCCACAGCAAGCTACTTGCCTCGCCTGGTTTTTGCAGTTATTAATAAAGAAAGGCCCGGTTTCCACAACTAGCTATTTCTTTTGATTCTCCAATCAGCACTCCCCAGCCCGCACCTCTGAGCTCAGCTCTGGACTTACCTGTCTACCGGTGCCACAATACGGAGCTGAGCAGGTTCAAATGGCACAAGCCACTTCCAACAGAGAAAGCCTCTAGCACCCTTTGTCAGTCCATGCCAAGCACCCGCGGCCATCCTTTCTCCTTCCTCCCCTTTCTTCCCTCCCTCCCCTCCTCTCACCATTCCTCCCCCAATCCAATCCAAGCCTCCTACGGACCCTTTTGTCTTCCTAAACACTCTCTTGCTCAGCCCTTGCTACTTTTTGCCTAGGCTATTATCATAATCAGGAGCCCTTGGCGGCGCGGTGGGATAAACATTCGCCTGCTAACAGCGAGGTTGGCGGTTTAAACCCATCAGCCGATCCCTGGGGAAAAGACGAGACCATCCGCTCCTCGGTAGCCTTGGAGACCTTACACAGGGCCACTGTGCATAGGAATCCACTCCACGGCCGGGGGCTGCCTTTCACGGGCTCTTGGGGCTCTCTGCTTCTTGCAGGCTGGTCGGGAAGAATGGCATCCATTATCTTCACCGCTGCCGAGTGAGCTTTCCACGATGAAAACCCAATCGTGTTAGCCTTAAGGAACACTAATCCTTCAGTGGCTCCTTGCTGCTCTGGGGAGATGGTCCCCATGCAAGCACATGTGGCTGTCCCGCTCTTCTCTGACGAGCCTTTCTTTCAATAGGCCATCACTTCTTGTTGCTAAATTTCACACATACATTATAAATATATATGTATGCTCAATAAATGTATATGTATTTTAATGATAGATGTAGATGATCAAATATATTTACCCAGTAGAAATCTTTATAGGGTGAGAGACACAACAAGCACACAGTGACTGTACTGTGTGCATACGCACACACGCACACCACTGCCCATAGCTTAAGTCTCACTGTATTACCCGCAGTGCCTGACTGTACCTGTATCAGTTCTCTGACACCTCTATGCCTTCATATGCACTACGATTCTGTCTAGACCAGTCGCCATCCACCTGCCCATTGTCCTCCTTCCTCCTCATTCCCATTCCCTCTCAACCCGACCCGTGACCACAACTTTATCTGGTTCCCTTCTCTATTCATGGCAACACACTAAAGGTCCCCACTACGAAAAGCTTCTGTCTGTTTTCGATCTTTGAAAAAAGAATCTACGGGGCTGAGCCCCGGTGGCGTAGTGGTTGTGCACGGGACTGGGACTACGGCCCACTGGGACAGAGGTTCCATTCCAGCAGTGGGGCTGGGCCTCCTACTCCCACCATCAGAGAGTAGTGATGCCCCCCCCCCCCCAAAAAAAAAAATTCTACCGGACTGTGGCCCACAGGGTTGGCGGTTCAAATTCAGCAGCAACTCTCCAGGAGCAAGGCTGGGCCTCCCACTCCCACCAGGGGGCAGTGATGCCCTCCCCCAAATCACTTTATCACGGGCTCTTACAGCTCTTATGACATTCCATGCATCAATTGTATCAAGCATATTTGTACATATGTTGCCATTGTTTCCAAAACATTCTTACTGAGGCTGTTATTATTTCATGTCTTTTTTTCCCTAATTTTTTTTTTCATTTTTGGGCATCACTGCCCTCTGGTATTATTTCATGTCTTACACTGTCCGTTGTCTCCCTTCACTCACATTTCTGTTATTCATCCCCTTTTGGGGAGTGTGGACTATTTATCCAACCTTTCTTTTTTTTTTTTTTTTTGCGTGTGGCATCACTGCCCTGGTGGGAGTAGAAAACCCAGTCTTGCTCCTGGAAAGCTGCTGCTGGATTTGAACCGTCAACCCTGTGGGCTGTAGTCCCGCACACAACCACTGCGACACCAGGGTTCAGCCTATTTATCCAACCTTATGATAGGTTCTCCCTTTCTCCGGCTTCTCCCTTACCGACCATCCCTCTACCCTGATATTGCTACTCACTACTGTTCCAGGGCGGGGTGTGGGGGTGGGGTTTGGCTTGAATACCATGTGTTGAAGTTCTTACTGTACCAATGTGTGTTCTTCGGTCTAGCCAGATCTGTAAGGTAGAAGAACTGGATCACGGTAGTGGTGGGGAGGACGCATTCAGGAACTAGAGGAATGACATGAGCTTCATAGGTACTGTACTGCACCTTGGTTGAATAATCCCTTCCTTATAACCCTTCTGTGGGGGCTACAGATGGGCTTTGGGTCTCCACTCCAACACCCCTCTTTTGTATCAATATAGTTGTTTGTTTTGGATCTTTCGATGCGTGATCCCCACAACACCTCAGGATCACAAAGGCTGGTGTGCTTCTTCCATGTGGGCTTGTTTGCTTCCCTGTTGGGTGGCTGCTTGTGTAACTTTAAGCCTTTAAGATCCCTGACACTGTATCTTTTGATAGCCAGGCACCACCCGCTCTCTTCACCACGTTTGTGAAAGCTTTTCTTGACCCACATATAGGACCAAAACTCAAACCAAACCCATTGCTATTGAGTCGACTCCAATTCATTGTGACTGGGTAGTAATTCTGGTAGCATACTGGTTATGCATTAGGCGGCTAACTATAAGGTCAACAGTTCAAATTCACCAGTTGTGTGGCGGGATAAAGATGAGGTTTTCCAGCAAAAGGTTTCAGTCTAGGAAACCCACAAGGATAACTCTACCCTGCCCATACAGTTGTCGTGAGTCAGAACTGACTTGATGCAGTGAGTTTGGTTTGGGGTTTGTACAATAGATAATCAACATTGTGCCTGTCTCTGGTACTTGACAGACACAGTCATTCTTGAAGGCAGGAATTGTGATTTTAGGTCCATCCAACCCACCGCACCTCACACACAGAACAAAACGCAAACCCCCCCAACCCCCCAAATCTCACTGATATCAAGTTGATTCCAACTCACAGCAAGAACACATAAAAAATATAAGTAAAATTGTCTGAAAAGGTACAGTGGGGGTGGGGGACTGGGGAGTGTAGGAGAAGTGTCTTTCCACCGGCATCATTGGAGAACCGATTTTGAATTTCACTGGATTAAACTTCGTAAAATCCTCTAATCCCATAATTCTGTTAAAATTAACTTGATGCTTCTTGTTCTGATGGCCGTCTAGCTGCTCACTCAAACGCAAACTCATCTCTAACCCTCTAAGAAGGGGTAGAACTGCTCCCATGGGTCTCCCAAGATTAACTTTATGGAAGCAGAGAGCCTCGTCTTTCTCCTGTGGAGCGGCGGGTAGGTTTGAACTGCTGACCTTATGGTTAGCAGCCCAACATACAATCACTGTGTCACCAGGGGTTCTTATGTCTAGGTACCAGGTACATATTTTTGAATTAAAAAAGAAAGAAAAACACAAAAAGGTCTAAGACTTCTCTCCCTCCTGCACTCCTGCAACACATCTTTAAATTCTGAGGCTTTGCCCATGAGTCCATGAGGTTCAAGGGAAACTGAGTGTAGTGCAGACTGATCTTGGTAGTGGTAACTTACCAACAGCAGGAGCAGTGAGGACAGTCCCTGCTGTGTTAAGAGACACCAATAGAGGCAGCCAGAAGGAAAGAGCTTCAAGAGCTCGTCGCTTGGGAGCAGGCTCCTTTGGCCTTTCGAAGAAAGTCAGCCAAGTAAGACTGGCCTGGCTATGACACAGCTCTGCGCTCCCCAGCTGGTCTTCCTGACGACGCGGCAGAACTCAACCAGTAAGCGGTCTCCCACGGTTGCTCTTTCCTTTCTCAACCAACCCCTTATGAGGCAGCTCAACGTCTGGAGGAGGCGTTCACGTTCCCTCATGACCTCCAGGCTTTGATTGCTTTGGGGTCTCCTGCAGGATGCTTTGAAACCCTGGGCGTTTCCCTTACTGCCTGTAGGATATCCACCTTGCTTAGCTGTGAAGTTCAAGGTGCACCCCGGGCTGCCTCCAACCTACCCCTCTAGCCTTCTCCACCACAGCTCCACTGCTGAGACGGCCTGACCTTCCACATACAGCAATGCACTCACCCTTGCCAGCCCACTACCATGTTCTCACTCAGCTGTCGTCCTGTGTATGCAGACCCGCTGGAACCCTAACCATCTTTTGTTTCTTTCTTTTTTTTTTTTTTCGGCATCACTGCTCTCCGGTGGTGGGAGTAGGAGGCCCAGCCCCACTGCTGGAATTGAACCTCCGTCGCAGTGGGCTGCAGTCCCGCCCACAACCACTACGTCACCGGGGCTCAGCCCGCCCTAACCATCTTTTAACGCGTACCCCAACACTATGCTCTTCCCCGGAGCTTTCTGACCACCCCACCCCTACCCGTTGAAATCTAAGCTTAAATAGTAGCACTCTTCACCATTCAGAGAATGTGGATGCATGTTACCTCACTCTCCCTTCTTACCCGAAGATGTCTACATTGGATTGCTAATCTCAGGGTCAGTAGCTCAAACCCACCGGCTGCTCACGGGAAGAGAGATGAGGCTTTCTGCTCCTGTAAAGATTTATAGTCTTAGGTTGCTGTGAGGTGAAACAATGGCCTTGGGGTAGCTAGTTAGTGAGGTGTCCTCCTACCAGCTTTCCTAGATAGCCTGTTACCCACTTTACTAACTCAGTAGTCTTACGGTGTCTTTTTGAACATTTCTCCGTGATCCCAGGGTGGGTTCCAATTTTAATTTCAATAGCACACTCACCCTCCTTCCAGTTGAGGTCAGTTTTTGTATGTGTGGGGCAAGGACGGAAATGTCTCATTTATCCTAGTATCTCATAAAGTACCAACCACGTGCAGGCAATCCTACATTAGGCTGACTTCAGTTTGCTTGGGTTTCCATGTTTTCTTTCATGGCAAGTTCCAAAAGAACTGCTGGGGTCAGTGCTTCAGAGGCAGGGCCAGGGTAGAAGTGAGGGAGTGTGGCCTCCTCCCCAGACAACGGTGACTTTACGGCCTCTCTGCCCTTCCCCCTTTCTATAAAATGGAAACAGTTGTCATGCTTTCCTAAGAGCTCTTCAAATTACACGTAAAACGTCTTAATAACTTTGAGGGATTCAACTGTTGTTCTTTTGCAATGCTCTTTGGGTTTGGGAGACAGAAGTAAGTCGGAAGGAGCAGTCCTACAGCAGGGGTGGTGAATGTCTAGTCCGTGGGCCTGGGGGTGTTTAGTTAGTGAGGTGTCCTCCTACCAGCTTTCCTAGATAGCTTGATGACGCCCACTTTACTCAGTAGTCTTACGTGTCCTGACAAGATCATCCAGTCCATGACAGACAGGAGGAGGAAGGGGGATTTAAATGCAGGTCTTCAGAGTCCACATACCATGAGCTTACACCATGCTGTTACTGCTGCATAGAAGATCCCTGAAGCCATCCAGACCTGCTCAGATCCCATGACTCACCCAAGAGCAGCAGTTCCTGCCCTCTCATCCCAAAGCCAACTCACACTGACCCTACTGGCTGGCCAGGACTGCCTCTGTGGCTTTCCAAGCCTGTAAGTCTGTAGAGAGCCTCCTCTTTCTCCTCCGAGCTGCTGGTGGCCTCCAACTGTTGGCCTTGTGGTTCCGGCCCAACTCTGGCCTACAAATGATGCTGTAAATCTCCAAATGGCCCTGGGAAGAACAAAGGTTCCCCCTCTACAGGGGGCAAACTGGGCTGATGAGATTCTAGTCCGGACAGCCCTTGCTACTCTGGGAGAATGAGCAGGGGCACTGTCATTGCGGAATAACCTTCCTGACTTTTTGCTCACCGATGTAGTCTTCCCTTTTCTTAAAACTTTTCCACAATGAATCCCCAGGATGGTCCTTGAGGCCATCAAGACTACCTTTTGGGAATCCCTTAAACCAGCCTCCGTAAGGGCTGAGCCCCAGTGGCGTAGTGGCTGTGTGCCGGACTGCGACCCACAGGGTTGGCGGTTCAAATCCACCAGCAGCTCCCCAGGAGCAAGGCTGGGCCTCCTGCTCCCACCAGGGGGCAGTGATGCCCACAAAAAAAAAATGTTAAAAAAAACACAGCCTCCATAACTTTTTGATCAGATCTCTACTTTGACTTTAACTGGCTCTGCATATCCCTTTGGAAGTCACTGATTGAATAGACCTCCTTTTTTGAAGGGATCCTAACCAAACAAGACTAGTATGATACTGAGAGGGGTCACTGATGGCCAAGACATGTTAAAACATGCTTTGTATAGGATCCATGCATGTATGAACAGGAATCTTAGTAACAGTACTGTATGACTTATGGTGTGTGTGTGTGTGTGTGTGTGTGTTTATACTTACCAGGGGAGTGAAAAAAAGTTTGCAGAAAACAAAAGAATTAAAAGATAATGGTAGCTTTCCCTGAACCTCCCTGGTATGTGTATATATATAAATTTTGCAGTGACTAGCATTTTTTTCCTAACAGGTGTCAGTCAGACTTAAGCAGAGCAGCAGTTCTCAACCTGTGGGTCATGACCCCTTCTGGGGTAGAACGATCCTTTCACAGGGATTGCCGAAGACCATCAGAAAACACATATGGTATTTCGATGGTCTTTAGAACTGAGACCTCTAGCTGTTTCCAGGTGGGTCCGCCCGCATGCAGATACGACCACATACAAGTACCCGGCGTGAATCCTGTGACCCATGCTATACCATGCATGCTCTACCATGCTTCAAGGCAAAATTTCAGTTATTTGTCACCAAAAATAAATATTTCGCAATGTATAATGGCATACTGTTTTTGCGATTCACCACTATGCTTTAATGATGTTCAGTTTGTAACAATGAAAATACATCCTGCATACCGGGTATTTACATGACGATGCATAACAGTAGCAAAAATGAAGTAGCAACGAAAATCATTTTATGGTTGGGGGGGGGGGGGCGGTCACCACAACATGAAGAACTACATTAAAAGGTCATGGTACATGAGGAAGGTTGAGAATCACCGAGTTAGAGGCTCTTGCCTCAAGAGAAGTCTGCAGAAAGCCCATACTCCATCTTTAAGAAATTTGCAAATTCAGCAGTCCAGTGAGTAGAGAAATCTAAGGGTGTGGACTGGCATTGTTGAGAACGCTGGAATCAACTCCCAGAGCTTGTCTGCTGTGTCTAATCTTGACAACGCACAGAGGTACCACACCTGAGTGAGGTACACCAGTGACTCAGTACAGACACGTTACACAAGCTCCAGGGGTGCAAACTTTCACCGACAACTGGCTACGCCCCTTAGAAGCTCTCCCCTGTAAGACGACAAGGTTGGAGAAGGAAGTTTTAGTCCCCCAGATCCAAGTTGCACGCGTCTGTCCCCTTTCCTGGGGGGCCACCACCCACAGCCGCGGGGAGGACAAGGCGGGGCCCGGTTACTCTGCACGCGATCGCACGAGTTTGGAAATGTCACACCTGATGCCCGGACTGTTGAAAGAAAAAGGACCGAGGCTGGGAGGGGCTGGGGTGCACAGGGACCTTTGAACCCACAGACCGGCTCTCAGGAGCATGGCGATCGGCCTGGAACCTCCACGCCCGCAGATAAGGAGCCGGAGCCTCAGTTAGCCTTGACTTTCAGCCACGACTCCAAAATAAACACGTTAACGCGGGCAGGTCCGCAGTCTTCGGAACCACCCGAAGCACTGAGTCCCGTCCATTCCTGGCGGCCCCACGGGACCTCCCATCGGGCCCCACTGCTAACGCGCTCCCGTCCGCTGCAGGCGGGCACACAGGCCGGGGCGGCCCGGGCTGGACTCGAATGCAGCCCCGGCCGGGCCTACCTGCGTCCGCTCTCCGCTCACCCGGGGGGTCCCCAAGCGGGGGATTCGGGTTCTGCGCTCACCTTGGTGCTGGGGTCCGGGTCGGCGCAGCACTTGAGCGTGGCCTCCTCGGTGAGCCCGCCGGACGCTGGCTGTGAGTCTGCCATGACTGCGCTGCTGTAGGGATCGCGGAGCACGGGACCCAGGAACCCAGCGGTCGCGGACTCTTCACCCTGCTCCCGCGGCGCCTTTAAGAAGCAGCGGCCCCCCCCCCCGCGCCGGGGGCGGGCGGCCGCTCACTTCTAGCCAATCGACGAGCTCAGAGCAAGTTAACTCTCTGCTGATTGGGCGTCCGATGAGTCAGCGCCTCAGGCCCCAGGCGCCCCCACGCCTAGAGACTACAGTTCCCAAGGTGCCTTGTGCCTAATGGAGGGGAGCGCTTCAGTGAAAAATCCAAACCTACTGCTCTCGGTTTCCGACTCCCAGCGACTTTTAAGCTGAGTGCAACTGCACCACAGGGCTTCCGAGGTTGTACATATTTATGGCAGCGACTGGTGGGCTTGAGTGGCAGCGTTTGCCTTAACGACCAAGTGCTTAAAAAAAAATCCTATCATAATTCACCAGTATGTTGCAGCAAGATGACTTCTCGCTCCCCCGCGGCTGGCAAACGGAATTTCTGAGTTCTGTCTCTGTTCACCTGTTAGGGAGCCCAGGGAGCTCAGTGGTTAAAAGGCTCGGCTGCGAACCGAAAGGTAACAAACACTCTTGGATACAAGGACGAGGAGGTTCTGCCCAGCCCTACAGGCTCGCTGTGCAATCAACTCCACCCTAGTGGGTACGCAGAGTTGAGGAACCACCCCATACACACCTCCAGGTTGCAACTTGATGGGAAAGTTGCCGGATTTAAGATTCTGATGGAAAGTGAAAAATCCAAACCTACAGCTATCGATTTCCAAGGGTTGCTCTTTTTAAACGATAAGGGTTCAAAGTGTTTGTTTAAGCCGCACGGGATAATAATAATATAATAATAAAAACCTCTGGTTTAGTCAGAAGTCTTGGTTCGAGTTTTGGTTTCATTTTTTTATTGCCCTGTATGCTTCTTATAATTTTGGACCTTCTCTGAGCTTCCTTATAGGGTTTGGTGGGGATCAAAGGTGGATCATGGATTGACTATGACCCAAATACAACTAACTTGAAGTATTTTTTCACATTCGTTTCTTAGACTCTAGGGCATATCTTTTAATTGTGTCTACAGGAAAGCAGAGCCATCACTATCTTCAATGATTAGTACACAAAGGGTGCTTTCAATAAACATTTCCTGTGCAAAGAAAAGTGGGTAAGCGCCCAGTCCTGAAAAGAGATGTAGCTGTTGGAGTTCTGAAAGGTTTTCAGCCTCAGAAACTCTCTGGTTTAGAAATGGTTTCTTTTAAAGAAGGGTAAGTTCCAAGCACGGCTTTTATGTGCTTCCTTCAAGCCTGTCTTATTTTGTATAAAGGTCTATTAGTTTTCTATTTGGTGTAAGAAACAAACTTGCTGACCTTAAACAATATTAACTTGTTCCCTTACAGTTATGAAGGTCAGAAGTTTGAAATCAAAGGGTCAGAAGACTCACATTATCCTCACAAGCTCTAAGAGAGAATCTTTGGTTACTTTTTCCAAAGTCTAGCGGCTCCTGGCATTCCTTGGCTTGTGACGGCATCTCTCTAATTTCTGCCTCTATTTTGACATGGTTTTAGCCTTAACACACCCTCTCTCTCTCTCTCTTTTCTCTTCTAAGGACAATGGACATTGGATTTGGAGTCTACCCTATGTCCAAGATAATCTCATCTCAAGATCCTTAACTTCATTCATGGCTTTGAAGACCCTATTTCCAAATAAAGTTGAATTCACAGGTATCGGGGTTTATGTTTGGACATAATTTTAGGAGGAAGAGTTCAAGCCTCTCTAAAACTATATGCATTTTTGTCTATTTGTTAGTAAAAATTAAGGTTAGGAAATCTACTTCATATGTTTAAAGCACTTCCATAGTTAATTTGTTTTCTCTCATGAATGTCATTTTATAGTAGTCTAGGTTCATATAGGGTCACTATGAGTCTTAATTTACTGGCAGTGAGTGTGGAGATTCATATTGTCAGGTGTTTGGGTTCTCTTCAATGGAAATTGTTTCCTGTGTACCCTCCCCCTCCCCAACAGAGTAGAATACTAAACAGGGCATAAATGTGCTGTTACAACCACAACGCAATAAAAAAAGCTCAACTTAATGAGCTGTGGCTAGTTATACAATATATTTTATTTGGATGCTTGGTTACCTAATTGTGGGGTTTTTTTTGTTTTTTGTTTGGAAGGGGCATCACTGCCCTTTGGTGGGCGTGGGAGCTACCCAGCCTTGCTCCTGGAGAGCCGCTGCTGGATTTGAACTGCCAAGCCCGTGGGTCACAGTCCACACTCAACCACTATACCACCGGGACTCAGCCCCCTAATTGTCATTTTTTATAGAAATTGTTATCAGGAAATTGTTATTTGGTAATGTGGCTATGTTATGACAATCATAACATCACAAATATTGATAATCTATGCACTTTAACTGAATAGTCCCAACAGCGACTAGACATTTCCAGTTGGTTGTCTTGACATTTTCATTTCTGCCAGTAATATCATCTCTCTCTTAGTTGATGAAGCTTGATCCTGTACTCATCATGGTTTTATAGATTTTTGGAACGAGACAGGAAGTTCATATAAATCTCTTCCTTCATTTCACAAATGAAGACAACCAGGAAGACAACAAACAACAGTTTGACAATCTCAGGGTTAGCTAATTAGTTATTTGTCAAGTTGCGTAGTCCCAAGGCTGAAACATAGCTCCCCTGATTACCAGTTTGGTATGTTTTGTGGAATATATTCTAATACCACTAATAATACTAATAACAACTAGCATTGATTAAGCCATTATCATGCACCACTGTACTAAGTGTACTCTGTATATGCCTCATTTAATTCTCAGAGTCTTGAGACTAACTACTGCATGTTTTATGTATGTGTTACATGGTGTTTTCTTTCTATTTAGTCTCAAGAGAACTCCGTGGAAGGTGTATTTTTCCTATATCTCAGCATTCTCAGGAGTGCTTTCATTTGGCAGTATTCCATGAGTCTAGTTTTCTGCCAACATTAATAAACGATTGCATGAGCCACAGTGCTACTAACTTAATACTGCTGTATGCCTTCCTTGAACAAGAGCTCTGTCCACATTGATGACTGCTTCCTTAAAATACTTTTTCAAAAGGGGACAATATTTAAGGCTCTTTCAGAGATATGAGAGTGTGTAGTTTATTTCTTATTGTATCAGAACATGAGGGGCTTTCAGAAAGTTTGTGGGGGGGGGGAGGGGAATCCATTATCTTTCAATTCCATTTTCCACAAACTCTTTTTGCGTATAAATATGGGGTAGCGAGTGTTTCAAAAACTAATGCAAAATGTATGTGTGGTAGTTACATAATCTAGTGTCAGTTTGAGAGGATTATGAGGGAAGGGGTAGAATTGGCTCGTCAATCTGGAAATAGCCAGTGAGACCTCTGGGTGGGCATGACCTCCTGATAATTCCGAGAATTGCTTTGTATTCCTCCTTGGGGACAGGGGATCGTTTTCTCTTTCTGCTGACTCCCTGAGAGACCCTCTGCTGACAACTAAGACACTTGTCTGAAAAGACCTTCTATTAGAGCAACAAGGATTCTGCTAAAATGGAACGCAAGAGCAGACATCAAATTTATGGTGAAGCTTAGGTGGAAGAATGCTTAAATCACTGATGCTTTACATAAAGTTTATGGGGGAAATGCACACCTCAAAGAATCTTAACACAATTTAAGAGACAAGACAATGTTGAAGATGAGACCCAAAGCAGCAGACCATTGGCATCAATTTTCTGGGAAACAATTATGCTTGTTTGTGCCCTAAATTGAAGAGGATAGGCTATTAACAGCAGAAAAAATGTTCCTTACAATCGACACCTCAATTGGTTCAATTTACTCAATTCCGACTAAAAAATTAAAGTTGCCCAAACTTTCTGCGTGATGGATACCGAAAGTGGAGTGCCCAGATCAGCTACAGAGAAGAGGTTTCAATGGAAGCTGGCAACAAGTGGGATCAAGATCATGAAGCATTTCTTTGAAGAACCGTCACCGCAGATGAACCATTGCTTTCCCAGGACAATTTTGAACACAAAGCACAACCAAGCAATGGCTACCAAGAGATAGAAGTGGTTCTAGCAAAGCTAAAGCAACTGGGTCAAGAACAAAGGGCATGGCAACAATTTTCTGGGACATTCAAGGCATTTTGCTTGTTGGTTTTCTGGAGGATCAAAGAATGATGACATTCACTCATTATGAGGGTGTTTGGGAAAAGTCAGTCAAAACATTAGCAGCAAAATGCACAGGAAAGCTTCACCAGAAAGTTGTATACCATGAGGATGCTTTTACTTATTCCTATCACCAAACAAGAGCAATTTTCTAAGACTCTTAATGAGGCATCATTAATATCCACCTTATAGTCCTAATTTGGCTCCTTCTGACTCATTTTTTTTTTTTTTGGTTTCCTAATCTTAAAAATCTTTAAAATACACTCATTTTCTTTAGTTAATAATGAAAAGAAAAAAAAAAGAGGCTGCATTGATAGGGTTGAATTCACAGGACTCTTAGATCACTAGGTTAGTATCATCCCTTACAAAACAGTCTCTTAAACTTGATGGAGTTTATGTTGGGAAACATAGTTTATATTTTTTATTTTTATCGTTAACTCTCTTTTCCATGAAGTTGTTGAAATTCTCTCACGTATCTTTGACAGGAAAGGAGAGAACCTATGATAACCCTATTATATAAACGCCATGTGTCCAGTGGATCAGAGTGTGGCAGTTTATCAGTCACAGCAAAACAAACAGCAGTAGTCTTTCGTGGCAGTCAATCTCACAGGGCACCAAGTGGGTTGTTGAGCAGCTGAGGAACCCAGGGCTAAGAGCTCGGCAGCATCTTTTGTAGCAAGCAGTAAACAAGCCAGTTCCCCTCCTCTGGGGACTGAGCAGCTCCTCCCTTAGACACACCATGACCCACTAATCTGCTCCATGACTATCTACGCAACGAGCTCAGGATCAGAGGTTCATTGGAAAGAAAGAGGAGGCCGTCTGCTCTCATAAAGACTGACAACCTTGGGAAGCCTATATAATGATTGCTTGGAATTAGAATAGACTCTGTAACAGTGTTTTGGGAGTATGTGCTTATGAGAATAATTAGGTCCTATATTGGTGTACTTTACCAGGGTGTGCAAAGATGCTGTGGGCCAATAGCATCCTGCCTCTCTCAATGAACTCATATTGCATAGTTACATAGCTGGACCAAGGTTCATTTTGACAGGTGCTCTTGTGGCAGTGGTTACCCAGTGGATTGTTAACCACAAGGTCAGTAGTTCAAATCCAACAGACAGCCCTTGCAAGAAGGATGAGGCTTTCTACTCCCATAAAGGAAACTCACAGGGGCAATTCCACTCTGTCCTATAGGGTCTCTATGAGTTAGAATGGACTTGATAGCATTGAGTTTGGTATTGTGTGGAAGGTTCATTTTGCAACTATTTAACTATACAACTTTTATATGGCAACTTGTTTGGGTTTTACTTTGATTATCTGTATGTGTTTTTTGTTTTGTTTTTTAGGAAAGCAATTTTTCCCCCTGCATCACTGACCTGGTGGGAGTAGGAAGCCCAGCCTTGCTCCTGGAGAGCTGCTGGATTTGAACCATCAACCCTGTGGGCCACAGTCCCACACACAACCACTGTGCCACCAGGGCTCAGCCTGTATGTGGTTTTAATATTCTTTTTAAAAATCCACTTGGCAGATATCTTAGTTCCCTCCGGCTATTGTAACAAAAGACTAAGAAGTAAATGACTTGACAGAACAGAAATAGATGTTTTTTTACAGTTCTAGAGTCTAAGCATTTGAATTCCAGGTGTCAGCAGGGGTATCTCTCTCCTCTCCCGTCTTTCCCCATCTTTTTCTCTAGCTCCTAGGGAAAGATCCTTTCTTGTTTTGTTCAGTTTCTGCAGCCCCAAGCATTTCTTTGACTGGTAGACAATTGCTCCCAGGTTGTCTTCCCTCAATGTCTTCTCACACAGCTCTCTCTCTCTCTCTCTCTCTCTCTCTCTCTCTCTCGCTCTCTCTCTCTCTCTCTCTCTCTCTCTGCTTCTCTTTTTATAGCACACCACAGGGCAGGGATTCAGATTCATCCTGTTTCTACAGAGAGCATCTGCACAGGAAGAAAACCAACCCTCCCCCACCCCTAAACCCCCTCCCATCAAATTCATGGGCTAGGTCTTCAACCAATCTGTTTTAGGAGGAACATTTCAATCTGGAATTGATTTTCCAATCCTCATTTTAGATGAATCTTATTGACATTCAATATTCAGGCATCTCGTGACTCCGCCCGATAAGCATCGGTGGTTTAAAAGCCCATTGGCTGCTGGGTGAGAGAAAAGTGAGGCTTTCTGTTGCTACCTTAAAGACGCAAAGCCGGGAGACCCCTAGATAAGGTCACCATGAGTTAGAATGGTCTCTACGGCTGTGTTTAAAAATCTATTTAAATTTCATGACACACAGCGTTGCGCTTAAATACCTAACTCAAACAGCTCCAAGAAGTTACAGGAGAGACAGAAACCTGTGGGGGAAGGAAGACAGGGGTCCTTGGAGAAGTCAATGTTCCTTACATCACCAGTCAGTCATCATTCTCGGAGCAAAAGTACTAGGAAAAAACAAACAAACCAAAAAACGTTTCATATCCTCAAGGGAAAACAGTGAGACCCAAACTTGTAAGAATTAAATCCCGCTGCCATCAAGTTGATTCCAACCAGGCACAGCAGAGTCCTTTGGGTTTTCTGAGACTGCAAACCGTCGTGGTCGCAGATGGTCTCATCTTTCTCAGCAGAGTGGTTGGTGCGTTCAAACTGAAGCCAACGTGCGACTGCACCCCAAATGCTGCTTTGTAAAGGCTATAAGGTTCATCAATGTATAGATTTATGCATTTCCATGCCACCTTTTCAACATTTATCTGCTAACATGCCAGGCTCACCGGCCCTGACTGATTTTCCATTTTCAGCCCAAAAGGTTTCCCTTCTCAACTGTCCTCTCAGCTCCTGGTGGAGGGGGAGCTTTTGATTGGACGGCTGCCGCCCCGCACCCCCAGGCCAGGTCCCCCGCGGGGACAAGAGTCCAGTGGAGCCTGCGCGGGGCCCCCTGGGTCGAACCGAACCGGTGACAGACTCTTAACGGCCGGCCGAGGCTTGGGACGAATGGCACCGCGGTCCCTCCGGGCTACCTCAAGCTGCGGGCCGCGACAGGTGAGGGTGCGGCCAGGGACGCTCCGGGATGGCGGGCGCCACACCTGGCGTTGTTGGGATAACTGGGTTCCCTGCAGGGTCTGCGAGGACCGGTGTTGGTCCCTCTTGAAGAAGCCCCGGTGTCTCCGTTGAGCCAGTGGACCTCTAAGTCAGGGGGTCAAACCCATCAGCCGCTTGGCAGGCGAAAGATGAGGCTGGCTTAGAGTCCTGGTGCAGTAGCCCTGGTGGTGTAGTGGTTATGTGTTGGGACTGCTAATCACGAGGCTAGCAGTTCTAAACCACCGGCCCCTCCGCAGGAGAAAAAACAAGACTTTTTAGTTTTGAAAGTGTGGCAGTTTCAGAAACCCACAGAGACAGTTCGACCCTCACCTCTAAGGTCGTCAGAATCAGCTCGAAGACAATGAGTTGGGGTTTGGGGCCGCCTCTCCTCAAAGATTGCCAGCCTCCAAAACCCTATGAGTTGAAATCAACTTGATGGCAGTGGGTGGAAGAGTTTTGTGCTAAGATGTAGTCCTCGCTTTCCACCATCAACCTTTATTAACTCTCAGCTACAGTACCCTAGCTCTGGAACTGCTTTTTGCCAATCGAAGCATCGTCCCTTGGCATATAAGTGACTTCACATCTGCTACTCGTATAGGAATTCACAAGTAAAAAAACCAAAAACGCTTATCCCTTCAAATTTTGTTTCTGCTCCTCTATTCCTCATCACTTGAGACACTCCCCCCAACCCCTCTTAAGAATTTGCCTTCCACCTCCATCCCCTCTTCCCAGAAAAACTCTTGACTGTTTCTCTGGGTTTGTATCCACTACTCCCACCTCCCAGGAGCCATGGTGGGGCATTGGCTAGAAGAGTTCTCTGCCAACAAGAAGGGCTGGAATCCATTAGCTGCTTTATGGGAGAAAAGATATGTCGATTCGCTCCTGGACAGACATCAACCTAGGAGATCCACTGGGGCAGTTGTACGTTGTCCTAGAGGTTGCCGGGATTTGGAACTGACCCAAGGCCGCTTAGAGTGCACCATGACTCACGAGTCCTTCCCTGGGCGCTCCTCTTCAAACCAAATCCAATGCTGCCCTCACTACCAAGCTTGTATCCCCACAGTTTCTCCTCTTGCTAGGCTCTCTCATCCTTTCTTAATTTACCTTTATTGACAGTCGCTACTCTGTGCCACGTTTAGCAGTCTGCCTCTCCAGTCTGAGTGCAGGTTTTTCTGCGGCTTTTTAACTTGTACAGGAAGCCATCGAGGGGCCCTGGCGTCGTAGTTACATACTGAGCTAACAGCAAGGTCAGTTGTTTGAACCTACCAGCTGCTCTGAAGGAGAACGAGGAGGCTGTCTGATCCTGTAAAGATTTAAAAGTCTTGAAAACCCAAATGGGGCTGCTGTGTCCTATAGGGACACTATGGGTTGGAATACACTTGGTGGCTGTGGGTTTGGTTATGTTGCCATGGTGGCCTAGCACTCATACCCTAACCCAAACCCAACAAAACTCACTGCTATCAAGTTGATGTCAACTCACAGTGACCCTGTAGTGCAGGGTGGTTCTGTCTCTTGTCAGTTTCGGGGACCGTAATTCTTTATGAGAGTCGAAAGCCCCATCTTCCTCCCTTGGAAAGGCTGGTGGTTCTGAACTGCTGACCTTGCAGTTCGCAGTCAGACTCATGACCACTACACCACAGATGGCCATGAACAAGTAAAAGCTATGTGGCTGAAGGTACGGTTCCAATGTATAGGTGTGTAGCTTGCAGTTTTCGTGAAGAGGAGGGAGTCCTGTGTCCTTTTGCTCCTGAAAATGGCTAGGAGTACTTATGTCGGATGGCCCCACACATGACATTTAAGGAGAGGTGATGGAGACAACAGTGATTGTAGGTGGCAACAGTGACTGCATGTGGCAGCAAGTGCTGTGGGTAGGACAGGGGTGACCAGGCATTTACACAGCATTTAGTCTGTGCCTTCATGGCCTGCAGAGTAAGAAATGTTTAGAATAAGGGCTGAGATCATTGTCTCGCCATCAGAATCAAGTGCAGTGGGCGCTTCACCAATAGTGCTAAGGTCTACATTTCAAACATGTGGGAGGAACGATAAGCATCTATCTCATGTTATTGCATGTGAACACACACAGATTTGTACGATGCCAGGAAACTGGGCACATGACTCACTTAAAAAAAATGAGAACATTCTTCCTCCATCTTCACCTCCAGTGTCTTTCATCCAGGGTGAGCATTGTCTGTAAATTTTTATGTATCACCCTGGAAAGCTTCCCATGTGTTTTATTCAATCGGAATCATTATTGTTTGGTGTTTCATGTGCTACTGAGACAGAAAATGCTGCCAGTTAAATATTTAAACATGTGTGTCTTCAATTTATGGAACTCTATGTACATATTTAAAATCCTGGCACCAAAGTGGACAAATCCTTGGCTGCTATGAGGCTGGCAGTTCAAACTCACCAGTTGCACCACAGGAAAAGGATGTGGCGACATGACAGTTCTATCCAGCCCTGTGGTGTGGGAACGAGTCACAGAATTGACTGGGTGATGATGGAGTTTGTTTTGTTTTATGGATCTCTCTATGTATGGGCGTGTCGATGTCTTTGAGTCAGTCGGTGGGCTTGCAAAATTCTATCATGCCACCTTTTGTGTCATTTCTATGACCAAGGCCATATTTTCCAACAATTGACCCCCCTCTGTTTCAATTTTCACATTCCAATCACCAGTAAATATATTGATTGCATTTAAAATCCATTTCTGGCTGAAAAAGTTGGTAAGACTTCAATTTCTTCATCTTTGGCACTAGCAAGTGCATGCATTTGAACAATGGTCTGGTGTGTTAGTTTGGGTAGACTAGAGAAACAAATTCATAAGCATGCATATGTATATAAGAGAGTTTTATATAAAGGGTAATTATATACTAAAAAACATCCCAGCCTAGTCCAGATCAAGACCATGAGTCTGACAGTAGCCCATTTGTCCGACAGTAATCTACAAAGTCCTTTAGACTTACGAAACACGTGCAATGACACCAAATGCAGGATAAGCACAAGTCAGTGGGTGGAAAATCTTTGGATCCAGTGCTGTAAGCATCTCAGCTCTGGCAGGGGTCTCTGCGTGGCTTCTCTAGGTCCAGGTTTCTTTCTGCATCAGGTTAGGTCTATGGGGCTTCTCAGGGATATCTCAAAGGGAGCCAACCTTGTCAATCGAGTCTCTCAGGCAGCGAGTGTTGTCAGTAGAAATTCTCCGAGGAAGTGAACCGAGAGAGATAGTGTCTTTGTCTCCAAGAAGGAATTACATTTCCCAGAAGTCAGAGGAGAAGGCCATGCCCACACAGAGGTCTCATTGGCTATCTCCAGATTGACAGACTAGACTCCACCCCTACACTCTTAATCCTCAAATTGACACCAGATTAGGTGACGGCCACAGTCCTCTTAATCGGTCTTCCTTATAGGCAGCATTGTCCTTTAGTGGGGATCTTGAGATGATCTTTTTGGTGATGAACATGCATCTCCCTGCAAGATGACATTCTCACCATCATAGGCCATAGTAGGTCTGATGGCCAATTGCAGTCTATTCTTGCTCATTAATGCCTAGGATAGTGGTCTTTTTTGCCTTTCATTTCATCTTTACAATTCCCTTCGAACTTATGCATTGCAAACAATTTTTCCCCAATACCTCCTAGGGAAAAAGTTGAAGCTGTCTGCTCCCATAAAAATGTTCAGTCTTGGAAGCCCCAGGGTTTTCATGAGTCATGATGACAGGGGGTTGTTCCATGCTGGTTAGGGTGATTATCCAACACAAGAGTGGAGGGCCACTTTTTCTTGTCATCGTCCTCTTCCTTCTTTCCTTTTTACTTACATTTACATTTCCTTCTCTTTATCTCTGATTTCATATGTGTATTGTTTTCCCTGGTGGTGTTCAAGGTTAAATTAAGCCTTTTTAGCCTGTGATATCCTCTCTTGAAAGGATGACAAATATCCATTCCTGGCAAGATTGCATATTTGAGCAAAGGGGAAGAAAACTGGTTTATGCAGGTGGGTATTACTTTCTTAGTGCCCAAACTAGTTTCACCTCTTTTCACCTTTGTTTCTTGATTAGCTTCAAAATGCTTTCAGTCTATAGCTAGGAGAGCAAGTTTCCCAAACTAAAATCTCTTGGTAACTGTCAGAACAATGGTCATTTTCCAAGCTCAGTATACATCATGTTTTCTTTTTTTAATAACCTATTACGATTGAGGTATAATACAGCTTTAGCATACATTTCAACAATTTAAAGGGCACACTTAATTTTTTAAGCAAATTTTTGTGTTGTATAATCACCATCACTAGCTGGTTCCTGAACATTTTATTCCCCACCCTCACACACTTCCCAAAGAAACCACATACCTATTATCAGTCACTGTTTTTTCTTCTATGGTAGCCCCTGTCAACTACAAAGCATTGTCCCATAAGGTTCATATGTAACCTTTTTAGTTTTTGTATAGATAGTTCTTAAAAAGAGCAGAATATGGGCTGAGCCCCGGTGGCGTAGTGGTTGTGCGCGGGACTGCAGCCCACTGGGACGGAGGTTCAATTCCAGCAGTGGGACTGGGCCTCCTACTCCCACCACCGGAGAGCAGTGATGCCCAAAAACAAACAAAACAAAACAAAACAAAACAAAACAAAACAAAACAAAACAAAAAAAAAGAAAAAGAGCAGAATACTAAATTCAGATACTTTCCCCTTAGTTGAGCCAAGCTATTGTTTGGTTTTAAAAAGATCTCGCGTTGGGGGGGGGGGGGGTCGGTATAAGTTTTTTAAATGTTCTCAGGGAAATAGCTTCATGGGTTATTCCTCTCTCTGCTGCTCCAGAAAATCTGGAGTCCACAAGAATTTGAAATTATTTTCTGCGTTTTCCTCCTTTTGATCAGGATTCTGTATGGGAAACTTTGATCTAAATGTTTGGTGATGATAGCTGGGCACCATCCGGTTCTCCTGATTTCATGGCAAAAGATAGTTGTTCATGGAGGTCATTAACCACACATCCCATATCCTCCTTCTATTTCTGACTCTCCTTTCCTTGTTGCTAGGTGAATAAAGATCAATTATTATATGCTTGAAAAATTTTGATACCTCAGACACTACACTTAGGAACTAAGAGGTAGAATAGATGCACTAAACATTTTCGTCGAATTAACTGAGATATTCCGTGAAATTACCACCTTAAACCTACATATCAAAGCACCAAAATTCAAATGAGAATCTTGGTTGTACATAGTAGCTTCAGCAGCAGTCCCTTTTGGTTATTGTTGTTACTGTAAATATATCTACCATACAACTTTCGCCAGTTCAAATTTTTACAGGTATAGAACTTATTGGCAGAAATTACAATCAGTGGCTCATCAACCCTACCCTTAGTCAATGCAAGTTTCCCATCACTGCTAACCCCAGCCTCCATACTGCCTGTTGTAACACTACTAAATTCCAAACATTTGTTTTTGTCTTTTTATATAAGGATGGTCATACAATATTATCCCTTTGTGGTTGACTTATTTCATTAAGTACCAGGTTGCCAAGCTTCATATTGAAGAACGTATGAAGGATTTGTTTCTTCTATTCTATGAATAGTATTCCATTGTGTGTATCTATACATCCATCTATTGATAGGTGCTTAGGTAGTTTCTACCTCTAGGCCATTATGAGTATTACTGCAAGGAACATGATATACAAGCCTCTGAGTTTCTGCTTTCAAGTTTTTTGGCCATATATCTAGAAGTGCAATGGTTGGATATATGGTAGTTCTGTTTCCCATCCCTGTGGAAATGTTTTCCATAACACCTATACCATTTTTGCATCTCTGCCAGTGATGACTAAGAATAAAAGCTCTGCTTTCCTCTCATCCTCACCAACATTTATTTTTTCTGTTTAAAAAAAGTTTAGCCATCCTAATGGGAATAAAATGGTATCTCATGTATGTTTGAAGTTTGCGTTGTGCAAGTCCTTTTTCACATCCTTGCTTAGGCTTATCCCTAAGTATTTTATTCTCTTAAATGCTACTGGACACGGAATCATTTTCCTAGTTTCCCTTTCAGAGGGTTCAGGGGTGGTATATAGAAAACCAGCTGATTTTTGTTCGTTGATGTTCTACCCTGCAATTTTGCTCAATTCCTTTATTAGCTCTAGAAGAGGCTTTGGAATTTTTAATATAAAGTATCTTCCTTGTAGAGTTTTTTAAATATAAAGGATCATTTCAAAGTTTTACACTTTTTGATAATGTCACTTGAAGATATGATATTTAAATTTTTTTGAAGTGCAATGTATCTATTTTTTCCTTAATTATTTGTGATTTGGTATTATTACTAAGAGCTTGTTGCATGCTCAAGGTTATTTCAATTTTCATCTATTTCCTTCCAAGACACTTACAGTTTTAGCTATTGCACTTTTGGATCCCTTTTGGATTAACCTTGGATATATATCTCTATCTCTATCTATCTATCTATCTATCTATCTATCTATCTATCTATCTATCTATCTATCTATCTATGCTATTGAGAGAAGGAGAGAGTGAAACACAAGCTGGTCCACCAAGCCCTGATGATAATATTTCTGCTTAGAGCACCCAATGCAAAGAGAGGATCATAGGTTTGGCCCCACCACCAGACATGAAATCCTTCACTGACCCATAGTGCTATGGGGGAAACACTGGAGGCATAGAGCAGGAATTGTACCTGATCTGACCTGAACACACTAGGGTGAAACACTAAGGACATGTGTTAGACAGGGTTCTCTAGAGAAACAAAACCAGGACACTAGTAATTCTCTTCATATGTTTATATAGATAGACAGATATATAAAATAAGAAATAAACAGTCAACTAATCTATAAAGCAGTACAAATGGCTTGGTGCAACTCACTTGCATGAGACAGATAGTAGACTGGCAGTCCTTGGAGTCTTGAGGACCACCGAGTAGTCCTCTGTAGAGCAATTCAGGCTATCTGGTCACAGGCAGCAAACAGCAGAGCAGGTCACTAACAGTCAGCCAGATGACAGAGTCCAACAGTCCCCAGCTCAAGAGATGTATATCCCAGGAGCGTGGTGAAGCAGGACTTGAATGAACCTCAACTCACAGCAACACAGTCCATCGATTAGGTGTCCCACAGGTAGTGGTGCTTGGAAATTGAGACACAGGATGAACAAGGCAGCCGGCTGGTCTGAAGATCCAAGAACAAGAGGGCAAGGGTGGGGCTCGCCAAGCCATTTCTATCTCCTCCCTTCGATTGTTACAACAGACCTACCCATCTTCTTTGGCCATGTTGGCACAACAAGCTTACCTATCCCAGGACTGCAACAGAGCAGCAAGAGGAGAAAAGCAATGAAGTCCCCGGGAAATACCAAAAATAGACTTTGGAGCCAGAGTGTGGCACCCCATCAGACTTGACTGGAGAACACTATTTATAGGCTTTTCTTGTTTTGTTCTTTGTTTGTTGTTTTACTCGGTCTTGTTTTCGTACTTACTATTATCTCTACATGTCTATCTAGATAAAAAAGGAGGGATAAACATTCTGGAGAAGAAAACAATGGGACTGACAGTTCTGAGGTGGGGGGACATGGGAGAGAAGGAGGCAGGGGAAAGGAAGGGAGTGTCAACCAACCCAGGCACAAGGGAACAACAAGTAATCTAAAATTGATGGTGAAGGAGGGTAAGGATGCCTGAGGGGCTTGATCAAGGACAATGTAGCTGAGAGGAATTACTGAAACCCCAATGATGACTGAGCATGACAATTTGACAAGAGGAAAGTATAAGGAAATAGAGGAAAGAACTAGGAAACAAAGGGCATATATAGAGGTCTAACTACAGGCATGTACACATATAAACATATATATATCGATAGGGAAATAGATCTATGTACACATATTTCTGTTAAGTATTAAGGTAGCAGACTGACATTAAACCTCTACTCAAGTACTCCCTCAATGCAAGAACACTTGTTCTATTAACCTGGGCATTCCAAGATGCTCACCCTCCCGACATGATCGCTGAAGACAAAGTAGGTGCATGAGTAAATGTGGTGAAGAAAGCTGATGGTACCAGGCTATCAAAAGACATAGCACCCGGATCCTTAAAGGCTTGGAGATAAACAAGCAGCCATTTATCTGAGAAGCAACACAGCTCACCAGCCTGTGTGATCATGAGGTGTTGATGGGATCCAGGACCAATCATCAAAGATCCAGACCAAAAAATCATATCAATGTGAATGAGAGGAAGTGTGGAGTGAAGATCCAAAGCCCATCTGTAGATAATTGGACATCCCCTGACAAAAAGGTCACATGTAAGAGATGAGCCAGTCAGGGTATAGTATAGTATAGCACCGATAAAACGTTACAACTTTCCTCTAGTTTTTTTCATGCTTCCCTTCCCTCCCCACTATCATAGCTCCAATTCTACCTTAAAAAATCCGGCAAGACCAGAGCATGAACACAGGTGCAGCTGGACACAGCAGAAATCCAGGACAGATAAACTCAAGACCAATAATAAGAGGGGCTGAGCCCCGGTGGCGTAAGTGGTTGAGTGGCGGACTGCGGCATGAGGGCTTGGCAGTTCAAATCCAGCAGTGGCTCTCAGGAGCAGCACTGGTTAGCATCACCAAAGGCAGTGATGCCCCCCCCCCAAAATAACAAAAAATATAATCCATAAAGACCAATAATAAGAGGAGTGATGTCAGGAGGGGAAGGGGAAGGTGGGGCGAGGAAGGGGGAACCAATCATAATGATCTACATATAAGCTCCTTCCAGGGGGATGGACAACAGAAAAGTGGGTGAAGGGAGATATTAATAAATGTAAGATATGGCAAAAAAAATTTATAAATTATCAAGGGTTCATGAGAGAGGCAGGGTGGGGGAGGGAAGGAAGGGGAAAATGAGTTGATACCAAGGGCTTAAGTAGAAAGAAAATGTTTTGAAAATGATGATAGCAACATATGTACAACTGGGCTTGACACAATAGGTGTATGTATGGATTGTGATAAGAACTGTGTGAGCCCCCAATTAGATGGTTAAAAAAAGAGAAATATATGGGCTTATTTGCGGACTCTCCATTTTATTCCATTGATTCTTATGTCTATCCTATCACACTGCCTTTATTATGCTAGTCTGTAATCAAATTTGAAATCAAGAAGTGTGAGTCTACAGTTTGGTCATATATTTGAAAAAGAAGTGAAAGTTAGCATCCTAGCAGGACAAAAATGTTGGAAGACTGAAATAAATTATGCTGTTTAGTGTTAAGAAAATGCTCAAAAGATCAATTGATTTGGAAGCACACATATATGACGATCCCCAACCTTCACCCTCCCCGCACACACACGTTTATTTCCTTGCACAAAATGATGGACTTAAAAGTTTGGGGCAAAGTGTTGTGCTGAGGGAATGCTGCAGGTGGTGGTGAATATAGTGATTGTAAATAGAGATGAAAATCGGAATGACTTAGATGTGCCCATTTTTCTAGACTGTGTCCTTCTTTGAATGCTGCAGGTGCAGTGGGATGAATTTTATCTACCATACGACTAGGTTCTTCTCTTTGATTCTCTACACTGAAGAAGCAAGACCCACATCTCTCCACTCCCGTTTTCCTATCTCATTGCTAGTATATTGTTTGCCTCTCTTTCCTCATGGAACTCTGTGTCTGTCATCAGCATTTCATTTTCACCCACTCCCCTTTCACTGAGTACATGTCTCAAGCAGCTTTCTGGTTTCCCCAGTTCTTTGTCCTTTTATTCTCCTTCCCGCTCATGGGCACTACAAGGTCTATTATGATGACCACTTCCTCCTTTGACAGACTCTTTGAGCTTCTGAATGAAGACCCTTTTGTCTTCTTGTCTGAAGACTCTAGCATTCCTTCTCTCATCTCAAACTCCCTCTCAATGGAAGTTCATTTTGAGGACTTGACTTTCCTCCTCTTCTCTCTTCCCCCTCTCTTCTAGAAAACCGTTTACTCCCAAGCTTCATCTCCAGTGCAGGGATCAGCAAATGATGCCACTTGTCCCACATCATCTGCTGTTGTAGGACTTCAGCACGAGGTATAGTTTTTAGGGTTTTAAATGGTTGGGAAGCGCTCCAAAGACGAACAGTTTTCCATGACACATGGAAATGGCATGTGCTTCACATTTCACTGTCCATGAATAAGGTTTTGCTGGAGCACAGGCATCCGTATCCACTCATGGTTGCATTTGCATGAACAACAGTAGAGTCACGTGGTTGTGACTGACACTGTCTGGCTTGCCAAGCCTAAAATATGTATCGAACCCTTTCCAGGAAAAGTTTGCTGACCCCTCCCCACATCAAGGGTATGATTTCAAGTCTGTTGCTAGTGCTGGGTCATCTGCCTGCTTCTTGCTGGATGGCATGACCAACATATCAGCCAACCGGTCAAACTCAGTCTAATCAGAAGTGAGATTAATCCTATTCCTCCTCACACTTGACGTACTTGCTGATGAAGATCAAGGGCTGTAGCCTACTGTCTGGACTGCAAATCAAGGTAAAGAAGACAAAGTGAAAAATAATTCACGACCAGCTTACTAGGCCAGATCATGATTAATGGAGGAAGGATGGAAGTTTCCAAGGGTTTCATTTTGCTTGAATCTACAGTCAGTGCTCAATGAGGCAGCTGACAAGGAGGCCGACGATGCCTTCCCTTGAGTAAATCTGTGCACAACCTCATTGAAATACCGAGGAGCAAAGGTGCCATGGCATTTTCAATCACTTCTTATGCATATGAAAGTTGGACACCGTAGAAGAGAGAGAGCAGAAGAATGAAAGCATTTGGATTATGGTGCTTGGAAGCATCACAGGCTGCTAGGAGAACAAACACACCTGTGTTGGTAGAAGCGCAGCCAGAATATTCCTTAGAAACTTGGAACATGAGACTTTGTCTCATGTACTTTGGACATGCTGATAGGAGAGACCAGTCCCTGGAGAAAGTCGACATGCTTGGGAAAGTAGTGGGGTCATTAAAAAGAGGAAACACTCTTAATGAGGGAAGGATTGACACAGAGGCCGAAACCATGGGCTCAAACCTCACACAACCAGCCTGAGGATGCTCCAGGAGCAGGAAGTGTTTCTGCTGTGCGTAGGGTCACGAGGAACCGGACCCTAACAACAAATCTTATACAGTCTACTCTCTGTGTCTGTTAAAGGCGGCCCCTTGTATAGTCACCCAGGTTAAAAACATCAGCCTTCTGTTTTTAACCTTACTCCAATCCCTACGGAGCAGACCTGTGTTTGATCGTGCTTATTCTCGTGTTGTCAGAGGTCAATGTCCAGCTCCTCAAGATCGGTTTCAACAGGAAGAACAGAAGGCACATACAAGTTCAAGGTGTTGTAAATTTTCGTGTGTTCAATAACTCATTGACATCTACCGGCAATGGGTTATGTCCTAAGCAAGCTCAATCACAGGTGAAGAAGATAAGACATTAGATCAGGGTGATGGGGGGCAAAAGGGTGAAAAACAGGATCTTGTCATTGAGAGACACTAGACACAAAGAGAGCGGAGTAAAACACGCTGCAGAGAGTTCCAGAACAATGCTTTTGTTTGTCAGCACACTTTTTGGATGTAATCTGATTAGTTGGCAGCTTAAAGAGAGGTCAGTATCTGGGTGCTTCTGTCTTTGAGTAGGCCACTGAGGGTATCAAAGAAAACGATTTTAGGGATACATGGATTCTGTGAAAAACCTGGAGTGGGCAGCAGTGGGTCTTAGCAGACAGGCTAAGTTTGACTTCGGACAGGTCTGCAGTGGTTCCAGCTTCAAAAATCCTCCTAGAAGTCTGCTTCCTTTCTTCTCTTGAACAATCTCCCGTGGGAGATCGGTTCTACAAGTTTTTCCAGCTCCACTGGTGCCTGCTAATTTTCATGGGTCTGTGCTTACCATAATACTTTATAATTAGAGCATTTCTGGTAGGACAGATTGCATGTGGAGTCCCGTGATGATGTAAACGGTTAACTGCTTGGCTGCTGACCAAAAGGCTGGCAGAATGAATCCACTCGGTGAGGTATTGAAAGAAAGGCCTGGTGGTCTACCTCCAGAAAGCCAGCCACTGAACACTGGGTGGAGTCACACAGACAAAACAAAATGGAACCAAACCAAACCATTGATCCCCAACTCAGGGTGGCTCTTTGGGTGTCAGAGTAGAACTTCAGTGGATAGGATTTTTAATGGCTGATCACATTAGGCCTTTCTTTCCAGAAACCTTTGAGGGGGTGGGTTGGGGAGGTGGTGGGGGAATTTCAGGCACTAATCTTAAGGTTCATAGCTGACTGTTAGCCATATGTACCACCCAGGGACTTCTCAGGGACCCTCACGATTTGGAAGAGACTTCATAGCCAAGGGATAACATAATATAAACCAAAACCAAGCCCACTGCCATGAAGCTGACTTGGACTCAGAGACAGTCTAGGGCAGGCTGGTTGACAGAGTCAGACCCCTCCTCCTTCTTCTGTAGACAGGGTGGTGGTTTGAACCCTTGACCTTGCTAATCCACTCCGCGACAAGGACTCCTTATCAGATACTCTAGTACAGCGGTTCTCATTCTGTCGGTTGCGACCCCTGAGGGGGTTGAACGACCCTTTCGCAAGGGCGGCCCAATTCATAACAGTAGCAAAATGACAGTTATGTAACAGAATGACAATAATTTTGTGGTTGGGGGTCACCACAACATGCAGAACTGTATTAAAGGGTCGCGGCATTAGGAAAGTTGAGAACCACTGCTGTAGTAGGAGAAATGGGTAATGTTGCTATTTAACTTCAAGGGGAAAAACAAATGAGGTGCTCTCAAGTTATTTTAAGTTTCTGATGTAAATTATTATTTTGTGATTCTAGATTGTGAAGCTTAAGGTGTTCTGCAGAAGGTACCCGCAGAAACCATGAGCTCCCAAGAGGGTGGGGAGGCCCCGCCCTCGGCAGAAGAGGCCCCGCCTCCGGCAGAAGAGGTCCCGCCTCCTGGAGAAGAGGTCCCGCCTCCTGCAGAAGAGGCCCCGCCTCCGGCAGAAGAGGCCCCGCCTCCTGCAGAAGAGGTCCCGCCTCCTGCAGAAGAGGCACCGCCTTCAGCAGAAGAGGTCCCACCTCCTGTAGAAGAGGTTCCGCCCCCTGAAGGGGAGGCCCCGCACCCTGCGGAAGAGGCTTCACCCCTTGCCGAAGAGGCCCCGCCCCCTGCGGAAGAGGCAAAAGGGGCTGAGCAAGATACTGTCCCGCCCTCTTCAGGAGAGGAGGCGGATGCCTCTTTGGGGGGAGGTGTGGCTGATCAGGAAAAGATCGTTCTTCCAGAAGATGATCCTCGCGATCTGACTCGAGCTCGCGCTAGGAATTTACCGCGGTCAGGGCCGGTTCAGTCGGTGATTTCGGAGGTGCTCTCTCAGTCTTCTTCCAGGAGGTCATCGAGATACCGCCGCAGCATCAGTGGCATTCCAAATTTCCAAGAAACGTTAAAAGAGAAACAGGTTCTACTCATAATACAATTTTTAAAATAGCATTTTTGGGTTCTCTCGTTTATTAATAAATCACTTTTATGGGGGGGCTCTTAAATACTTTTTTTTGAATAAATCATTTTATTGGGGGTGCTTACATATATTATAATGATTCATGCATGCATCCAATTTATTAACTGGATATGAATAAATGCTACCTTGACAATTTCGTAGCATTATCTTTCTTCTTGAGCTCTTTGATAACAGTTTCTCTTTATTCCCTCCTTCCCCCACCCTGCCTTCCTTGTGGACTCTCTATTACATATTGTTTATGGATCAAGTGATTATTATTATTATTATTATTTAATTGTGGTGCTTGTTCTCTGTACTCACTTTTTTCTTGAACACCTGGTTTTCATTCTCTAGGCAAGATTCAGAGAGGCCAGGGAAACCCGAAAGATGAAAATGGAAGCGTCGTATAAATACATGTTTGAAATCCTAGCAGAGTGCCTGGGCCTGGACATCACAACTGTGGAGGAATTAATTCTGGATTGCCCGTCTGTGAGTTTAAGTCTCATCATTGTATTTTCATTATTATAGTGAACACATGTCAGGAAGCAGCAGCCATTTCAGCAGTCCTTACGTGTACAGTTTAGTGGGATTAGTTATGCGTACTCTGTGGTTTACCCATCACCCTTCATCTACACGCAGTTTCCCCCATCTCATTATTTTTAATTGCTTTTTGAGAAGGGATCGATTTGAGAGTCATCTTGACGGGCCACAAGACATGGCAAGAGAAGGTTGGGATTTTACAGGTGATGAAAGAAAGAAGGGTTATGTTATACAAGTCTAACTGCTCTCTCTTCTCATTGTGCTGCTAAGCAAGGAAAACAATGGTTGGCTAGTCAAGCACAGGTAGAGTAATAGTTTAAAAGGACTCGTTAAATGAATGACATAGCCTCATCGTTTGGGCTGAAAAAGAAACTGCATAAATAAAACTTATGGACCAGTGACTGCTAGGCAATTACAGCAGAAAAGGAGATTCTTATAAGCGGGGTGCTCTTATGCCTCCCTGGGTCAGGCACAGTATTCGGGCATGTCAATTTTTTGGGGGGGGGCATCACTGCCCTCTGGTGGTGGCGGTCAATTTTTTACCATAACAGCACCTCTTTTATTCCCCAAAGGGCATCAGTTTTGCATGATGAATTTGTGCCAACTGCTGTCGCTGTTGAATGGAGTGTTGGTGTTGTAGTGGTTATGCGTTGGGCTTCTAGTCTCAAGATCGGAAGTTTGAAACCAGCCTCTCTGTGGAAGAAAGACAAGATTTCCTATTCCCGTAACATGATACAGCACCAGAAGCCCAGAGAGTCCAGTCTACCCTTTCCTACAGAGTCATTAGGAATCATAATTGACTTGATGGCTGTGGACTTTTTTTTTTCTAATGCTGCGGAGTTGATTTTGTTTTTTAAATCATTTTATTCGGGGCTCATACAGCTCTTATGACATCATTTTCAAACCATTTTCTTTCGGCTTGAGCCCTTGCTATCAGCTCATCTCCCACCCCCCTTCTTGAACCCTTGATAATATAGTTTTTTTTTTCATGTCTTACACCAGCCACTGTCTCCCTTCACCCATTTTTCTGTTGTCTGTCCCCCTGGGAAGTGGATGTATGTCAATCATTGTGATTGGTTCCCCCTTATTGTTCCCACTTTCCCCATACCTTCCTAGTATCACTGCTCTAATTATTGGTACTAATGGGGTTTATTTGTCCCAGATTCCCTGTATTGTGAGCTCTTGTCTGTATCAGTGTACATGCTCTGGTCTAGCCGGATTTGTAAGGTAGAACTGGGGTCATGATCGGTGGGGAGGGAGAAAGCATTAAAGAAATGGAGGAAAGCTGTATGTTTAGTCAGTGCTATACTGCACCCTGACTGGCTTGTCTCTTCCTTGTGCCCCCTCCGTAAGGGGCTGTCTAATTGTCTACAGGTGGGCTTTAGGTCTCCGCTACTGCTATCCTTTCCCTCATTGATATAATTTTTCGTCTGGGTCTTTGATGCCTGATCCTTGATCCCATCGACACCTCATGATCACGCAGGTTGGTGTGCTTCTTCCATGTGGTCGTGGTTGCTTCTGGGCTAGATGGCTGCTTGTTTATCTTCAAGTCTTTACGACCCAAGAGGCTATATCTTTTGATAGCTGGACACCATCAGCTTTCTTCACCACCTTTGCTTATGTACCCATTTTTCCTTCAGTGCTTGTGTCAAGGGAGTTGAGCATCCCAGAATGCTGGGTTATTAGGACAAAGTGTTCTTGTGGTGAGGCTAGAATATATATATATGTAAATCTATTTTCCTATTGCTATATATGTGTATTTATATAAAATGTATTGGCATATGTACGTGCCTGTTGATTCATGGTGACCCTCTAGTGCAGGTTAGAACTGCTCCATGGGGTGTCTGATGACTCACTGCTATCAAGTTGATCCTGACTTATAGTGACTCTATGGTCAGGGTAGACCTTCCCCTGTGAATTTCTGAGCCTGTAACTGTTAATAAGAGTAGAAAGCCCCATCTTTGCCCCGCTGAGAAGCTGGTGGTTTCGAACTGCTGACCTTGTAGCTTGCAGTCCAACTCCATAACCAGTCCTGTAATTTTTATGGAAGCAGACTGCCTCGTCCTAATTCCTCAGTGGGGCCGGTGCGTTTGAACAGCTGACTGTTTTGCTTAGTAGCCCCCCCCAGGGCCACCAGGTTGCCTTTTTCACTATTTCCAGTCATTCTGATGGCAGCAGTCCACGAATGCAACTCTGAGAAGCGGTACGATTGTTTCCCTCCTGGTAACTCTAGTTCCGATCTTTCAGTTGCACGACTATGAGCCCCTTGAGGAGGCCTGCGGCCTAAGCCCTCGCAGCCTTGTGGGGTACATGTTGGACTGTTATGAGCAAAGTCAGTGGCTTGAATCTATCAGCCCCTCAGAGGGGGAAAGGCTAGGTTTCCTGCTCTGGTGAGGATTTGCAGCCTGGGAAATTGCAGGGTGGAGTTCTGTACATGTTTTAAAGGTTGTTATGACTTGCAATTGACTCGATGATTGTGGACAGTGGGTCAGCTGCTCCGGATTTTTCTCATCTCTGGGAGTGGACTGGGCTGGAGCACCCCCCCCTCCCCGCCCTCTCCGCAAGACCAGTTGAGCAGTTGGACTTACTGGTGAGTCCTTTCTTCTACCAAATACACTGGAGAGCGAGGGTGTGGGGGTGGTCAACTTCCCAGAGTTTGACTCTCTCTGGTGCCACGGCTGATTGCCCTAAGGCAGACCTGCATCCATCCTCCCTCCCCTTTTAACAGATTTTGAAACCTTCCTGTCTCTCCCAAAGCACTCTCCTTCTGTGGCGGGGGTCCAAGGCTTCCTTGCCATGGACCACACAGAACTCACAGAAGACGCTCATGGTGGTGAGGTTCACTAGGGAACACCACTGGTTAGTTAGGGGATAAAGTCTCACTCAATGCAGTTGTTCAGTCAGGACAGTTTCTGCTCTTCCATGCCCTCAGGCAGGCCCTCCTTCTCTTGGCTGGGTCTCTGCTATGCTCAGGCAAGGATACAAAGCTCTTTTAGGGTTGCCAATAGATGTCCAAAGGGCATGGAATTCCACTGTGGGTTAGCTCAGCTCCAGCTCTGGGGGTCAGCAGAACTGCTTCCTCCACTGATTTACCCAGAGAGCACCCCTCTTCATAAGCCAGCCTCCCGTCCAATGTACTCAGCATTACTTGCTCTGCGGTCTGTATCATGCTTTGGCTCCTGGTTCTGCTGCTGCTGCTCTGCTGCCTCCGGGATCAATGTGCAGGAATCATGTCGTCCAAAGGATGCACCCCCCCATCAATGTGCAGGAATCATGTCGTCCAAAGGATGCACCCCCCCTGGTTCTTCTCTCTTGCTGGTAGGGAGGTTCTTCCTTCCTGCGTCTGCAATGGCTGATTTTATATCCAGCAGGATGTCAATCACTGCCAGCCCCGTTGATAATCACTCACATAGTCCTATCAGCGTCTTCCCCGCCTTCTTTATCCCAGACGCAGCAAGAAAAGGAAAGTCTTTTTGTGAGAGAAACAAAGGTTATGACTAGAAGAAACATATTAAATCATTTGCAGCACTGTAGACCACCTCCGGACTCTTCTAGCCCGTGTCCTTTACTTACATGAGGAAATAACATCCCCTCCTCCTACCGTGTTACCGTGAACACACCCATACAAGCTTGAGAGTCAGCCACTTCTAGCCTTCATCTCTACCTGCTCAGATATCCAATTTCTGAATTGGTTTCCCAGAAGTCAGTGGGTTTGGGCAACACTCGTCAGCTATGGAATGATGCCTGACAGAGCCGCTTCTCTTTCCTAATGCAACGTTCTGCTAAATTCTGAGAAATTGACAACCCCAGTTCTTCTAGGACTCATAAAGTCTTAGTTCTGACAGGTGTGACAGGTCTGCTCGTTTCCCTGCTTCCTTGGTGTGTAACTGTCACAGTGAGATGAAGATGTGATTGCTGCAAAGAGATGGCTAGCTCCACACGGCAAACTCTCTTTCTTGTGACAGTGGGTCCATGAACCAAAGCGTTTCTACAGTCAACAGCTGGGAGGTATGGGTGCGGTTTCCTTGGCCCCCAGAGTTCCCGGATAGAATGTCCACCTGTGTTAGGACTGACTTCACTAGCATGGAGCCCTATAAGCAGGTATGTCGTCCCATAAGCCTTTGCTCCTAGAAGGACCCCACATGCTTAGCTTAGTACTCTCCTGAGACTGTCATGAAATTCTAAATATTTTTTTCTACTACTAGACAGGCGCTTTAACCAGCTAAGCAGCGGAGCCAAATCTTTTTTCAACAAACAACCTTACATCTTTATTTTGCACCAGACCTCACAATTTCTTTTTTTTTTTAATTTGTTATTATTTTCATTTTATTGGGGGCTCTTACAATTCTTGTTACAAAGCATACATCAATTAAATCCAACACATTCCTACATATATTCCATCATTCTTTTCTAAACATTTACTTTCTACTGAGCCCTTGGGGCCAGCTCCTCCTTTTTCACCTCCCTTCTCCCCCCACAATCCCTGATAGATTGTAGATTTTTAATTATGTTCAAATCTCACTCCGACCGCCGTCTCCCTAACCTTCTGGTTTCTGTTGTTCTTCCCCCTGAAGGGGTGTGTAGTTATGTGCTATTCATTGTGATCGGTGCCCCACCCTCGCCCCTTCCTCTGATCCTTTTGGTATATCTGTTTCCATTCTGTTCCATTCCATCCTGTTCCTAGGTTCCATGTGTTTTGAGTTTTATCTCTTGCCTCTACCTATGTATATGCTTCCTTCTAGTCTAGATTGGGAGGCGGCATTGAGGTTGTAATAGTGGGGGGTGAGGAGGCTTCCAGGAAACAGAGGTACATTGCATGACCCATGACCTCGCCATTTCTATAGCCAGTCCACACTGTGAACAAGACCACTCACATAACAAGAGGATTCTCTTCACCATTCTTCAGTGGCTTGTGGTTGATTGATTGATTGCATTGCTTTTTGCTTGTTTCCATTGTCTCCTGACCTTCTGCCCCTACAGTGAGCTGAAGCTCTCTGCCATCAAGTCAATTCTGACTCAGGGTGCCTCCACAGACAGGGTAGAACTGCTCGGGTGGGTTTCTGAGGCTTGTAGCTCTTTATGGGAATAGAAAGCCTCCTCTTCCTTCTGTGGCATGGCAGGTAGTTTTGAACTGCTAACCTTGTGGTTTAGAGCTCATTCGAAGCTGGCCTGCTCTGCTAGGTGGAAGTCTGTCTCACTGGATTGTGGGTGTGCTGTGTGGTATGAACCCTTCCACTTGCCATTCTTAGGGTATATCGCAGAGATTGGGGCTGTGTGGTGAGGTTCTACCTTTGTACCACAGATGGGGTCAGATCCTGCATTGGGAGTGGCAAGAGGGACCTTTTGACTCCAGTGACCCTGCCAGGACATATGATAAACTGATATCAAAGTGGGTGGTCAGGGGGCTCAGATGGAACAGGGATCCGAGGTGACATGATTTGGTGTGGTGGTTCAGGAAACAGATGTTTGGAAAAAACATTCTTTTAATCAGAAAATTGGTGTGCAGTTCACGTGGAGAGCTGTTCATGAAAGACCCTACAAGAGACACTCGCCCCTCAACTCCTCCCTAGTCTATGCCTCCATGAAGGTCACCCTCTAGGCTCCCTCTCCATCTCCCCAGTTACTGTCTGGTGGTTTGCACCTCAATGAATAACTCATGATTCCCTTAAGATTCCTTCCACTGAATGGATGGAAAGGCCATTCGAATGTGCTAACACAAGAGGGGAGAAGGGAGAGAGGAGGACCCTGATGTCTGGACTCCTAAGCATTTTTTCCCCCTAGTTTCAGTTCTCTGCCTAGCTTCCATGACATTCGTATCTTTCCTGCTCAGCCAGCTTTAAAGGAACTGTAAGTGGTCTAAGGGGTTCAATGTTGGCCTGATCACTGCAGGGTCATTTGGTCAAGCTTACACCCTGTTCCAGGGGAGAATGCTAAGGCTATCTGCACTCATATAGAGATTTACAGTTCTATTGTCTTAGGGCAGTGGTTCTCAACTTTCCTAATGTGGCAGCCCCTTCATACACCTCCTCATGTTGTGGTGATGCCCTCCCCCCCCTCAACCATCACATTATTTCCATTGCTACTTCATCACTGTCATTTTGCTACTGTGATGAACTGATTGTGCGAAAGGGTTGTTTGACCCACCCTGAAAGGGTCGCCACCCACAGGCTGAGAACCAGCGTCTTATGGGGTTTGTGAGTTGGAATGAACTTGATGACAGTGGGATGGGGTTAGGGATCCATGCTTTGGGGTGATGCTGGCTCTCTGTTAATGCTGGATCTATTGTTACTAGTGCCACAACTTCCCTTCACCCCAGTCACACCTGCTATGATCCTGTTTCATCCACAACCCCAAAAGTTCCCTGCTAGGATCCTGATGATAGAGATGTTCCTATTGGATTCACATTCACACTTTTGCTGCTTCCTGCATTACTGCCTCCTTCATTTAGGGCTGCTCAATATAGCCATAGGTGTTACTTTGCTGGGTTGGCCGAAGTCAAGGCAGGAGGAATGATGCTATGGAAAGAGCACAGATCTGGAGGCTGTAGGGGTTGGCTTCACTTGTGGCCTTTCCACTTGGGGTTGTGTCTTCGGATCCTTAAACTATCTCTTTTTTTTTTAGTTCTAGTTCTCTCCTTTGCCACTTTCAGGGCTGTAGTGAAGCGCAGATGAGCGCTTTGTAAAATGACGTGCAATATAAATGAATTTTTGATGGAATGATCTGGATCGGGGCTAATGACAAGGTTCTTTGTGGAAGTCTCCAGCATGATTGCTGCTGTTGAGTTGGCTTCACAGCACAGTGAGCCAACGGAACAGCACGTTGCTGGGTCTTGGGCCTTCAGCAAGCTCACTGCTGTGCTCCACTCTGTTGTGTCTGTCAGCAGCCCCGGGGTATGTTCAGTACCTACCTGGTAGCCCAGAGAGCTCGGCTTCTGGTACTCTCTTGGACAATACTTTCATTGGCTAGTTTTCAGAAGGGGATCGATCACCTGGCCTTTCCTCCTGATCTGCTCCATTTGGAAACCTTGCTAAAACTGGTGCACCATGGGCCATCCTTGTTCAAATTTGAAAGACTAACGGCCTCGCTGCCAGCGTCATAGCAACATTCAAGCCACTGCAGCTCGACAAACTGAAAGACACATAGTGGGCGGAGCTCTTAGGTTAGCTAAAACCGCTATATTTGATCTCTTCATGGCTTTTGGCATCATAGACATATCAAACCTGAAGAGTCAGCAAAGTCAGAGATATCAAGAACATATTCATGTAACTGGGCGAGGATCATTGTGCTGGCAGCTTCTGGATCTTTTAGGTGGTGGTGATGGGAGAGATTTGAGTTTAGGTGCATAGCGAAGGCATTGAAATCAAAGCTATAGCCATACGCTTCTCCGTTGCATCTGCCGGGTTTCTCACATCCTACCCCAAGATAAGAGGTATCTGCATCACTGTGACTGGTTAGCATAGAGAATTCTCAAGTCCAGCAAGCCAAGTTTTTAAAAGTCCTCCAGGCAATTCTGATACATGCTAAACCTATTGTCCTAAGGGGAGGGACTTTGCTAGTTCAAGGATACTTCCATACATCTGCTCACCCGCCCCTGTGATCAGTAAGTGAAGAGAAATCCTGAGAGAGAGAGAGAGAGAGAGAGTTTTATATGTAATCAGTGGGACTCTCATAAAGGAAATACCTTGCATTTGCCATATGAGAGCTTTGTTAGTGTTGTTGGTGCTGAAACAAAGAAGTCCTATAGTGAATGGATGAAAATGTGAAGTAAAAGAGTTGAACAAAATACTGCCAAGGTGACTAGAGGAGACAAAAGTATCAGTGATGAAGTTTAAAAGTCAGAAGTTAGAAAATTGAAAAGGTAGAACACACTATAGCATTTCTCAGACTGAAAGAACAGAAGAAAAACAATTCAAGAGTTGCAATATTGAAGGATCCTAAGGGCAGAATATAAAATGACTGAGAAAGTCTCAAAACCTCAAAAGAAGATGAATGGAAGTCACTGCACCAAAAAAAAAAAATTGATTGATGTTGGACCATTCAAGGAGGTGAGCAAGGACTGATAGTATTGAAGGGAGAAATTCAAGCTGCACCGAAGTAAAAAGCAAGGTTCCAGGATCTGATGGAATATCAGTGGAGGCCTTTCAATATATTGATGGAGCCCTGAAAGTGCTCACTACCTCTTCCAGGACATTTGGAAAACAGCTACCTGGTTAACTGTCTAGAAGAGATATATATTTGTGCCCCCTGCAAAAGAGTGTGGAAATTGTCTAACCGTATCAATATCACACCGAAGTAAAGTTTCGCTAAGGATTATTTAAAAATGGCTTCGGCAGCACACGGACAAGGAGCTGCCAAAAACTCAAACTAAATTCAGGAAAGGACATGAAACAAGAGATATCATTCCATCATGGCAGATGGATCCAGGCTCAAAGTAGAGACGACCAGAAAGATGCTCACCTGTTCTTTATCGACTTTGCCAAGGCATTCAGCTTTGTGGTTCACAACAAATCATGCATGATCTTGTGAGTAATGGAAGCTCTAGAACACTTAATTATGCTTATGCAGAGCCTATCAATGAACTCTATATAAAAAGGGGATACTACATGGTTTAAAATCGGCGAAGCTGTGTTTCAGGGTTGTCTCCTCTCACCCATCTGTTTGTTGAGCCAATATTCTGAGAAGATGGACTCAGTGAAGAAGGAAGAAACATAAACATTGGGAAAAGGCTTATTGACAGCCCGTAGATGACACAATGTTGCCGGCTGAAAGTGAGGACGACTTGAAGCACTTGCTGATGAAGATCAAAGACTACAGTCTTCAATATGGATTACCCATTCACTCCCTGTAAAGAAAACTAAGACCCCCACCTCTGGGCTGATAGGTAACATCGTGAGAAATGGAGGACAAATGGAAGTTGTCAAAGGTTTCATTTTGCATGGATCCCCAATCGATGACAATGGAAGCAGCACCTCAGGGAGCAAATCTTGCTGCGGGCAGATCTGCTACAAAAGACTTGTTTAAACGGTCTTGCGCACTTGGGACACATTATTAGGGGAGATGAATCCCTGAAAAAGGATGTCATCGAAAGCGGAGGGGCAGAAGGAAGGAGGAAGGCCCACGATGAGAGGGACTAACACCCTGGCTGCAACAATGGGCTCACACGTAAGAACCATTGTGAGGATGGTGCCTACCAGCTGGTGTTTTGTTCTGTTGTACGTAGGGTCACTATTAGAGCCAATTATCTAGCAACAGCAACAACAACAACAACAAATTTGACTATAATAATGGGTCACATTTTGACAACCCAAAATGTAACTATACAAGGAATTGTTCAAATATCCAAAAATGTATGTGAAACAATTTCAAGGCAGTACTAATACTACCACTCAGATAATAAATGCTAAAGCAAATTAGCGACTTCTCATGTCAGCTTGGTAAGAGCGGTTTCGTTTTTTTTTGGGGGGGGCATCACTGCCCTCTGTTGGTGGGAGTAGGAGACCCAGCTTTTGCTCCTGTGGAGCCGCTGCTGGAATTGAACCTCCATCCCAGTGGGCCACAGTCCCATGCACAACCACTATGCCACTGGGGCTCGGCCTCTAAGAGTTGTTTCTTTTAATATTAATTCCTTATACATATCCCTAGTTAGACTTAGCTATAAAATTCTATGAACGAGCTGAGTCCCAGTGGCATAGTGGTTGAGTGTGGGACTGCGGCCCACAGGGTTGACGGTTCAAATCCAGCAGCAGCTCTCCAGGAGCAAGACTGGGCCTCCCACTCCCACCAGAGGTCAGTGATGCCCACACAAAAAAATTCTATGTGCTAAGATGGTTAAGTATAGATTATTGATGTAGATTTAGAAATAGAATTTGCATCCTATTTGATGGTAATTTTGGGGTCAACTTAGTTCATGTTCTAATGCTACTTCTGACACATGTTCTGTGCACCTTGAATACACTCTTTTAGCCCCATTCTCTTCATCTATAAGATGGTGTGGATTAAAGTGTGTAAAATAGCTAGCACAGGGCTTGGTCCTTGTTATGTTAGCCCCCTAGTCATTTTATGAAGGAGCTCTGTGGAGCTGTGGTTCTGCGTTGAACAGCTAAGCATAAGGTCAGTCGTTCAAACCCACTAGCCCCAAAGAAACCTGTGCCTGATAATGATTATAAGTCAGTATTGAATTGATGGTAGTGGGTGGAGTCATTTTATGGATAACCGTTTTCTCTTATTTTACAGCTAGAAGCATTTAGTAATTTTTTTGTGAAAGATGGTTGTAAGACATTGAAATTTTTGTACCAGGAAGGAGATGTACCTGGTGTAGGTAAGTCTATTCTACAAGAGTTATATGTGATAACTTAGTTAATAAATGTTATACATAGATAAGCCTATATTTATAAAGAAGACTTTACTAGGAACTTACATGTAAAAATATAATGTTTTAAGAAGCAGCGTAAACTTAGTCCAAACATGTATTTCAAATATGGAAATTCAAGGGGAAAACATTTGTTTAGAAATCATTGGTTTCTGTTTGGTATACATTTTCTCCCTGGTGCTTAATTGAATTGTCCTTGAAGCAGTGGAGCCGCTTAAAAAACAACACATTTTGAAATGACTAGAAATTGTCTTGAGACCATTCCAGATCCTCAAAGTCACTCAGGGGTTCTGGGTCAGTGTCTCGTGCCTGCTGCAACTGGCAATTGAAAAATCCAGCCCTTCTAACCCCACCAAAAAATATGAGCAAGGCAGAGAGAGAGAGAGAGAGAGAGAGAAGCTGATACCAAGGGCACAAATGGAAAGCAAATGTTTAGAAAATGATGACAGCAACATATGTACAAATATGCTTGATAAAATTGATGTATGGGAGGGCTGAGCCCTGGTGGCGTAGTGGTTGTGCGCGGGACTGCAGCCCACTGGGACGGAGGTTCAATTCCAGCAGTGGGGCTGGGCCTCCTACTCCCACCACCGGAGAGCAGTGATGCCCCCCCCCCCCAAATTGATGTATGGGTTGTTATAAGAGCTGTAAGAGTCCCCAGGAAAGAAAAGGATATGAGCAAAACAACAACAACAACCAAAAACAAACAAACAAAAAACAGCAACAACCAACCAGCTGTGGTTGAGTCAACTTCTGGTGATTTCATGTGTGCCAGTGTACGGCAGGGTGTTCATTGGTTTATTTTTTGGAAGTTGATCTCCAGGTCATTTTTCTAATGTATCTCTCAGTAGACTTGAGCCTCCAACCTTTCAGTGAGCAGTTAAACATGCTAACTCTTCACCCTCCCAGGGACACACATTATTTCTAAAATGAGTAACCAGGTTTGCCAAGCCCTTGCCTTAATAATTAGGTCATATCAGGCATCCTCTTGGTCTTAAACTGCTTGCTTTCTTTGGCTTTTATCCTCAAGATGTGTCTCCCCAGAGCCCTGGTGGCATGATAGGTGATGATTTGGGCTGCCAAGTTCAAGATGAGCAGTTGAAAATGGCGTTTTGCTCCTAGGGAGAAAGAGGAGGTGTTCTGCTTCTGTGAAGATTTACAGCCTCGGAAACCCGCAGGGATGGTTCTGCTCTGCCCTCTCGGGCTGCTCTCAGTTGAAAGGACTCAACAACAATGGGGCATTTTACGTCCTGTCTAAGGCGCTCAGGAGAAATAGGGGCTACATGTAGGACTGCAAGCTTCAAGTCAGCAGTTAGAAGCCACCATCTTCACAGTTGCCTGAGCCCATTGTTCTAGCCACTGTGTCACTCCATCTCACAAGAGCCGTCCTCTTCTTCCACTGCCCCTCCTCTTCCTCTCTAGGAGTCAGAATCGACTTCATATTGGTGAGGATTTTCTTTCCTTTTCTTTTTTTTTGAGATTGTTTCCCCCCACCTTTCTTCCTCCACTGCCAAAGGCCAGGCTCATAGCTCATGTTTCCCCTCATATTCCAGATCAAGCACCAGTGTCCGTGAAGCAGATCGATACCACTGACTCCTACCAAGTCAATCTCTGATTGCTCTCCCATTTATCGGTTGCATCCACATCTTTCATTTATCTCCTGAGGCCTCCTCATAATTGAAACACAGTCTAAATGGTCTAATCAGACCTCCAATTGTTCCCATCTTGAAGAAGCCTCTCTTTAAGCCAAGCTCATCCTTGTTTTCAGGATTTACCAAGGTGGTTTCTGTGCTTCACCCTTGCCTTGCCATGTTCTCCCGCCCCTGGGCCACATCCCATGTCCTGTCTTCTCTTCTGGGTAGAGTCTTCCCAGACTATCCACACCCACACCAACCACTCACCTCCAAACTGCCGTCTCCTTCCTTCCCAGTGTGCCTCTGAAAGCACAGGACTTCATTATTGCCTTTTACTTTGTTCGAATTATTCCTTGGAACCCAAGTGTTGCTTGCCTAGCAAAAGTTGGCAAACTCCTCCCCCTCCCCCCAATTTTACTGGGGGCACGTACAACTCTTATAACATTCAATGCATCATTTGTATCAAGCATATTTGTACACATGTTGCCATCTTCATTTCCAAATATTTTCTACTTGAGCCCTGATTCCCACCCCCCTTTTTGTTATGGGCACCACTGCCCTCTGGTGGTGGGAGTAGGAGGCCCAGCCTCTGCTGGAATTGAGCCTCCATCCCAGTGGGCTGCAGTCCCGTGCACAACCACTATGCCACTATGCCACTGGGGCTCAGCCCTTCCCCTCCTTTTTTTATAAAAAAATAAATCATTTTACTGGGGGATCATATAACTCCCATCATGATCCATACATACATCAATTGTATGCAGGCCACATTTGCACACTTGTTGCCATCATCACTCTCAAAACATCCTCCCTCCTCTTAGGCCCCCAGTACCTGCTCCCCATAGTTCCCTTCCCCCGCACCTCCCCCATGATCCTTGAATAATTTATAAATTGTTATTACTTTTTCACATCATACCCTGTCTAATGTGTCCCTTCACTCACTTCCCTGTTGTCCGTACCCCAGAGAGGAGGTTCTATGCAGATCCCTGAAACTGGTTCCCCCTTTCTACTTCACCATCTCTCCACCCTCCCAGTATCACCACTCCCTCCACTGGTCCCGAGGGATCATCTATCCCAAATTCCCCATGTTTCCGACTCTGGTGTGCATCTCCTGGTCTAGCTGGATGTGTCAGGTAGAATTGGGATCATGATAGTGAGTGGGAGCAAGCATTTGAGAACTAGAGGAAAGTTGCATATTTCATTGTTACTATGCTATCCTTTCACTGGCTCATCTCCTCCCTACAACCCCTCCATAAAAAGATGTTGCTTCACCTATGGATGGGCTTTGGGTCCCCAATCTGTACTCCCCTCATTTATAATGATACAATTTTTAGTTCTTTGATGCCTGATACCAGATCCCTTGACCACCTCGTGGTAAATTGGCAAACTCTTATTTGCATAACTGGTTAAAAAATTAAAACAATACCTGAAAGTTGTACAAAAATAAGAAACCATTTTCTTTTTTTTTGGTTTTTTTTGGCATCACTGCCCTCTGGTGGTGGGAGTAGGAGGCCCAGCCTTGCTCCTGGAGAGCTGCTGCTGGATTTGAACCTCCAACCCAGTCCCGCGCACAACCACTATGCCACCGGGGCTCAGCCCCAGGAAACCATTTTCAATTAAAAGAAAGAAAACAAAAAATAAAAAGCAAACACAGTTTCACTCAGAGAAGATGCTGTTCACTCCTTGATGAACGTCTTCCTTAGACAAATTTGGCACATGTACACATATTGCATATTTCCTCAAAAAGCACCCCTTTGGAGGGTTGTAACCCACTCTGTAGTTTACAGGTATTGGGTTCTCTCAAAGTCAGGATGCACACACAGGCATTTGCTGGAACAACGCTTGACTGACGCAATGAAGAGACCGAGCAAAGTCCCCTTCAACCATGGGCCTCCCTGGAGAAGGAGCAGAGAGACCTGGGCTTGCCCCGGTGCTGTATCGTGCACACACACCAAAGCAGTTCTTAGAACTGGTGAAATGTGCTCAGAGCAAGAAAGCAGAATGGGCTGTAATGGGATGAGTTTTGGGTCACGATAATTCAGAGAAGAAGTTAGCCCATCTCCTCTCCCATTGAAGACACCAGGGGCACCCAACTGGTCCTAAGTACAGAGGCTTGTTTGTGAGGCATAAGGACAAGCAGCAGACTGCTCTGGGGCTGTCTCCTTCAGCAGTCATAAAGGAGGCGGGTAGGATTGGGGATCTGTGCTTTTCGAGAATAGGTGCAAGGATAGTTTCTTGGTGCTGACAATAAGCCACACCCCTGTCCTTAAGAGCAGTAATTACTGGCCTCTTTTCATAGCAAGCTTTCTTGCAATACCACATTAAAGGTGGTGACAAGGAGGTAAGCATGGAGTGGTGGTGGTGTCAGGCCCCGGTTACGGAGTACCCTCTGTTGAGCCTGGCTTTGACTTTTCCTTCCAGAATGTGGCCGGACCATTGCAGGAGTCGCCAAAGGAGCCAAGATGATGAGGCTGTATGTAGACAACGCATCTCCGGAGGGGCTAAAGGGACTGTGTGTGTTCTTTGTGCGCTGTCGCGGTGACGTTCCCATCACCATTAAGAACATTCATGAGGTAGGTAGAAGCAGATTTTCCCTCCACCTCGATTGTGTTTCCATCATCCCACGTGTGCTTTCCTCAGATGTCCCTTTCTATGTGTAGGACTGAACTGCGCTTCCCTGAAAAGAAGGCACAGATTCACAGATCCAAATGCGCCTGGAAAGGAGCCATCATAGAACTCAATGTCACGTGTAGCTGCTGGGGTTGCGAGTTGTCATTGTGTGAACTCTTCCAGTCCCTTAGGTTGGGAGGTGCTCTAGCCCCCACATGATCTATTGTGATTCCCAGGGCTTTTGATTGGCTGATATTGAGAAGTAGCTTGACAGACCTTTGCTCCCTGAGCTATTGCTTTTATAACTCACCTCTGGATCCTATTTCTGATGGTGTGTCCAACTTTTCCCATTCATTTCTACCTTAGGAATACAATTTATTTTGTTCATAGGATGTGGCGGTCGTGTACTCATCTGTCAGTTTCATGATTGGGAGTATAGGGGTGGAGTCTAGCCTGTCAATTTGGAAGTAGCCAATGAGGCCTCAGTGTGGGCATGGCTTTCTCCTGAGAATTCTGGGAAGTCTTGGGGTATTTCCCAGTTGGAGAAGAGAGACTTGACTCAGTCTCTTGAAGGTGGTCTACCAAGACAAGATGGTGGCATGCTGATAGATCCTGAGTTCTGAAACCTGGAGGAGCCAGAGGAGAAGCTACATGGGCTTGTGCTGATGGAACCAGGCCTCTGGGGCCAGAGAATCCACAGAGAGACCCCTGCCAGCGCTGAGATGCTTCTGCTGCCAATGCATACTGCTGATGGGCCCTGAGCCCTGGAAATGAGGAGCCGTGGGGAGACCCCTGCCAGCGTCAGGATGCTTCTACTGCTGCTGGATACACAACACTGGCCTGTGATTGTCTTGGTGTCATTGCATATGCTTTGTGAGTCAGAAGGAAACTTTATAGACTGGTATCGGACATATGGGCTAATATCGGACTTATGACCTTGGACTCGATGGGGTTGGGATACTTTCTCAATGTTCCATACCTCTTATATATAATCCTTTCCCTTGTATCCATATGCGTGTCTATGAATTTGTTTCTCTAGTCCACCCTGACTCACACATAGGGCATCAAGGATTTGTTTTTAGAAACCATTTTCATCCCACCTGATCACTCTTTAATGAGTTTCAGAAGGAGCAGGGAGAAGTGACCTAAAGATAGAGGGTGGCAGAGAGAGGAAAGTGGGGATTTTCGTCAGAAGGGAAATAATCCCTCCGCTTCACCACTGACCACCAGGTGCCATTGCTGAGCAATCCATCCTTCCAGAGACTGAGGCTGCTCCCTGCCTAAACAGGGAAGAGTAGTACCTCGTAAGCCAGGTGAGACTAGGTGATAAGCAAATTATTACTATTCTGCCCAACCCCACACACAGTAGATCCTCAACAAATACTATACTATACAACAAATACTTTTTATTATTCCTAGAGGGCCAATACAACCTTTCTACTTTGGGAAAGGTAACAGAAATCCATTCTAATTTTGCTCTGTTTTGCCTTCCAGTGACAGGTTGATTGATTAGACATTGATTAGTATGGTTTGGCATTCCAGTTTGGCAGTTCCTTCGTCCTGACCATTTGTAGGTACCCGATTGTCTTCAGCTATCCGGCATGCCAGAGGTGACTTCTGCCTTTAGTCTGCTCCTCCAAGCACAGGAAGTCTTTGTCTTATCTTTTGGTTTGCTTTTGCACTTCGTCTCTGAAACCCCGCAGCTTCCCCATGCCTCAGATACTGGCAGATATGTTTCCCTAGTTTATTGTCCATCTCAACTTCTCAACCTTCTTGCCAATTCTTTGTTTACCTGAGCCCATTTCTTTTTTACATTTTTGTCACTGTTAGACATGCGGACAGTTAAAAGAAAGGTGTCATTGCTGTTGGTTCCGATTCCTGGTGCCAGCATGTGTCACAGAATCACAGGTAGCCCGGTCCTGTAGCAGCTTCATGATCAATTCATCTTTTCTGGGCCAAAATATCCTGGACCATCTTGCATCTTCACTAGTGCCTCCTAGCGTCTTCACGGTCTGATTTTCAGCCCCTGCTTCCCAGTCTAGAAACTCTACTGAAACCTGTCATCATCGTGGGTGACCCTGCTGCTTTTTGAAATACTAGTAGTGTAGCTTCCTGCATTATAACACCATGAAAGTCATCACAGCCAGACAAATCGACAGTGGGGTGGGACTTAAAGAAAGTAGAGGTAATACAGCGTTCTTGTTGCATGGACATTGGACTGACGGTGCAGAAGCAATGGTGTGGAAAAGTTCAGACTCCTTCAGGCACAGCGGAGGCAATGGCACTACTCAGTACCAGTAGTTACTTCCCGGTTCCCTGTCGTACACTTGCAGTTACAAAGTACGGCACGGTTTCTATTGGTCCATGTGTTAGTCCGAGTAGACTAGAGAAACAAATTCACAAACATGCATATGTATATGAGGGAGAGGTTTACCTACAAGAGGAATGGAACATTGAGAAAGCAGCCCAACCCAGTCCAGTCCAAGGTCATAAGTCCGATATTAGCCCATATGTCTGATACGAATCCATTAGTCCTCTTCAGACTCACAGAGCACATGCAATGATGCCAGGACAATCACAGGCCAGTGGGTGCAGAGTCTTATGTATCCAGCGGTAGTAGAAGCATCTCAGTGCTGGCGGGGATCTCCCCAGGGCCTCCCAAGCATCTCAACACTGGCAGGAGTCTCCACATGGCTTCTCCGGCCCCAGAGGTTTGGCTCCATCACAGCAAGCTCATGTGGCTTTACTTCCGGCCCCTCCAGGACTCAGGGTCTAGCAGCATGCTGCCATCTTGTCTTGTCAGTAAAGCATTTCCCAGGGACTGAGTCGCTAGTCTTTTACCTCCATGCGGGAAATATTGCGAGATTTCCCAGAATTCTCAGAGAAAGACATGCTCACACAGAGATTTCATTGGCTATCTCCAGATTGACAGGCCAGACTCCACCCCTACACTCCCAATCCTGAAATTGACACCAAAGTACATGACTGCCACAGTCCAGAATATATTTTTCATCTTAACTTTTTGCTTGGGATTTCCGTATCACTTCAGTAGTATCAAAGGAGCCCTGGAGGTTAAGCATTGACTGCTCATGGAACGATCTGTGATTCCAACCCATTAGCTGCACTGAGAGAGAAGGCCAAGGAGACAGTCTGCTTCACAGTCTCGGAAACCCCATGGCAGTTTGGTTTACCTGTTGGGTTTGAGTCATATTAATGAGTACATGCAGTTGGGATGGCGTCAGGGAAGAATGTAGAATACCTGGGACTGCTAGAACAATGAGCAAATCTGTGTTAGAGGAGGGAGCACTAGATTGCACCTTTGAAGTGAAGAGGGTTTATCAGGCGGGAGCAGCCCCTGGAGTAGAACATTATTCATAGGGAAGTAGAGGGTGGGGAAAAAGAAGAAGAAGAAGAAGAAGAAGAAGGTCACAACTTGTTGAGTTGATGGCTCAACAGCTCCTAACAAGGGACAACAATGGGAGTTTGCACCCATGGAGGGTCGCAGTGGTGAGATCCAAGTGGATTGGTAGAACTGATGCCTAAATTTTTGGTGACTTCGGTGAGCTGGTTATGAAGATGATATTTGTAGTCAGGGTTCTCTTTAAGTGGGTGACTGGGCAGCACTCCAGGTGGAAATCACAAATCACCTTACTCACTCTTCTTCTTTTTTTTTTTTTATCAGTAGCACATTCTAAGCACTGGTAGTAATGTTCATTTCATCCGTAGGTCTGACAACTTAGATGGGACAATGCTTGTGGCATTGATTCTTTTCATGGAACCAGCTGTACTTCTGATGAAAAGTTACATTTTTATTCCCTTGTGTTTGTTACCTCAGTAAACAAACATGTAACCTGTAAAGAAAGAGTGCCAAATAATCAGAAGGTGACATGCTGTCATTTGTTTTGGCTTTAGGTTATGCCTCAAATTCCCACGAGCTATGATGAGGGAATTACGTAATTCCTGAAAATGTTCAAAGAATTAAACATTATCAGACCAATTGCTGTAGATTCAGCAGAGGTGTAAAAGGGTTTTTCAAAGATGAACATAATATGTTCAGAGAAGAGAAGTTGCTTAACTGCTTCTCATTTATCAAACACAGTTTTTTGATCTAATTGGCCTATCTCTAAAGGAAGGGAATTCTCTTCCTACAGTGAAAAGATAAAGATAAATCACACAGCTGATGATGCTTGGATAAAAGTGAAATATTGCAAGTAAGGATGCCACTCAGGAAGCAACATGGAAACATCTTAAACCACAGTTTTATTGTTTTTTTGTCAGGTATTAATATTTTTTCATTTAAGACTCATAGCATAATTCAGTTTGGTATACCTTTTTATTCTTATTTAAGTATTAACTGTATGAAATAGTGAAACTACTTTTCGGTATACCATTGTTTTAAACTTAAAACAGTCATTAGAGCAGCAAAGCAGTTGCTAAATTATTTGAATACCACCACTGGAGGGTGGGCTTTTAATTTGTGGCTCTTGTTTTTTTTGTGTGTGTGTGGTGGGTAATATTTTTCTCATTCAGAATTCTTAAGCAGAAGGTATATTAGTCTGGATAGACTAGAGAAACAAATTCGTAAACATGCATACGTATATAAGAGAGTTTTATACCAAGGGTAATCATACATTGAGAAAACATCCCAACCCACTCGAGTCCAAGATCATAAGTCCAATATTAGCAAGTATGTCTGATGCCAGTCTATAAAGTCCTCTTCGGACTCACAAAACACATGCAATGATGCCAAACGCAGAACGATCACAAGCCAGTGAGTCAAAAGTCTTTGGATCTAAAAAAAAAAAAGAAAGAAAGTCTTTGGATCCAGTGACACTGTAAGTATCTCAGTACTGGAAGTGCTGAGACTCCAGTTCCCAGAGCATGGAGTTTGTCTGCGGAGTGGCATGTGTCTTGTCAGTAGAGCGTCTCTTTGGGAATGAACAGGGAGATAGTGTCTCTTGCCTCTCGCCAAATGCAGGATGATCATAAGCCAGTGGGTAGAAAGCCTTTGGATCCAGTGGTGGTGTCAGCATCTCGGCGCTGGCAGGGGTCTCCACGTGCCGTCTCTAGGTCCAGGTTTCTTGCTGCATCAGGGTAGGTTTATGTGGCTTCTCCTCAGGGATGCCTCTCAGGCAGTAAGCGCTGTCAGTGGAGTCTCCAGGGAAGTGAACCAAGAGAGACAGTGTCTCCCGCCTCCAAGAAGGAATGATCCCATTTCTCAGAATTCTGAGGAGAAGGCCATGCCCACACAGAGGTCTCACTGGCCAGCTCCAGATTGACAGGCTAGACTCCACCCCTCTGCTCTTCATCCTCAAATTGACACCAGAGTAGGTCACGGAAGGCTAGCTTCATTCCTAATTCCCTGGCTTGATAGAGTTCTGCCTGGTCTCCTTTTTCACATGCAGGACAGCATTCATCAGGGGTGGGGACTTTTGTATAGGCTCCAGGCCACCTTTCCTTCCCTAGCCCACTGAAAAGATCGAGGAAAATGCCTCCTGGCCGAGCAAACATGTGCACGGTTAAAATGTTTGGTGATTTTAGACCTGTTATCTGCCCACTCACTTAGGTTTCCCTGACAGTCTCTGGAATACATGAATTACCTACACCGTGGTTGTACAAAAGAACTTAGCATTTCGGTTCTTTCATCGGGTAAGCATCTAAAATAATATTCTGGTGGATCTCTTGCAGGATGTGTTATTTACTGTTTTGGACGGAAGGGGAGGACTCCTAAATGGGATTGGAAGTATGCTGACCAATATATTTCTCCCAGCTATCCTCGCCACCAATAACTGGGGTGCTTTAAACCAATCTAACCAAGGAGAATCCGACAAGCATATTTTCACTGAAACCATCACCAGATACCTTAGCTTTTTAGAAGGTAAGTGTAAAACGTAATGTTTAGCAAATTACCAAGACTAACTAGATGTCAAAAATGAAAGCTGGGCCCCTGTGGCGCAGTGGTTGTGGGCGCGACTGCGGCCCAGAGGGTTGATGATTCAAATCCAGCAGCAGCTCTTCAGGAGCAATGCTGGGCTTCCTACTCCCACCAGTGCAGCAATGCGAGAAAAAAAAAAGAAGTAAAAAATAAACTAGAAGAAATACGATGAAAAAATCGGCATTAGAGAAAAACATCATGGGACTTACAGGGAAGTTATGAAGTCATTAGAATCTTTCACATCACCCCCCTGCTCCCGTGAAGAATCTACCATCCCAGACAGTTTTGCAGAAATAAAGTTTGCTTCATGCTTTAATATAGCAGATGGATTCTCGTTGTGAATTAGTAAGGAGCCATATCACCACAGCTCAAAATATATATTTTACTATTACCTACTCTAAAGACATTTGTTGTTTTAGATGATCAAAATATCATTGTAGTCATATAGCTGTATAAATAGAACAGTATGGATAGAAAATCGAATAAAACATAATTTTATTAATAAATGATCAAGAGTTGTGTTATACTTCTTGAAAGCACTTGATCTTTTAAATGTCGGTAGCTGTAGCTTGAAACCCCTCATCGATATTTAGCACATGGATATTAAATGAATTATCTCTCTAACCAACAATCTTTTTTTTAAAAACTTTTTAGGTGCTAGAGTAAGCATTGAGGGAACCGTTAAATTGAAGACGATAAGCAATGTTGACTTTAACAAACTGCAGACTTTTGAAGACGTGACAGCTGCAGCTGGCAATTCAGAAACTGTCCATCAGCTCGAGGACGTGCTGATGGTGTGGTACAAACAGATTGAACAGGTGAGCAGAGCCAAACAGTTGCATTGGATATGCGTGGTAGTTCTCATCAGTGTCCTAGTCATTGAATTTCATCCTCAGAGTAAGAGTCGTCTCTTTGTTCCAGATCCTGCGATGAAATGTAGTCCTCCCCTGACTCTAGTGCTGAATCATTGTTCTTTATGGACCACTTAAAAATCAGCGTTAAGATACTTTCTTTTTTTTTGAGCATCACTGCTCTCTGGTGGTGGGAGTAGGAGGCCCAGCCCCACTGCTGGAATGGAACCTCCGTCCCAGTGGGCCGCAGTATAATTTCTTACTTTAAGTGGGAACCCTTAATAATGTGGGCTGAGAAGGGAGCACTGAAGAATCAGGAATGTCCAGTATTTATCCCTAATACTTTATGTGTTGCGTTTCCTTCCCATAAAAGAGAGCGGAAGGCCTGAATTAAGAGAAGGGGTCTACAGCGCACGGTACTAAGTAAATAGCTTTGGTTGCTCAATGGCTTGTATTGTCCAAGAGGTTTAGACCAGGCTCATTCATATCAGTTCTATAGGAGCACGTTTGTCACTTTATAGCCCAATACATCTTCTCTAGCATAAGAAAATCAGCGATAGAAGTGGGTTATATGTCAAAATCATGAAAGACTGCAACTGAAATTAGAAACAGGGGGAAAAAAAAATCCTCCGAGGTTGTGTTACTCTGGGTAGACTAGAGAAACAAATCTATAGAAACTCATGTGTATAAGAAAGAGTTTTACATACAAGAGCAACTGTACATGAAGAAAACATCCCAACCCAGTCCAGATCAAGCCAATAAATGGGATATCAGCCCATGTGTCTGATACCAATCTATAAAGCCCTCTTCAGACTCACGAAACACATGCAATGACACCGAATGTAGGATGATCACAAGCCAGTGGAGAGGGCGTCTTCGGTTCCAGTGGTGGTATAAGCTTCTCAGCGCTGGCAGGGGTCTCCATGTGGCTTCTCTCAGTCCAGGTTTCAGGGCCACGTCAGGGTAACCACGGGGTTTCCCTTCAAGGATGCCTCACAGGGAACTAGCCCTGTCAGTCAAGCCTCCTGTCACTGGAAAGTTTCCAAGGAAGTGAACTGAGAGAGACAGTGTCTCCGCCTCCAAGAAGGACTTAACACATTTCCCAAAATTCCCAGGAGAAGGCCACGCCCACACAGAGGTCTCCTTGGCTAACTCCAGATGGACAGGCTAGAATCTACCGGACACTCTTAATCCTCAAATTGACACCACATCAGGTGACTGCCATAGAGGCACTATGCAGTTATTGCTGCTAGGGTTCCAGTTTATATGTGCACAGGTCTTATCCCAAAGAAAATGAGCTCCAGGAATAGCAGCAGACAAGTTTGCTCAGCAACACCCTTATCCTATAAAAAAAAGTCCAATTAGGACTGTGGCAGCTGAGGGGATCTGCTGGGTCAGTTAAGGTCAAGGCAGGGAGGTCCATTCAACAGGTTTGGGCAGCTGCTTTGGGGGATCACAAAGGGGTCATCTTGTTAGATTTTCACTTGAAGGACACTGATCAATCGCAGGAGCTTATTAGGAAGTTTTAAAGAAATTGAAAACTGCCTGGGTGAACATAAATCCAGGAAAATTGCACTGAGGCCTTTCTTTTTTTCCCCTTGCCACAGTTCACCTGCTCATTCTTGGAGGGTAGCCAGGGCTGTTCTATGAGAATTGCATTGGGAAACTTTACCACATCCACTCTACACAGCCTTGACCTAGCCTCTTCAGACGTCTCTGCCCCTCTCCCCACCCAAACTCAAAGAACATCTAAAAGGAACATACTTTGAGTCTCTTAAGGATGCCAAACTGCTTTTTTGATGTAATGGAAGAGTGCAGACATCTTTAGGGGGAAGAGTTAAAGGCATGGAAATAGTACCTTCTGAAACATATAGACCTAGACAATTCTCAACCTATCGGTTGCAGGTCCGGAATGCTAAGCAGGATAGCGGCGGCTGCAAAAACATCTGGTGGGCCAGAGAAATGTCATTGGTGGGCCACATGTGGCCCGTGCGCCATAGTTTGAGGACTCCTGGTAGAGCGATAACCTCTGGCACCTTCGGGACCCCTTGAAGAGAAAACTTGGGGGAGAAAAGGAGCTTACCAATAAAACTTTAAGAATGAAAAAAAGGGGGGGGGGCGCTCCACATTGGGCTGTTAATTGGAAAACCAGCAGTTTGAAACCACCAGCTGCTCCTTCGAAGAAAGCGGTTTCTACTCCCTGAGAGCTGCTCCTCAGACACCCACAGGGGGCTTTCTGCTAGAATCAAGTCACCAGAGGGCAGTGCATCTTAAGTGAAAGGGGAGAAAAATCTTGAATGAGCAGGAGGTAGATGAAGGCATTCCTCTTCTGTCTGCCTTTGTGGGTGATGAGCATTTGAAATAGTTAAAAAACAGGAGGACAAGCACTGGTCTCTGGGTGTCACTAGGTAACTAAGTATTCCTGCAGCCACCGAAGTATGTGCCTGGAGGAAGGGGCATGGCAATCATTGTGAAAGTCCAACACACCCCTACACCGTGGTGGAGGCCACCCACTCCAATTATTAGACTCAATCAACACAGCCCTCCTTTTGCAAAAAATGAGCAAGCAGAAGAAAAAAGGAGACATGAAATGGAGCAACATGAAACAAGGACACCAAGTTGAGCAATTGCTACAAAGAGCCTTCAGTTAAGCTGGTAATGGGAGAGCTCCTTTAGAATATTATGTGTCCATAATATTGTCCACCACACTTGACCATGACCTCTTGTCATGCACAAACACCAACTGGAGATGGATAGGCATCCATATGAGGATGACAGTGGAAAAACCTCTGCAAACGGAAACCTGTCTCAACCCTTTCCTTGCTCAAGGTTTCTGTCAAAATAGATCGAGCAGATTCACCAGTTGAGAGAGATAGGCACACAGCGGAATATGTGCAATAATCAAAGAAGAATGAAATGTGCTCCACCATGAATCTCAAAGCATGTTGAGTGAAAGAAGCAACCTCAGAAAAGGAATGTGAAAAAGAATAAAACCACTATGTCAGGGCATTTTAATATCATCTTAAGTATAAAACCTAGAAGCTATGAAAGGAAGGAAAAAAAAAACAACTGACAGTTTTGACTACATAAAAAAATGACAATGTCCATGTGACAAAACCCACTCTTGACAGTGCGTCCAAGCTGCCTTGGCACTTCTTTATTGAATTGCCTGTTTATATTCTTGCCTGGTACCCATCGGATGGCTAGATGTTATCTTGTTGAATTGATGGTGCTTAATATTCTCTGAATTTTTGTTCTTTGTTGGATCCCCTGGTGCTGTTCTCCTTTGATGTGTATACGCCTGCAGGCATCTTAAAATTTAATATCCTTAAATGTATTAATCACAAGTGGTGACCCTGTCTCATTTTGGATATCACCAGTGACTAGAAACTTTCTACTTTCTTCATGAAATCCTCTCTACCCCAGCGTGAAGAGGAAACAAGTCATTAAAAAAAAAATGACGGTGAAAATGGCATGATGGAAATGGACTTGAAATAACACGATGGAAAGGGACGCTATGAAGGAAACAAATGGTTGCAGAACAAACCCGTGTCACTTCGACGTCAATTAAGAAATAGATCGTTGTCAGTATTTTGCAACTCCCACCCCCCTCCCTTCCCAGTGTTGTCCTCCGGGGTGTGGCTTTGCCCAGCTAACCCTAAGCTTGGCAGATGAAATCCCCTATCGATGGGAGAGCAACAAAGCGGTCTGCTCCCGGGACGTGGACGGTCTGAGAACACTGTAGAGCATCACCACGAGTTGGAATTGATCTGGTGGCTGGTGGTGCAGTGGTTCCATGTTGGGCTGTGATGCGCAAAGTTGCCACCCACTGCTCTCTGGCAGAAAGAGTGGACTTGGTACTCCTGAAAGCAGTTACAGTCTTGGAAATCCACGGGGGAGGGGGAGGGTCTCACGATGAGTCACCATTGATTCAATATGGTGCGTTTGTTTTTATCCAAGGGGTGACCATTATCTTGACAATGCTCAGCTTTTTACAGTTTACCCCATCTCCTTTTTTTTTTTAAATTCATTTTATTGGGGGTTCATACAGTTCTTATAACATTCCATATATCCATTGCATCAAGCGTATTTGTACATATGCTGCCGTCATTTTCTTGTGATCCCTTGATGCATGATAAATTATTATTGTTTTCATATCTTACACGGGCTGCTGTTTCCCTTCGCTTGGTTTCTGTTGTTGATCCCCCTGGGGAGAGGGAATGATGCATTGATCATTTCAATTGGTTCCTCCGCTTCTGTCCCCATCTTTCCCCTGGTATCACTTTCCTGGTATCACTATTCCCGAATCTGTTCCTGGGGGAAGGGGGGGGTATGTGTGTGTGGAGGGTGGGAGTGGTGTATTCAACTGACCTGGATTCTGTGTGTCATACACTTTTATCTGTAGCAGTGTATATACTCTGATCTAGCTAGAACTGAAAAGCAGGACTGGGGCCATGGTAGTAGGGGAGTGAGGAAACCTCAAGGAACCAGAAGAATATTGTGTGTTTCATCCGTGCTATTCTGCACCCTAGTAAACTCAAAGTTTCCTTGTGTTCCTTCTGTAAAGGGGTGCCCTGTTATCTACAGATGGATTTGGGGTCTCTGCTCTGATCCTGCTCATTCTCAATAATGTTTTTATTTTTGTTTTGTGTCTTCTGGTGTCTGTTACTTGAGTCCATCCACACCTCACAATCCCACATGCTGGTGTGCTTTTTCTATGTGGGTTTTGTCTTTCTCTGGTAGATGGCTGACTTCAACTTCGAGTATTTTGATAACCCAGGCACCACTGGCTTTCTTCACCACATTTGCTTACGCACCAATTTTGTCTTCAACGATTGTGCCAGGAGGGTAAACATCACAGAATGCCAGGCTCTTAGAAAAAAGTGTTCTTGTTTTGAGGCAGGGTTTGAATGGCAGGCCAAAGTCCGTCCACTACCTCAATGTATGGCCATATATATAATGTACATAGACCAATACCTCTATTTTTTTGAATTAATATATGTATATAAGTGCACACCTATGTTTATATCTCTATCCATAGCTTTGCTGCCTAGATTTTTCTGTTTCTTTTTACGTTCTTCCTGTCCCACCATCATGCTCACCCTTCTTCTGCCTCTTAGTAATTTCTCTTTGCTGGATTGCTGTTGCTCCAGCACCACTGGTATCTCTACATCCTCTTCTTTGTTGCTTTTAATTCCCTAGTTGTTCCCCCTGTATATGGCATTGTTTGCTCACTGTTCCTTCCCCTGCCTCCTCCTCCCCGCATCAATCACCTTGCTTTTTCTTTGGGCTTGCTTCCCATGGCTATCTTATATTGGTAGGCAAAACAACAATAACAGAGACAAAGCAAAAAGAAAACAAGAGAGTGAATAAAAAGAGAAAAAAAGAAAATTAAAAAACACTCCCAAATCAAAAGAGCATATATAGTTCAAGGTCTTTCTACCAGTCATAGGGGTTTTGGGAATTGCCCCTCCTAGCCTGAAGTCTATATTTGGGACTTCTCAGGGTTTTTGTGGCTTTGCTTTGGACCCATTGCTCATCTGTTATGTCCCCTTCTTGGTTTGCCCCATTGTGGGGGGCAGTCACACCAGACTCATTCCCTGCCGTGTGTCCCCAGTATTGTCCTCTGTCCTGGTATGCTCCAGCAAGGGGACATCACATCTTGAGCTGTTGTCAGCCCTATAGTCCTCTCTGTGTCTTAGCAGCTCATGCAGGGCTGTCATCCTCAGGGCTTGGTGTGCCAGTATGGAGTCTAGTCCCTCACTCTCTCTCCTCCCTTCTTAGTTTGCTTCTGGATGGGTGTGCCAGGCCTGCCCCTCTCCTCAACCTGTTGGTTTAATGTTATCCTCTGTAGCACATTCTTCTAAGGTGTGTGTGTTTCTGTGTATGTGTGTTTGACAGTGATTGGGGCTGACCTTGTAAACCTCCTATATTTCCTTAAAAAATTTTGCCATTGAGATTTTTCATCCACTTAAAATTTTTATTTTTGTATGAGGTATGAGTTGGGAATCTAATTTCTACTTTATAGCGATCATTTTTTTCCCCAGAGGTTTTCCTGACTAATTTGTCATGTCATCTTGGTCATATACCAAATTTCTAGACCTCTCTGCTAGTTCCATTGGCCTAGCATTTGTGCTTATAGTACCCTTTTAAAATTTCTGTCACCTTTTATTAACTCTTTACCTGGTACAGCAAGTCTCTTCTTTGTATTTTTCTTCAAAATTGTTAACTGTCTCTCCAAATTAATTTTAGATTGAGCTTACAAAAATCCCTATTGAGGTTTTTATTGGGATTTTATTGAATATAAAAAATAATTTAGTGAAATTGCCAACTTTTTATAATTGGATTTTTCATCCATGAATTACATAAGGCCATTTACTAGATCTTCTTTTGCATGATTAAAATATGCTTTTGAGGGCAGTTGCAGGGAGGGGGAGGAAAAGAGAGGAGCTGATACTACGGGCTCAATTAGAAAGTAAATGTTTAGAAAATAATGATGGCGACATATGTACAAATGGAATGGTATAAGAGTTGTAAGAGTCCCCAATAAAATGATTAAAAAAATAAAAATAAAATGAATTGCACATCATTTATTAATTTATAGGTAACTTATTGTTATGTTTTTTCAGTTTAAATTGTGAATTCAGTTGGGTTTACATTTCAGGTGGTCAATTTTGTATTCAGTAGTTCAAAATACTTACCAAACCCTCCAGTCTCTTCCCCTATGCCACATCCTTGGATTTTCCTTTCTCTCTTGTGATTATTATTGTACTCTGCACAATTCAAATGAATACCTGTCAATCCTCTATCCCAGCAATCTTCAGCTTATGAACTATAGGCGGCTCTTTTTGGTACCTGTGGTTCTGAAGTAAAATTGGAAAGCTTTACAGGCTATTATTCAGAGACTGGTGATTTCATTTGTTTGTAAATACTTATTTATGACTCTCAAATTTTTTTCTAATAGTTATGAGGGACAGGTGTAACTCGTTCCTCTCAAAACTTTGTCAATCTTGCTCTGGTCTGTTGTTTACTGTAGTACTCAGCACAGTAACCTCTGAAGTCTGATCTCTTTGGTATAAACGTCTTGTGTTTCTATTTCCCTCTCACTTTCTAGTAGGGGGCTTATACCATATTTGCCCTTTTTTGATTGACCAGTTCCACTCAGCATACTATTCCCAGGTGCATCCTTGCCATGAGGTCTTTCTTGGTTTCCTCCTTGGGTTTTCAGTGATGTATAGTATTCCGTTGTGTGTATGGACCAAAACTTCTTGATCTTCGCTTCTACTGATGAGATTGTTTCTATCTCCCTGCTATTGTCAACAGAGCTGTGCAGGACATGGATATGCAAATGTCAGTTTATATTATGACTTTTACTTCTTTAAGGTCTGTATAGAGCCTGGGGATTACTTTAGAGTTACTAGTCTCAGCTTTTTGAGACCACCATATCACTTTCTCTGTGGTTGTATCCATTTACGGTCACACAGGCAATGTATGAGAATTCCAGTCTTTCTGCACCCTTGCCAGCATTGGCTATTTTGTTTTTGTTTCAACTTGCCTGTCATCTTTTGTGTAAGCTGATATTTTATTATTGCTTTGATTTGCAGCTTTCAGATGGTAAGAGACTGGGCATTTCTTCAGATGTTTGTTGACCATTTGGACATCCTCTTTGGTGAACTGTTTGTTCATGCCCTTGGCCCATTTTAAAAAAATTGGCTTATTAGTCTTTTTCTTATTGAGGTGTTGCAAATCTCTGTTGATTTCAGAGATCAGTCACTTGTCCATTTGTGCCTTTCCAAAAAATCTTCCCCACTCCTTGAGTTCTCTTTTGATGAAATCTTTTGATGCACACAAGAATCTCATTTTTAGTAGGCACAGTATCACTCATCTATTTTGCCTTTTTGTGTGTTTCCTTTGTTAAAGTTGATATTTTGTCTGTGTCCTGCAATAGGGCACTCAACGTCGTCTCTATTTTCTCATCGCTGGTCTTTATAGCTCTGGGATTTACATTGAGGTCGTTGGTCCATCTTGAGTTCTTTTTTGTCCATGGGGTGTGGGATGGGTCTTTCATCATCCTTCTGCAGATGGGAATCCAATTGTGCCTGCACCATCTGTTGAAGAGACTCTTTCTTTTGAATTTAAGATCTTAGGGCCTTTTGTTGGAGATAAGTTGTCTGTCAATTGATGGGCTGCTTTTCTATTCTGTGCCAATGGTCTATGTATCTCTCATTGTATCAATACTAGCCTTTTTAAACTACTGTGCCAGAGTGATCGGTTCTGAGGTTTCCAGTTTTATTGTTCGTAAGGAGGTTTTTTTTTTTTTGCTTACCTTGGGTCTCTTCCCTCTCCATATAAAAATTAGTGATTAGTCTTTCCCAGGTCTTTAAAGAACAGTTGGGATTTGGAATCGGGTCGCACTTTACTTGTAGGTTGTTTCGGGTAGTGTTGGCATTTCCACAACATTAAGCCTTCCTCTCCATGAGCATGTACTATTCTTCCAGTTGTGTAGGTCTCTTTTGGTTTCTTGCAGTAACCCGGTACCTTATTGTTAAAGAGCCCTGGTGGTGTAGTGGGCCACGTGACTGGCTGTTAACAGCAGGATTAGCAGTGCAAATTCACCAGTGGCTTCTCAGGAGAAAGATAAGACTTTCTGTTCCTGTAAAGCTTTATCGTCTTGAAAACCCACGGGGGCAGTTCTGTTCTGTCCTGCAGGGCCTCTACGGCGGTGGAGTTTGGTTTGTTTGGTTTATTATGACTTGCTAGTGCAGATGGTACCTTTTTAGAAGTTCTAGTTTCAAATGATTACCTAACTTATCCGGAAGTCCTACTCATGTTTGTGCATTGCTACAACAAACTTGCTGAATTTGTTGACTCAATTGTAAGCTTGTCCTTAGAGAGTCTTCCTAAAACCCAAACTCACTGCCACCGAGTCAATTTCAGCTCATAGTAGCCGTGAGGCCAGGGTGGAGCCGCCCCTGTGGGTTTTGGAAAATGTAACTCTTTATGGGGGAAAGCCTCCCCTCTCGCCTGTGGAGGGGCTGAGAGTTTCGAACTGCTGACCTTGTGATTAGCAGCCCACTGCAAAACCCACTGCGCCACCAATGTAGCCAATTAAATCATCTGTGAGGACATAGTTTTCTTGAACTTTCAATTCTTAAATCTTTGCTTTACCGTCTTTGTCTTATTTTAGGATTCCCATTACCATGTTGAACTAAAGAGTTGGTATTGGACAACTTGTTTTGCCCAGGGTTCTAAAGTGATAGATATTTTTTTGAAATCGATTATGGTATCGATGATACAATAGTGCTTGGCATAATTGAACTATGGAATGATATGACGTATGTGCTTAGTCCCAAATGATAGTAAATTAAAAAAGTAAAAATAAATGAAGTGATATCTTCAAAGATTTCACATTTAAGTATGATGCTTGCTATAGATTTTTGGTAGACAGTTTTCATCATGGTTAAAAAAAAGTTTCTAAAAAATTAAAAAGTTTCTATTCCTGGATTGTTATGAGTTAAAAACATTTACTCGGTGTTGCATATTATTTATCCTTTTAGCTTTTTTATGGGTACTCTGATTTTGTAGGCATTGTAGGTTTCACATTGAGTTACTCCCCACATGGCCGGCAGTTCAAATCCACCAGTTCCTCCATGGGAGTAGCATGAGGCCATCTATTTTCACAAAGGTTTAGTGTTGGAAGCCTTCAGGGTCAGTTCTACTCTGTCTTATAGGGTTGTTCAAATTGACTACATTGGGGTGAGATTGAGTTTTTTTTTTTCCTTTGAGAGAAATTTTTTTAAAAGGAGAGAGAGAGAGAGAGATTGATTTTTTTTTGACAAAAAGGAATATGGTATTTCTACAGTCTACAACTATTCTTCATTGCAGGTACTCATTGAGAGTGAGCAGATGAGGAAAGAAGCGGACGATTCCGGCCCGCTCACGGAACTGGAGCACTGGAAGCGCATGTCAGCCAAATTCAATTATATCATCGAGCAGATTAAGGGACCAAGTTGCAAAGCTGTCATCAATGTGCTAAATGTCGCACACTCAAAGCTGTTAAAGGTAAGAGGCCTCGAGTCTCCATCTTTGGGATAGTTTGGGGCAACCCGCTGGGACACCGTTTGCAATGCGTCCTGGTGGCTGGTGCTTCAGAGGACAGTACGCCGCGGTCACGTGCCCCGAGGAGTTAAACTCGAGGAGTTAAACTCGGAGGAGGCCTTCCATCCACACCACAGCCTTTTTCAAAAGGGGAAAAGGAAGTGGAGATGGGAAGTTTTACCTTTACTAAGGGAAAAAAAATATTAAAAGGTGACGCAACTGTTTCTCGATGCATTGGCCAGCCAAGGCTACAATGGACTCTTGAGCAGCACGGGATGGTGCTGCGCAGGGACACGTCCATGCAGATTCTTTGCACCTGCGGCCACTGTCGTGAGCCTTGAGTGTCCTGCTTCAGACGCCCCGGGATGCGAGTGACGCCTGCATGAGGGGTGGATCTGGCCAGGTAGTCTGAGTAGATACTCGCCAGACCCGACTTTACCACCACCGCTGCAAGGAAAAACCAAAAACCAACTATCAGCCGTCCTGCGAAGTTCAAATCCACCCACCAATTTCAGCTACGTACGACAGCGATGGGGTAGAGAGCCCTGGTGGCATGGTGGGCTGCGCACTGAGCTGTTAACCCCAACGTCAGCAATTTGAAACCACCAGGCACTCAAAGGCAGGAAGGCGAGGCCTTCTGCTCCTGTAAAGATTAATCCACATAAACCTTCGTGCGGGAATGCTATGAGTCAGAATAGACTCATTGGCAGCGTGACTACTGTGGGGGTGATTAGCAGAAGAGTGACTGTCCTGCGTTTTAAAATTGTTTTTGAAATTACAAACCAGTAGGGCTCACTGAGCTAGAACAGGGTAGAGAGGGTCAAAAGAACCACACCCCCGGGCTGAACCCCCGGTGGCCTAAGTGGTTGAGTGTGGGACTGTGGCCCGCGGGCTTGGCGGTTCAAATCCAGCAGCGGCACTTAGGAGCAGCACTGGGTAGTGCCCACGACCACCAGAGGCAGTGATACCCCCCCTGCCCGCCCCCAGAAAAAAGAACCACACCCCCCACACCCCCCTTCAGCTTTCACTGGATCTCCACCCCATCACTTGTATTGATGTCTGATCAAGATCAGACAAATACTGGAATTTACATCCCTCAAATGGAAGACTGTGTAGAGGAAGGCATCATTTCGTAAGAATGAATATAAATCCTGCTACCAATGGAAGAAGGAAAAAATGCAGTTTTCCTTAAATTAATCTAAACTAACTGATTTCCTGTGAGAAACCAGTTATGAGACATACACTAACTCTAGTGGGTGTTGAGTTGATGCCCATTTAGGGAAACCTAAAAGAGAAATACTGTTTCTATAAGATGAAAATTTTCAGGCTGAGCCCCGGTGGCGTAGTGGTTGTGCACGGGACTGCAGCCCACTGGGACGGAGGTTCAATTCCAACTACCAAGAGCAAAGGCTGGGCCTCCTACTCCCACCACCTGAGGACAATGATGCCTAAAAATAATAAATGAATAAATAAATAAATAAATAAATACATTTAAAAAAAAGGAAAAAAAAGATGAATGTTTTCTCAGCGTAGCTGGATCACACCCAAAGTGCTGTCTTCATATCTGACGTATACCTATTAAGAGTGAGGTGAATAGAAACACGTGACTAGCCAAAGTACAGGCATCAATGTGGAAAACATCAAGACCTTTTCTCGTCGGATACACCAGAAATGTTTATCTTTCAATGGAAGGCTTAATGGTTGATGTCTTCCAATATATATTTTTTTGTTTTTTGTTTTTTGGGGCATCACTGCCTCTGGTAGTCATGGGTGCAACCCAGTGCCGCCGCTGGATTTGAACCGCCAAGCCCGCGGGCCGCAGCCCGGCACTCAACCATGTCTTCCAATATTTAAAGGGCGATTGTGTGACGTCAAGGGGTTCTGCCAGGCATAAGCAGCTCAAGTGAATGGTGGTTACATGGAGACAGGCTTCTTCACCACAAGAGAAAGCGCTCTCTCATGACTAGTATTTTCTGAGCATGAGCTAGTTGGTGGCCCATTGCCAGGAAAAGTGTTGATCTCAGAATGAGTCGACTTTACTAGTAAAGATGTCTTCTGGGAACAACACTCTGTTTTGATACCTTTTAACTCGTAAGGGCCCAGAGTGAAACGATGGCATAAATAGTGAATCTGGAGAAGTTATTTAAGGTAGCAGCAGGCCCAGTTTCAGTCTGGAGGTAAAGGTGAAGACAGTTTGCATGTCTCAAATATACTTTGGCCCATTGACATATTTGAAGGTTTAATAGCATTCTTGCATACTTTTTCTTAGAACTGGCGTGAATTGGATGCAAGAATCACTGATACAGCAAACGAATCAAAAGACAATGTCAGATACTTATACACGCTGGAAAAAGTATGTCAGCCTCTCTATAACTACGACCTAGTAAGTATGCTGTATGAAATACAACTTCTTAAATTAACTCGCCTCACGAATGCATTTACAAATAGATAGGATGTGTGTGCATATGAGGAAAAATGTGAAAAACCGATGGGGGACATGTTATACATAATGTATTTGAAATTATATTCAATATTGGAACACAGCATTATCATAAATATTACTTTTTTAAAAAAGATCACTTTATTGAGTGCTCTTACAGCTCTTAGAACAATCCATACAACAATTGCATCAAGCATATCTGTACATATGATGCCATCATTATTTTCTAAACATTTATTTTCTATTTGAGCTCTTGGTATCAGCTCCTCTTTCTTCCCTTCCTCCCCCCTCCTACCCTCTTGACTTTTAGTAAATTATAAGTTATTATTGTTTTCATATCTTGCACTGGCTGCTGTCTCCCATCCCCCACAGTTTCTGTTGTTCACTCCCCTTGGGAGGTGTGTGGTGGATGATTGATTATGTGTCCATCATTGTGATCCGTTCCCCTTTCTGCCCCTCCTCTTCCCATCTTCCCCCTACTCTCCTGGTATCGCTACTCCCATTTCTGTCTCTGAAGGGTTTCTCTGACCTGGATCCTGTGTGCACGATTTCTTTGTTTGAATTAGACAGAGCAGAATGCAATAGTTGGCTCTTATTGCATCATTTTAGAATTGAGCCTTTTAAAACAATAGGCATGTATTATTGCATCTGCATAGATTATTACATTATTGTTTCTGTGGGATGGACATTCAGATGCAGCTTCTCTGAGCCCCTTGGCTTCAAGGTCTCCCATGTGGTGTGGACAGACTGTCAACGAGCCGTGGTCTCATCTGAAGGGAAAGGCCACTGAAGGGACAATCTGGTCCCAGGCTTGGTTGTTGGCATTACCCACCTGGTCCCTTACCACGTGGGCTTCTCTCAGCAGGCGGCTCCCTTCCCTGAGGGAGGTGGTGATCTAAGATAAAATGGAGAGAGAGAGAGAGAGAGAGAGAGAGAGAGAGAGAGAGAGAGAGAGAGAGAACAAAACTTGAGAGCTAGTCTTTCTGTGATCTCATTTTGGGAGTGAGATTCTATCAGGTCCATTGCATCCTGTTCATTAGAAGCAAGCCAGCAAGTTCACCTATGCCCAGGAGGTAGGGATTCTACAAGGATACAGATACTATCTGTATCTGTATCTGAGGGTGGGGACCACTTGGGGCCACTGGAGAGGTCACTTAATATCACCACTGTAGATATTTCCCAGAGTACATATTGCCCACCAAACCCCGTGCTACTGAGTTGATTCTGGCTGGTAGTGACCCTATATAGGATTTCCTAGGCTGTGAGTCAGGGCTCGGGTACGGCCCACTCACGGGCCATGTAAGGCCAGCAAAATCATCATTATCATCCAGTATCCTATGCCTCACCAAAGAAAAGCAGTCCCAGCGATGATCCTATTAGTTGACCAAGATGGCCTGTGAAAGATGTCACAAACATTTAAGTGGCCTTTGGCAGAGAAAGGGTCCCCCAGCGCCGCTTCATCAATTCCTCCTTGGAGCAGCTTGTGGGGTTGAACCGCCAGCCTTTGAGTGAGCCGTCGAACCCTTACTCAACAGTGCCACCCAGTGGACTCTGAGTGATAGTGAGCAAGCAGCTTCATCTTTCTCCTGGGGGGGGGGGAGGGGGGGCGAGGGGGGGGAGTGAGTGGAGTTTGCACCGCAGTCCAAGTAACTCGCAGTGTCACCACGACACCCCTCATTTTTTACCATAGGTGTCATGAAAATTCACACGGGAGAGAAATTAGAATTACCAGGTGTCACAAAAGCATGTGGAGGAATCCTTGCAAGAGTTGAAGATGCTAAGATTAAATACACATCCACTTAAAGCCTGTTTTAGAAGAACTAACTTGCAGGTTCTTTCTTGATGTGAAAAGTAGTAAGATCAGGCAAATCTAGCAAAAGAACGGGGTTTGTCAAATCTAGTGATGAGCACAGGTGGTCATTACGCTGTTCTCTGTACTTTTCTAGACACTTTGAGTTTCTTAGCAGAAGACCAAACTTGAAAGAAAGATACAATTATTCTTAAGACCTCTGCATTTCAGAGGGCTAATTTCAAATCCGTGATTCAAAAGACGGGTTTCACGTCATACAATTTTCAGATCTCTTCAGCCTAGTAATTTAAAAACGTCGTTCAATCGCCCTTCCCACAGTGTTGCCTTGCCTTGGAACTAATACTTGAAGCTTTTCCGGCTCCTTTTTTTATATTGACATTTCCTGGTGTAGGATTCCAGTATGAAGAGAACCGAGTCACCTAATTGCTTCCCACTCATCCACCCACTACTCCTGTCGTTTTAACAGGTGTTTTTTTTTTTTTTTTGCCCCCTGTTTTCTTCACTTTCATGAAAAGCCACCAGCCGTGACTGCTTAGTTTCTGTCATTTGGATGGGAAAAGCACGGGGAACCACGATTCCATTGCTAGTGGATGAACGGGATGAATTGCGTGTGTAGTGCTTCACTGGAGGCATCCCGGGATTGTACTTCTGGCACACACATGATTATGGTGTGTCACCTAGAAAAGGCCTTGGATCCCAGCTGGTGGGAAGGCTCTCCCGACTCCTGGAGGCCCCGGATGTGTCAGAGTAGAGCTGGCCCGGGAGGGTTTTCGGTGGCTGAGTTTTCAAGAAGAGACCACCAGGTCTTTCTTCCGAGGCACCCCCTGGTGGGCTCTAGTCTCCCGCTTTGTCCCATGCGAGCCTTTTGAGGACTGTGCACAGATAGGTTAAAGATGCTGGTGGTGTAGTTGGCTCAGCCTTGGACTCTGAACCACGAGGGTCTCCTTCTCCAGAGAGGCATGGCCTGGGAAACTAACTCTACGTGGGGCCTCCACGAGTCGGAGAGAACTCCGTGGCAGTGAGATTAGTTCCTGCTGTACAGTTGGATTTAGAACTGTTCTAATAGGACTTTCAATAGCAGTGCTTAAGATTCAGATGCAGAGAATTTTTCTGATGCCATCCTGGGGCCCCCTTCAGTGGAGATAAGGGTCCTTTTTTAGTCTTGATACTAGTGAGAATGGAAGGGATCACTTCTAGTCATATTTTTTTTTTGGGGGGGAGGGCATCACTGCCCTCTGGTGGTCGTGGGAGCTACCCAGTCTTGCTGCTGATGGATTTGAACCGCCAAGCCAGTGGGCTGCAGTCCCGCACTCAACCACTAGGCCACCGGGGTTCAACCCTTTCTAGTCATATTTTTATGGGTGTTATTTAAAACCACAGAGGCGACATGCATTTTGAATCCTGGCATGCCAAGAATGATAAAGGAATGATGTTAATTTCCACCGGCCACATTAAAATTGATAAAGCTATTTCGTAGTTGTTTCTCACATCTAGAAGATGGGATGCAGTGATTCATAGTTGTTATTCTTTTTTATTTAATTAAAAAATTATTTTTCAGTTGTCCTTCTTGACCTGACTTACTCTGCCAACTTCTAAAATATCTTCGCATAGATCATTCTCTTGTCTTGTTAATTAAATGGCAAGTTCTGTCAGGGCAGCGATGCCCTTGTCCTCATCTGTTCCTGCATCGTGGTTTGCCCTGCGTGTATAAGCTGGGTCTCAAATCCTAGATATAGGGTTTATAGCTGTGGTGTGTTGGAAAAGGAACTGAGTTCTCTATAGTCTAATTTTCTTTTTTTTGGGGGGGGGAGGGGGCATCACTGCCCTCTGGTGTGAGTGGGAGGCCCAGCCTTGCTCCTGGAGAGCTGCTGCTGGATTTGAACCAAGCCAGGGGGCTGCAGTCCTGCCACCGGGGCTCAGCCTATAGTCTCATTTTCAAACTGGGAATTGCATACACGCACACACACACACACACACACACATTCTTAATGTGTATGTATGTGTGTTATCAGGACAGACCAGTCCCTGGAAAAAGGACATCATCCTTGGAAAAGTGGAGAGGCCATGAAACTGAGGGAGACCCTGGACAAGCTGGATGGACAGTGGCTGTAACGAGGGACTCAGACATAGCCACAACTGGGAGGCTGGGGCAGGAGCGGGCAGGGTTCCGTCCCGTCAGACACAGGGTCACTGGGACTCAGAAGCGAAACAATAGCAAAAACAACTAAGACCCCTTTCGGTCTTCCTTCCACATTTTAACACCTCTGCGCTCAAGACATACCTTTACAGTCCATCAAGTTTTCTGAGTCACCGTGAACTGGAACTGACATGAATCTCTCCCTGAGGCTTTTGATTGATTGGGGGTACCGCTAGTGGGGATTTAGATGGCCGTCCAGCTGTGAGCACCAGCCTGTGGTACAGGTTCTCAGGGCAGCTTGGTTTTTTACCCTTCCTGAGGAGTCAAAGCATCCCTGAGGGTGAAACAGTGACCTGCTTGGCTGCCAACGGGAAAAGTAGGCAGTTCAAACCCATGGAGAGCCCTTGGGGTTGGGGTTGGGGGAGAAGATCTTCGTGCTTCCATAAAAACAAAACAAAAGCCAACGAAACGCAGTGCTGCAGAGGAGATCCAGATGCCTAGCAATCCCGTGGGATCAAGCAGAACTGTCTGGCAGTGGTTCAGTGGTGAGTGCTCCCTCGGAAGCCCCCTCGGCCCAGGCACGCCAGCACCCCCACAGTCTAGCAGCAAGGCTGGAACACACAGGTTTCTTTCCTCGTCTCCCCTCCCTGGTGGGCTTTTTCCAAGTTTACCTTCCCAGGGAAGGCAGAGCCAGCTGGTGCCCTGCTCTTTGTGTGTGTTGTATTTCATGTTACCTGATACTTCCTTTGCTGAAAACCTAGACAACTGTTGTCAGTTTGAGAAGAAATTCGCCGGGAGACAGAGACGGGACTTGCCATTTCCATGCGAGAGGTTTTGTTTGCTTGCAGTGCAGGGAGTTCTACTTGGTAGAACCATATAGAAGAAACAGAGCCGATGGCACAGGTATTTTAAAAGCATGAACCATCAGAGAATGAGGTCTGAAATCAAGCAGTGGCTTCAGTTTTGGTGAGCCCGGCCTTTTTTCTTTGGGCCTTTTAAGGACATCAGGTTCGAAGACCTCTGAGCCAAGTCTCAGAGATAAAGAGGGATGAATGAAGGGGAAAATCCACACCTAGAACAAAGTCAGACAGCCCTGCCTCCCACACACTCTTCCAAAAGAAAACACCCCTTAGCACTGGAGGCATCCCGGGATTGTACTTCTGGCACACACATGATTATGGTGTGTCACCTAGAAAAGGCCTTGGATCCCAGCTGGTGGAAGGCTCTCCCGACTCCTGGAGACCCCGGATGTGTCAGAGTAGAGCTGGCAACAACTTCGACTTTATCTCCGATTTGCCTCATCAGCAGAAGCTTAAGACCATGATTTTTCTTTTCTTTTGGGGTGGGGGGAGGCATCACTGCCCTCTGGTGGTCGTGGGAGCTACCCAGCCTTGCTTCTGGATTTGAACCGCCAAGTCAGTGGGCCGCAGCCCTGCACTCAACCACTACGCCACCGGGGCTCAGGCCAAGACCATGCTTTTTTTAAACGTCATTTTACTGGGGGCTTGTACAGCGCTTATCACAATCCATACATCCATCTAATATGTCAAATTCATTTGGACCTTTGTTGCCATCATCATTTTCAAAGCATTTTCTTTCTACTTGAGCCCTTGGTATCAGCTCCTCTTTTTTTCTCCCTCCCTCCCAAACCTCCACAAATTTATAAATTATAATTTTTTCATGTCTTACACCGACTGTTGTCTCCCTCCACCCACTTTTCTGTTGTGTTATGGATAGATCATTGTAATCGGTTTCCCTTATCTCCTCCCCACCTTCCCTTTCCTCTCCTGGTATGGCTACTATCAATATTGATCCTGAGGGGTTTCTCTGACAGTCCATGATTTGTAAGATCAAGACATTGCTTTAGGTCCAAGACATTGATATCCATATAGAAGTTTGCATTTTAGAAGGCAAATTTTTAAGTGCAGACAGGGAAAGCAATCATTTGTAACTAAGACCATACATACTATATTTACTGATTACATGCTACATTTTCTGATTATTACTCAACGTGCTTTCATTTTGCAAAAAGCAGTTTTTTATAGTGTTCATCTCAAATACGATTGATTTCCAGCCTTCCATTAAAATATAAAGATGAAGCCAACGAACCCAGTGATTAATTTGACATGGCGTTCATGGTGGGTGGGGTGGGGTGGAGATGGCAAAGAGAAGGCCAGCATCCAAGAGAGATAACTTAAAAGAAAGAAAGAAAAATTATCTCCAACGAATGGCAATAATCAGTCAAAGTCCACGGCTCAAGCCATAGTCCAAACACATTCTATGTGAAGTCGAGTCTCTTTCTTTCTCCCCTTCATAAAGTCGTGGCCCTAGTGATGGTCACTTGGGATCCTTCCCAGACTGGGCTTCATCTGCAGACCTTTCATCCCCAGATCGCCCTGGTGGGGGCTGGAGTAGGTTCTGTTTTCTGGAGAGCTTTCTGTCGCCTGTGGCAGAAGGAGTCTTTTCCTTTGAGGCCTTTGAACCTTTGAACTTTCCGTGGGCCTTTCCCTGGACTAGGGGCCACTCTTTCCCTCCACCTGGGCCTTGACAGTTTCTTGTCCCTTCTTTCGGCTCTCAGGTTTCTTTCTTTTTTTTTTTTTTTTGGGGCATCACTGCTCTCTGGTGGTGGGAGTAGGAGGCCCAGCCCCCCTGCTGGAATTGAACCTCCGTTCCAGTGGGCCGCAGTCCCGCGCACAACCGCTACGCCACCGGGGCTCAGCCCTGCTCTCAGGTTTCTTAACCATCGTTTTGTTCCATAGCCACGGTTGTCATCGTCTTTCACTAGGAAATCGGCATCCCTGCCAGAATCTTTCCCTTGGTGAGGGCGCCTCGCCCTCTTGTTGCACTGCGTTCCACCCACATCTTCCACGAGCACCTCTTTCTGCTTCGAGGCCACTTTAGATGCCACCGGTGTACACTGGTTTGGTCTCCATTTTCGTCTTCACCATCGCTCTGGTGAGGGAGCCTTGGTGGTGGTGACTTGTTGGGAAACTGGCTGCCTGGTCAGCGTTGAAAACCACCAGCCCCACCTCCGAAGAAAGACAGGGCGTTCTACACCCATAAAGAGTTCCAGTCTTGGAAACTCACAAGGGTCCTTTTACCCTGTCCTAGATATAGGACAGCTAAGACTCGTCACTGACTAGATGGCAGTGAGCTTATTCTTCCCCAAGTGTGTCCGCTGGCCTTCTTGGTCTTTGTGTCTCTATTTTCAGGTCCTCACGATCTTCCTGAGAGCTTTCCAGATCGCCTGTTATGTTTAGGGTCTTGGGAACAGGACGGGATTATTCTAAGCTGTCTGTGTTGTCAGGTATCAGGGGGTGGTCAGGCCCAAGGGTTCAACAGGCAGTTGTGTAGCAATAATTATTATTTATTATAACACAGATACAGAGAGAGAGAGAGGAAGCAGGCTTGGGAGAGGCAGGCTGAGGTGGGGTGGGGTGGGGGGGGATTACATGATGAGAGAGAGCATACCCTCTGGAGCCAAGCCAGGCCCCCAATGACAGGAAAGAACACAAATCACAGGAAGGGGTTGTGCCATGTGCACACATTATAGGAAAGGAGGGCTATCAGGGTCCCATGTGGGGAGACCAGACCCCAAACTCCTGGATGTGGCTAAACAGGTTAGGCTAGAGATCATTAATATCAGCATGTGAATCTGCCAAAAGGAAGGGAACCATTGTCCTAACAACAGGGAAATTGGCTCTGTAGTGAGACAACACAAAAGCCTTAAGTAACTGGGAACTACAGGGGGTGTAGCTAACGTCCATAACAAATGCTGGTAAACAGTTTGCCAAATATTTGGAGTATAGTAGTTGTGGAAAAGTCCTGTCTTCACCTGACAGTCAGGCACTGTTCAGTAGTTTCTCACCCAGAGCCACCATCTGCACAACAGCCTCAACATGTTCCTATGCTGAAGCCCATTGTCATAGCCGTGATGGCAATCCATCCTCTGGATGGGCAATCCATCCTCTGTGCTTCCCCTCTACTGTGTTAAACATGATGCTCTTCTCCAGCAGCTATTCTCTCCTGCCGACACGTCCCTTTAAAGTATGTACAAGGAAGTCTCCCCAGCATTGTCTCTGCAGAGCACTCTGGCCAGACTTCCTCCAAGCAGATCTCTTTGTCCTGTAAGCAGTCCATGGTATGTTCAACATTCTTCTGCAGCAGTGATTCGCCTCTCATCTCCCCTATTTAATGTCCAACATTCACATGCCGAGGAGGGCCGTTGAAAAGACCATTGGAAAGATTACTGAAAATAACTTGGATGAGGTACATGTCGGTCCTCCAGGTAACCTCCTCATGCAGCAGTTCTTTGGTCTCTTGACGACCACCTCCATAGCGTGGATCGTGGATTCAAGCAAGAAGACAAAATCCTTGGCAACGTCAACCTTTTCTCCATTTAGCATGGCGCTTCCTATTGGTCCAGTTGTGAGGCTGTCGGTTTTCTTGACTTTGAATTGTCATTGACACTGAAGGCCGTAATCCTCGATCATTGCCAGCAAGTATTTCACGTTCAGCAAGCAAGTCTGTGTCATCTGCGTGGCATAGCTTAATAAGCGTTTCTCCAATCCTGATGCCGCATTCTGCTTCAGATGAGCCAGCTTCTCCGATGATGGGCTTAGCCTACAGATGGAATATGTATGGTGAGAGGATACGGGCCTGATGCACACCTTTCCTGATTTTAAGCCATGCAGCATTCTCTCGTTCTGTTCGCACAGCTGCCTCTTGATCCATGTACAAGTTCCACATTCTACCGTGTGGATCAAACTATAGATAACCTTGAGAAGAATGGGAATTTCACAACACTTCCAGGTGCTCATACAGAACTTGTTCTTTCTTAGCTGGGGGCCCCCCGAATCCCTTCCATAGGCTTCATCAGCACCAACAGGTTCCTGAACCTGAAAAATCAATCATCTTCCTATCAAAATAAGAGTGAGTGGAGAAACCAAAGACCAGGACACCCATCCTCACCCCACTCTTAGTGCCCCTGCAAACCCTCCCCCCTCAAATTCCATCAATGCTGCTACTGCAGATGAACCACCTCCACTGATGGTTTTTTAAACTCCATCATTCCTTGCTTGAAGATCAGACGAGCCCCCTACTCCCAAATCTTCCAAGTGGATACATCATATCCGCTGACAGTGTACTTTGGTGAGACCCAGTTTGATGAGAATTTCTTCTTCATTGTTCCATGTTGAGCATCCCTCCCCTTTCTCAGGGGCACAGGAAGTATTGGGGCAATCTTTTGGAGGCAGCAGGTCCAATGACGTCACCGTCACACTGATTGAGCACCCAGTGGATGTTAGCTGTTGTCTCAGACCTGTGGTGCATCTGCTCTGCCTTGCCATTCACTGTTCTATTTGTTTTACTTGCTCGTGGGCATCTGGTGCACTTGACTGACTGTGAACTTCCCCCAGATAATTTTTTTTTAATCTTTGGATTTTCCCTGATGTCCTCAGAACCTAGAGTCACTTGGATGTTTACCGAGTGATCGTGTCATGGGTTGCAGGTCGGGCTGTACCTTAGTCTGGGTAGAATAGAGAAACGAATCCAAAGAAACTCTTATGTGTATAAGAAAGAGTTTTACATACAAGAGCAACTGTACATCAAGAAAATACCCCAACCCAGCCCAGGCCAAGGTCATAAGTCTGATATTAGCCCATATGTCTGATACCAGTTACAAAGTCCTTCAGACTCATGAAACACATGCAATGTTGCCAAATGCAGGCTGGTTATAAGCCAGTGGGTAGAAAGTCTTTGGATCCAGTGGTGGTGTAAGCATCTCAGCTCTGGCAGGGGTCTCCACGTGGCTTCTCTCGGTCCAGGTTTCTTGTTGCATCAGGGTAGGTCTGCGTGGCTTCTCCTCAGATATGCCTCTCAGGCAGTGAGCGTTGTCAGTAGAGGCTCCAGGGAAATGAACCAAGAGAGACAGTGTCTCCCGCCTGCAAGAAGGAATGATCACATTTCTCAGAATTCTGTGGAGAAGGCCATGCCCACATAGAGGTCTCACTATCTCCAGATTGACAGGCTAGACTCCACCCCTACACTCATAATCCTCAGATTGACACCGAATTAGGTGACTGCCACAGGCTGCCAATCACAAGGTTGGTAGCTATAACCCAGGAGCCACTCCTCTAGAGCAAGTTGACGTTTTTCTGCCCCTGGAAAGATTGACAGCCTCAGGCTGACAGAGGGGCAGTTCTAGGAGTCGGAATCGACACCATGGCAGAGGGTTTGGTTTGGTTTTGGTTTCATTTGTGAAAGTCTACTTGGAAATGAACTTTAACTTGTAGATTAACAGAAACGTCCCAAAAGTAGTATCAAGTCTCTTCACTCAGTGTTCTCAGTGCTAATAGTTGGCACTGCTGTACATATAAGAGGATCTCTCCTCCCTAACCCTCCCCCCCCCCCCCCCCCCCCCCCCCCCCCCCCCGCCAAACTGGAAAAAAAAAGTTCTGGGCAGAGCTTTCATAGTATTCGTTTTTCCTGCTAGGTGGGCAGTGAGCAACTCACTCTGAGTTAGTGCACTCAGTGGCGTCACCTGGGAAGATTCTCTCGGGTCACAGTGATTTTTTTTCATGAAAGCAGTTTCACTTCAACTTTGTTTTTAGTGATGGCCGATTTAAGAGAACAGCAGTGTAGTGGTGAAATTTTATTTCCTGCTCAGGAAAAGTGCTGCAGAAACTCTTGTGATGTTGAACACAGCTTATAAGGACAGCACTATTGGAAAAACTCCAGTGTATGAGCAGTTTTCTCATTTCAAAAAAGATTCAATGTCTATTGATAACAAACCTTGTTCTGGATGTCCATCAACTTTCCGAACAGTAGTACATTTGGAGTTCAATCCACTAGGACAGACTGTTAATCAAACTTTCTAGTTAGAGGTTCTAAAAAGATTGCATAACAGTGTGTGACAAAGGCCTGATTTGTGCCAGGTGGGGGACTGGTTTTGCCACCATGATAATGTTCACGCAGTCATCTCAGTGTGCCAATTTTTGGCAAAAAACAGCATGTCTTTGCTGCCCAACTCACCTTACTTATCTGACTTCACTCCATGTGACTTCTTTTAGTTTCTGTGAATTAACAGGGACATGAAAGGACAGCAATTTGACAACATAGAAGTGATGAAGACAAAACAAGGAAGGTGCTGTGTGCCATCCAAACAGATGAGTCTGAAAAATGTTTCCAAGAATAGAGTTGCAGATTTGACAAATATGTGAAGTGTAATGGAGAATACTTTGAAGATGATAAGGTTGTTTTAAAAAATTTGAATGCATTGCTTTGAAAAAAAATTAATCTTTTTGAGGGCACCTCTTCCCTCGTATGTCAATACACATGCCAGGATCCAGTCCAGGGAATCACACTGCTCCTAGTAAAATTTTAGCCTAAGATTAAGATGCCACTCGAGGCTGAGCCCTGGTGGTGTAGTGGTTGTGTGTGGGACTACAGCCCACAGGGTTGACAGTTCAAATCCAGCAGCAGCTCTCTAGGAGCAAGGCAGGGCCTCTCACTCCCCCCAGGGCAGTGATGCCACAAAAACAAAAACAAAACAAAACAAAACAAAAAGATGCCATTTGGTATGCTGTTTGCTCAGAGTTTTGACGATGACAGAATATCTATTATAGAAAATGACAAGGACCCGATGGCATTCACATAGCATCTTTTAATTCTAGGTCTCCATGGCGCATGGGATTCAAAACTTGATCAACGCCATCAAAATGATTCACAGTGTGTCAAGGTATTATAACACCTCTGAGAGAATGACCTCACTGTTTATCAAGGTAGGTTTTTAAGGGAAGAAATCGTGACATTTTGTAAAATCATGGAATCTTAAAGTTATGGAAGTGCTTGCCGCTTGAGGGGGGAGAAACTGGGAAGTGCGGGTCCTGTAAAAATTCTGAATTTCTGCACCACCACCAGAGGCAGTGATGCCCACAAAAAAAATAAATAAAAAATTCTGAATTTCTGTACGTCCAACATACAAGAAAAGAAAGGTGTTGAGCAGAGTTGGTTTTCCTTGATTGTAGTGGTCAGAGGAAAGACCCATGGCCTTTTCTTTAAAGTGGGTTTCCAGTTTGCTCATCCCAAACAGTTTCAGTTGTGCTTAAGAGATAAGGGTTGTCTTCATGACTAAACATGATTCTTTAGCTACCCCACTAACACTTGTGTAAATTCTTTCTGCATTTTCAATATATTTAATTATTTCATTTCACACATTATCTAAGTAGCCTACAAGCATGTGAATGAATAATCACTTTTCAATTTAAAAAAGTCCTACAGATCTGCATCAACTATAGATGGACTCACTTTCTCTGTTCTGAACAAGACACATTCTGAGGATTCTTTCCCTTGTCTCCTTCCTTCTTGCTGGGAGATTGGTTTAGTTCCAGATTGCTCTCAAAGCTTTTTGGCATTCCAAATTCGCCAGCATTTCTACTACAGTTGAGGCAATTTCTTGTTTCTTTGGTTCCCCTCTGGTGGTCGTGGGAGCTACCCAGCCTTGCTCCCAGAGAGCTGCTGCTAAATTTGAACTGCCAAGCCCATGGACCCCAGTCCCTTACTCAACCACCATGCCACCGGGGCTCAGCTTCTGGTTCCCACTCTTTCATGATTTCTGTCTCTTTGCATTTGGGGAAGACTATAGAAAGTACCATGGATTGCTAAAAGGACAAACCACTCTGTCCTGGAAGAAGTACGGTCAGAGTGCTCCTTAGAGGCAAGGGTGTAAAAGCTTTGCCTTCCATACTTTGGACATATTGTCAGGAGAGAGCAGTCGCTGGAGACGGGCTCATGCTTGGTAAAGTGGAGGGGCGGCATAAAAGAGGAAGACCCGCAACCCGATGGATTGACACAGGGACTGCAGCAATTGGCTCAGCAAAGGAACCAGCGCAAGGATGACACAGAACCGTGCTCCCTTCTGTTGTGCATGAGGTCACTATGGGTCAGAACCGGCTTGATGGCACCAAGCAGCAACAATAACACAATTTCTTCTTCATCTTGGCTTTACTATTTCTTTTGCTGGAAAAAATATTCTCGAGGATTTTTTTTTCCCCAGAGAGGGTCATGGGGAGGTGTGCTTCCTGTTAGCATGTCTGAATAACTTCGGTTTGTCTGTCCTCTCAGATGCCAGCTTGACTAAGTTCAATGGAGTTTTCTCCTGGAATTTTGACGGTGGTGCTCGACTGGTGTCTGCTGTCTGGTATGACTGAGGAGTCGTTTGGGACAGATTATTTTTCTTTTTTTAGGTAACTTGTTTTAGTCTCTCAGGAAACTTTCAGGATTTTTTTTTTTTTTTTTTTTGTCTTTGAAGCCGTAAAATTTCAAAGTGATTTAAAAAAGCAACCCCAAACACACATATATTTTATACCATACTTGCTAGGTTATTTCAATCCTAAGACTCCCTTCTAGCTCTTCATTCCTGGGAACTTTCACCCCTTTGATCTCATTTCCCTTTTTACTATTCGGGGTGAAACTATACATGGTACCCTACCAAAGCAAACAGACTGCTGTCTGGTTGATTCTGACTCTTAACTTGTAGGACAAGAGTGCTTTGCTCCAGAGAGTGTCTGAGACTATAAATCTTCCTGGAATCAGACTGCCTTATCTTTCAGCCTCAGAGGGGCTGACCCTTCAAACCTCTTGCCCTTTTGGCTAGCGGCCCAATGCTTAACCCAGCGGGCCATCCGAGCTCCGTTTATACACAGCAACAGGATAACAGACACTACATCACTTTAACCGATTCGACCCATACAATTCAGTGACGTTGTTTATATTCTTCAAGTTGTCTAATCATTCTTTTTACCTTATTCCAATTTCTCCCACCATCATGACCCCTGACCCCTGACCCCTGACCCCTGACCCCTAAGTGCCTTGTGTAACTTTTTGAGATGCTTTTGTTAATTTGAACCCGCACCACTTAGTCTTTGCTTCCCTTTCTCCTAGTCATTGTTTCCCTTCTGCCACCATTGCCCATGAAACGTGGAGCTCATTCACTGCTCTTCCTCTGTGTCCCACTGACTGGCCGGTTTATCAATAGATTTTTTTTTTTATTCTGAAAAAAAAAATGTAATATCCACGTTCTCCCTGATTTTTTCTTGTGTCACGGATATAGAATCATCTCCCAGCTTTCTGCTGGTTTATGTTACCGAAGGTTAGTAAAATATCTTCACCAGCACCTTTTATTTTCCTTCTCTTTGTTTCTGTGCATGTGGTTTCCACTTGCTCGGTGACCCTTGGTTCCGTATTAGTATTTCGGATTCCTGATTTGCCTTTCTAAGGAGCCCTTGTCAGGTAGTTGTGTGTTGGTCCGGGTAGACTAGAGAAACAAATTGATAGACACATATATGGATATAAGGAAAAGGTTTATATACAGGACAAATGGGACATTGAGGAAGCATCCCAGCCCAGGCCAGTTCAAAGTCATAAGTCTGACATTAACCCATATGTCTGATACCAGTCTATAACGTCTCCTTCTGAATCTTGAAGTCATAGGCAAGTGGGTGCAGAGTCCCGGGGCCAGCAGGGGTCTCCCCATGGCTCCTCACTTCCAGGGCTCAGGGTCCATCAATAGCATCCAGTGGTGGTAGAAGCAACTCAGCGCTGGCAGGGCTCCATGTGGCTTCTCCAGCTTCAGAGGTCTGGTTCCATCAGGGTAGGGCCATGTGGCTTCTCCTCCAGCTCGTACAGCTCCTCGGATGCTGCCATCTTGTCTTGTCTGTAGTTCATTGTCTCCGAGACTAACTCCCAACAACTGGGGAGATAGATTGCAAGATTTCCCAGAAGTCTCAGGAGAAAGCCATGCCCACATAGAGGCCTCATTGTCTACTCAGTGGCTATCTCAGATGAACAGGCTCAACTCCATCCCTACACCTCAATCATGAAATGGACATCAGCACATGACCACCACAAGTGGGTTATGCAATGTACTGCTACCCACCAAGTCAGCAGTTCCAACCAATCAGCCTTCCCAAGGAAGCAAGATGAGGCTTTCTGTAAAGAGTTACAGCCTTGGAAACCCAAAGGGGCGGTTCTACTCTATCCATTAGTGCTGCCATGAGTCTGTTAACTTGCCTTAAATCGGTTAATTTGCCTTTCTGTGATTGGTTAATTTGCCTTTCTTGTCCCTGATTGTGGGTGGGTGTGTGTCTTGACTCTCCTCCTGAAATGAAGAAGCTCCTGAGGCAGGGCCACCCCTCTCTCAAAGATGATAGTCCACATTCATAACGTTGTCTTTAGCAAATGTGACTCTCCCTTGTTTCACAGATGACTTCAAATATAATGTGCCCTCACAACTGAGCACCATTCACTTTGCCTCTGATCCTGAAATGTCCCCAGAATGCATCTGTTTCCATGGCAGCCTTTCCCAGAACTGAGTTTTCTGTTGTTTTTTTCTTCCGCCTAGCTTGTGCTTAATGTAATCATATTTCAGGAATCCTTCCAAATTTTTGTGTGTCAGCCTACTCTCTTGACAGGATGTTCTGACCATTGTGGCGATCCTTGATGCTTTTGGTCGATGTGAAAAGTGGTTTCAAGTTAATCTTTAGTCTGTATGTGGAGGAATGATGAGGATTCATACCTGGATTAGATCAAGACTTAGGAATAGGCAAATGGGAAGTACAGATCACGTTAAAATTTATGCCTCTGTGGGCTGAGCCCCGGTGGTGGAGTGGCTGAGTGCGGGACTGCGGCCCACTGGCTTGGCGGTTCAAATCCAGCAGCAGCTCTCCAGGAGCAAGGCTGGGTCTCCCACTCCCACCAGAGGGCAGTCATGCCCTCCCCCCAAAATTTATGCCTCTGTGACATTGACTTAAATCCATTAGGTGAAGGTGACTTTGGGGGTCACCACATCTTGGAAGAAGGACTTGGTGATACACTGTTGAAGAGTCATCCATTGAAAATCCTACAGAGTGCAGCTCTGGCATTTATAGAATCACCATATATGCATTAAAACTAGCTTTGATAGGAATTTATATTTCTTTGTTTATATTCTGATTCATTCATTCAGCAGATTTATCATCTACCATATTTTTATGCCTATGATTTAAGAAAACCTTAAATGAGCCTTATTTTTCTTTTGCTTGTGGCCATTTTGTACTTGCACACCTATTTCAGGTCACGAATCAGATGGTGACAGCGTGTAAGGCGTACATCACCGATGGAGGAGTAAATCATGTCTGGGATCAGGAGACACCAGTTGTACTCAAGAAAATTCAGGTTTGTATAAGGAAAACTTTCATGGCCGACCTCTTTCGATTTTCACTGTTCATTCACAAAGCACAGGTGGATTTGAAATAAACCTTGCAGAGAGTAAGGCGAACAAATCACAGGAACTTCATTAAAAGTCGATATCCCTTTGTACATGGTGCTTCTTGTAGGAATCAGTTGGGTCCTCTTCTTCTCCATGCCTGCCTCTCTTTGGTGGTTTTAAGTTAGATTCTTTTGTTTGGGGGGGGGGCATCACTGCCCTCTGGTGGAAGTAGGAGGCCCAGTCTTGCTCCTGGAGAGCTGCGGCTGGATTTGAACCGCCAACCCAGTGGGTCACAGTCCCGCACACAACCACTGCGCCACCGGGGCTCAGCCCTCTTTGGTAGTTTTTCCACTTTGGGTTCTACCTCTTATTCCAGGCTCTGCTGTCTTAATTTTCTCTACTTGATCCCTAGATTCTAATGTCCACTGCACTGGCTATGCGGAACTCAGAGACAAAATCGAGGATTAAAGGATGTATTGAGATAGTTAACACGTTGTAATGCCAGTGAGAAACTCATTGGGTTGAGTTTACCTGAGAAGGTCACAAAGTTCTTTCAGGTCTGCTTATAAGTTCCAAAAGGGGCATAACCACTCCACTGTGAGCCTCATTTGGAAGGTACTCAGCTCCACGTCCAGGGGTCAGCAAACCCAGCTTACCCAATTAAGTGCCCAGAGGCACCGTACTCTGCAAGCCACCCCACCCCGCACAAAGCACTAAGCTTTACTGGCTCCGTGGGTTGGGGAATCTGTCCATCACTCTGTTCTGTGTTCTGGCTCCTGGCTCTGCTGCTGCTCCTCTGGTGTTCTAGCTGTCTTCTGGATCCAGGAGATGCACTGCTTAGGTATGTTAGTTCCCAAAGACTCACTCCACGCTTGGTTCTTGCTGCTAATGAGAGACCTCCTCCAGCTTCTCAGAGGACTCACGTTGCACACAGCAAGATGGCACTGCAGGCAGTCCTGTTTGCAGTTATTCACAGGTGAATACTCGCAGTAGCTCCTTCCCAAACCCACGCAGGAAAAGGTCTTTATTGGGAGTTAGAGACTTTGGGTAGAAGGGTTATATTAAATAATTCATGACCACTGCTCTTCTAAGTTTATATTTGTTGCTTGTTGATGTTAGATAGAGGGACTGTCCATTTTTAAACAGAAGTGGGTGCTACTGGCATCCTGATTTTGATCTTATTTAAGGAAGAGAATGTTTCTAATATGCCCCCGTTTACTTTGATGCTTTGATGGATTTAATAGATAGCTTTGATCAAAAGAAGGCATTTCGAGACCTAGTTTTATTTCTGTGGCTTAAAAAAGTTTCAGAATGTGTGATTTGAATGTTTTTCTTATGTGCATTTTTAATTGAGATGCTTATAGGACTGAAAACATCTATGAATATGATAGGTGACATTTGAATTTTTCTAAAATGCATGCAATAAGCAGCATAGTCTAGAATATGGGAAGGTGTGTGTCAGGGTTATATCCATCTCCCATATTTATTCAACCCGCATGCTGAACAAACATGGATTACGCGAGGAGGCGCGTGGTATGCAGGCTGGAGAAAGGCTTATTAACAAGCCTGCATATGCAAATGGCACAGCCTTGATCACTGAAAGTGAGGAGGACTTGCGGAGGAAGATTAGGACTGTAGCCTGCAGTGTGGAGTGCAACTCAATGTAAAGAAAAAAAAAATCGCCCCAACTGCACCGATAGATAGCATCATGATAAATGGGTAAATGATCAAAATTGTCAAGGATTTCATTTTGCTTGAATCCACAATTAATGCTCCTTAAGCAGCAGTCAAAAAATCAAACCAAGTATTGCACGGGGAAAACCTACTGCACCAGACCCCCCTTCCTTTTTAAATTTTTATTTCTTGAATAATATATTTTAAAATTATTTTATTTTAGGGCTGAGCCCCGGTGGTGTAGTGGTTGTGTGCGGGACTGCGGCCCACGGATGGAGGTTCGATTCCAGCAGTGGGGCTGGGCCTCCTACTCCCACCGCCGGAGAGCAGTGATGCCCCCCCAAAAAACTTTTTATTGGAGGCACTTACAGCTCTTATTACAATTCATACATATATCCATTTTGTCAAGCACATTTGTACATTTGTTGCCCTCATCATCTGCAAGACATTTTCTTTCCACTTGAGCCCCTGGCATCAGCTCCTCTTTTCCCTTTTTCCTCTCCCACCCTCCTTCCTCCATATCCCCTTAATAATTTATAAATTATTCTTTTTTAAAATAATGTCTTCATTGACATATCATACTTATTCCAATATATCCCTTCCCTTCTCATACAGTTCTGTTGTTCAGTTGCATCAGGTGGGGCTATTCAGTCATCAGTGCTGTCAACTACCCTTGCTCCCTTCCCTCACTTACTTGTACCCTCAGGGAACCCTAACTCCTGTCAGTATCTCTGTGGGTCATCTATCTTGACTTCAATCTTAAATGTACAAAGGAACATATGCAAAAATGACACGACCACTGAGGTCACATATGGACCATAATACCAAGGGGAGGAAATCTCAAAGAACTAGAGGATGTTATGTGGTTCATTAGTGCTACACCCCACCCTGGATTTATCCTCCATTCCATGGGGGCCCTACTAAGAAGTACTGTCCAATTGTCTTGGTGGTGGACCTTAGGTCTCCACTGCATCCTCTCCCCTTCATATCAATTTGGATGAATGTTTTTTGAACTCTGATACCTCTTCCATCGACACCTCATGATCACACAGCCTGATGTGCTTTTTCCGTGCTAGATGACCGCTTGTTTAATTATAAGCCTTTAAGATCCCAGATGCGATAGCTTTTGCTAGCCGGGTGCCATCAGCTTCTTCACCACATTTGCTTATACACCCATTTTTTTTTTCACAGATTGTGTTAGGGAGGTGGGTGTTACACAGTGCCACATTATTAGAACACTTGTACCACTCTTGTACAGAGGTAATATTTAAGTAGAGGCCAAAGTAACTACTTCCTTGTTGAATTTACATATATACATATATAAACACAGATATGAATATATCGATATATATGCATACATATATATGTGTATTGGGTTCTGCTTTTTTTTCTTCTACCACGCTATTATGCTTGCCTGTTGTTCATCTCTCAGTAATTCCTCTCAGATACAACTTGATAGATCAAACATGCCCAGAAAAGCTAACCCCTTCTTGAGGTCCATTCTAGAACTCCTACTATTTCCCTATACCTGTCATTGTTGGCTGGCTGCTGTCTCCATAAGACTGCCCATTCTGCATTTCTTGTGTAGCTCAACACCTAAAAGCAAAGCCAAAATAATAGTAATGAAATAAAAGATAAAAACAAAAGAGAAACAAACAAGCAAACGAAAACACACCTAAATAGCCTCCAGACTTACCGGGATCACGACATCAAGCCACATTCCTGTCTGTGGCAGTTAGCATAATTGCTGTCAATGTAAGCAAGGGGTAGAGTCTAGCCTGTTAATTAGGTTATAGCCAAGGAAGCCACTGTGCATGGTCTTCTCCTGAGGATTCTGGGAGCTTCTGTCTTCCTCTCAGGAGGTGGGCCACACACTCTATCTCTGAAACCATCCTGTTGAAAAGCCACATGGAGCTACATTGATGGAGACAGAGCCGTAGAGCTGGAGAAATCATGTGGAGACCCACGCCAGCGCTGAGATGCTGCCACTGCCACTGAATCCACAAAAGTCCCCACCCACTGACTTAGGATCTTCCCGTATTTGGGGCCATTGCATGTGCTGTGTAGAAGAGAATGTATTAACTGGTATTCTACACATGGGGTAATATCGAACTTATGGACTTGATTGGGACTGGTCTGGGATGTTTTCTTAACATGCAATCACTCTCTTATTGCTAAAGTTCTTTCTTATGCACATACGCGTGCCGACAGATTTGTTTCTCTTGTGAATCCAGATGAACACAGTGTGCCCCAAAGGCGAGTTTCCACAGGTCCGCGTTGCTCTGCCTACAGCCTGGGATGAAAGCTTTTTGTGCCCTGCCCCCATTTATGCCTTAGCCTTTCAGTATGTCCTCCTTGTGAATGACCCCCAACCAGTTCAGTGTGGGGTGCCAGGTGTTGCCCCCCCTGAGTCAGAAGTCTACCATTGGGGTTCCTTGGGGACTTTGTGGCTTTGCTCCCATCACTGGTCTGTTGCACCCCCCTCTTGGTTTGCCCCCCTGTGGGCGGATCATCCTGGTCACTTCCCTGAACTGAATCTTCAAAGGCTGTCTTCTGCAACACTGTGATCTAGGGAGAAGCCGGAGAGCCAGAGAGTCTGTCACTTTGAGGATTAAGGTGCGGCTGAGCTGAGTCCCAGTGTTTTCAGTCAACTCATATGTACGGGAAGATTGGATGACTGCAGAGGAATTGATGCATTTGAATCACAGCATGAGAGCATAATAGGGACAGATCCCCAGACTGCCAGAAGAATAAGGAAATTGGAAGACTTTCAGTCTGAACGCTCCTATAAAGGGAGGCTGGTGAGACATGGTCTCATATATTTTGGGCATGTCATCAGGAAAGGCCAGCCTCTAGAAACAGAAAAGTGTGTTTGGTCAAGTATAAAGTCAGCCAAGGGCTGAGCCTGGTGGCGTAGTGGTTGTGTGCGGGACTGCGGCCCACTGGGTTGGAGGTTCAAATTCAGCAGCAGCTTTCCAGGAGCAAGGCTGGGCCTCCTACTCCCACCACCAGAGGGCAGTGATTCCCCCCCCCTCCAAAAAAAAAGGCAGCAAAAAAGCAGAAGACCACAGATGAGATGGATTGATGACAACAGTGGGTGCAGTAGGACAACTTTTATGAGGCTGGGGCAGAACCGAATCATGTTTTGTTCTGTGGTACCTAGGGTTTCTGTGAGCTGGAACCAACTAGATGGTACCTAATAACAGTCACAAAATACAACCCCTAATTCAGCCTGAGCAGCCATGCTGGGGGTCTCCTGGCCTCGGCTGTCCTGTGGTTGTCAGTGGGCAGCGGCGTAGGAGGCCATGGCACAGCCCACACCACCGGGAGATGCCTCGCAGCAGAGGCAGCAGCAATGGCCACCACAGAAACAGTCAAGGCAAAGCCCCTCTCCTTCCCCCACCCCCACCCCTCCAGTGCTGCTTCTGCTCACCTCGCTCTCTCACGCGTCCTCTCTCCACTGGCACCATGGCTGACCAGCTGACTGAAGAGCAGATGGCTGAATTCAAGGGGGCTTTCCCCCTGTTTGATAAAGATGTCAACGGCACCATCACAACAAAGGAACTGTCATAGGCTCAGGGGGTCAGAACCCAGCAGATTCTGAATTTCAGGCTCTGATCCATGCGGTGGGTGTCAGTGATCGTGGTTCCCCAGAGTTGGATCTCCCAGAGTTTTTGACTATAGCGGCTCAAAACCGAAAGACTCAGACCGGGAAGAAGACAGCCACGAGGCTTTCCAAGTCTCTGAAAAGATGGTAATGGTTACATCAGGGCGGGCGACGAATTTAGAATAACTAACAGATGAAGAAGTAGATGAGAGGATCTGAAAATCAGACTTGGATGGCGACAGACAAGTCAATTATCATCAAGCCTGCAAAATGAAGACCTGCTTTCTACTTCTTTAGAAGAATCCAAGGAATCTTGTGCATACCTCTTGAAAACTAAGAAACAACGGAATGTCAAAAAATACCTTCTGTCCACACCCATAACACCTCCCCCCATCTGTATGCATAGGTTAAAGATCCTGCCCCCTAAAGATCAAGCCTCACATAGTTTTCTACTACATCAATACTTGTACAAAGCTACTGCTCAGGAAGCACTTAGTGGACTCCATCAAAATCCATTTGCTAATGATGTGCATACTGCCTGAGCTGGCCAGTTTCCATGCAGGCAGTTGGACAAATGGAGAGATTCTGGCATTTGTATTAAAAATGGAAACTAAAAAACAAAAAACAACAAAATTCTAAAACCTGCTCAAATGGGTTCTAGTTAAATTTGTTTAGCCTAAATTGTAGCTGGTTAACTGAAAGGAAACACATTTGAAATGTGTGCACCTCAGAATGATGTGTGGAGGAGGGGGAGTAGGGGAGTATAGTCTGTTGAGATGCAGCCCCAGTGCTTGGAGGGTCCTCTGGTGGCATGCCTGCCTGCCTGTGCCCGCTTAACACCTGTGTTGTGCTTGCGGGCCAGGCGGTCACTGCCACTGTTTTACGCAATAAAATAACCCACAACCCTTTGGAACCATGACTTGGAGCAGGCAGAGTAGACTTTGGCTGTGGACTTCAACACAGCTACCAATGTTGCTGTTTAAGAAATTGGATGTGTATTCCAAGTTGTAAAGCCCAGCTAGTCTCCTCCTCCTCCTCTAAGATCACCAACTTAAAAAAAAAAAAAAAAGAAAAATCAACCATCATGGTATAAATAAATTGTTTTAAACGTTCTTTACTTCATTTTGCTTTGGGAAAATTTGCTGCAAGCGACCTCTTTAATGTGTTCCAAAGGAAAGATGCCACTCTGAAGACGAAGGCACGCCTGACCTAAGCCAGGATCTTTTCCATTGTCTCCTATGTATGACAAAGTTGGAAATAAAGAGCACAGAGCGACAGATGTGAATGATCGTGTTGGCAAAGCACAGAGAAAGTTCCCTGCACGGTCAGAAGAATGAACCCATCTGTCTCAGTATGGATCGACTCTTCTTCAGTCTTCTGTATTCGGTTTTACATTGCACACGAGTCTATGGCAGTTGTCCAGTGTTTTGACTTCTTGACTGCTGCTTCTGTGGGTGAATGACTTTAGAGGTGCAGTGGGTTAAGTGCCAGCCCGTCAACGGCAAACTCCGTGGGAGCTTTGCAGGGGAGAGGCGAGGCTGTCTGCTCTCATAAAGACTTGGTGTCTTTATGAAAACCCAAGGGAGCCGTTTTCATCTGTTCGATAGGGTCGCTGAAAGTCAGAAGGACGGACATGGCAGTGGCATGGTGTGGTGGGTTCCAAGGACAATGACTGTAGATACACGTAAACTTACATTCTTGATATGATAGCATCAATCTTTTTGGTTGATCATAATGTTTGTTAGTCCCGTGGCGAGGAGGGTTCCCCCCCCCCCTCAATGTGGAATTGTAAGCCATACTGAACGCTTTATCTTTTGATCCTCAACCGTAAGCATTCAAGTTCATCGCTTGCAGCATGCAAGGTTTTATCATCTGCATATCAAAGGCTGTTAATGAATCATCCTCCAAGTCAGACCCCCGTGCCCCTCTTCCTCCAGACTGCCCTTTCTGTGTTCAGTCTACAGATTGAGTACCTTTGGAGAAAAAGATCCAACCTTGACCCAGAGTTTTCTTGGTTTTAAACTGCTCAGCAATTCCCCTTGTTCTCATTTAAAAACTGTAGATGGTTTGAGAGACTAGACTGAGAGGTGTGAGATGAGGGCCTCTCAAATATGAACCACTTAGGGCAAGTATTAAAAATCTAGGCTGCTGAAGTGTCCACTCCAAGATGCTTTAGTGACATTCGTAGGCAGGATCACGTTCCTCTCTCTCTGAGAGGCTTCACATCTTCACCTATGGGATCTGTGAATGTTGCAGTTCATGGCAAAGGGAAATAAGTTTGCCACATGGATGTCAGCTGGCTATTTACCCTAAAAATGTACAGTCTCCGAGAGACTCCATGTCTCCACAGAGACAGTTCTACGCTGTCCTACAGCACCACTGGGAGTTAGAGTAGACTTCATGGAAGTGAGTCTTTTCTTCCTTTCAATCCCTGGGGCCCAATATAATCATGAAAGGTCCTTAGATGGAAAGGGAGGGGATGGGAGAGTCAGAGCCAGAGAAGTGTCATCACGTGAAAGACGTCACTGGTCATTGCTGCCTTTGAAAAATGCTTAATAATACATTAAATAGTGGTATGATTTTTATGAAATGTTAGCTGGGCGTGACAGTGAATTCCTACCAGACCCCTATGATCCTATTTTTGTTGTTGTTATTTGTTTTTCTTAATAGGGTCGACTAGTCTGGCAGGATTGAGCACCTTTGGCATTTCAGTCAGGCACAGACATCAAAGGCTTTATGATCTCCTGTGGGGAAATTAGGAGATGGGGGGGTACATCAGCATCACCAAGGCTTAATGATTATATATAATTATGAATAGAGATTTCTGTACAGATAATGTATAGACCTTCTGGAAGTTTAAATACCCAGAAAAATGCAAAAAGAAATATTATGGTGTATGTCATATACACTATTACCTGCTGGGCTATGTAAGAGAAGAGAGAATAGTGAGGACGAAGAGATGAAAATACGATGTCTTAAAGTGACTATATATTGATTTACATGAATCCGTCAATGTACAGGCAGCTCAGGGGAACCTGTATATATTAACACCACGCGAGGAACTTGTTAAGGGGTTGGCATAAGTTTAATCTTAGAAGAAAGTTGTGAATTTTTGACTCCTGAACTCATACCCTCCCTTTAATCTCGTAGGATTGCATTTTTCTCTTCAAGGAATATCAGGCATCTTTCCACAAAACAAGAAAACAGATTTTAGAATCCTCAGGGGAAAAATCTTTTGAGGTTTCAGAAATGTACATATTTGGGAAATTTGAATCTTTCTGTAGACGACTGGAGAAGGTAAGCATGATGTCACAGTTCGCCACACTCACATATGATCCGGCGGATTCTACCATCTGACGGATGGCTGCATGGTAGTATAACCCCCAAACAAATCCTGGTTATTGCCGTGCCGGTCAACACAAATGCAATGACAAACCTCCACCTCCTCAAGCCCTCCACCGCACCTCCACCTCGGGACACAGAACTTCAAAAGTCTCAGCTCCCGACCGGTGTGGTGTGTGAGGTTGAAATATCTGGAGTTCGGGTACGACTCATTGTACTGTGCTGTGCTTGTGTCACGCTTCACAGACGTTGAGTGTCTTTGTGAGTCCGAGGTGCATTGAGCAAGTCTGCTGGCATCAATTTTCCAGCCCGTGTGTGCCCTTTGTGCCCCTTTCACATTTTGGTCGTTCTCCCACTGCTTCCCACTTTTCCCTAATGGGCACTTAACAGGGAGTGGAAGCGTAACTTTCACAGACAACGGGGAAGGGTGAATTATCCACGTGCCTTGCTTTGTTGTGCACAACTCTATGGCAGTGGCCTGGAACTTCACCGCATAGTAGCCTCCAGGTCTGTTGGTACCTGGCAGAGTCCCAGGGTGGGAGGGGGCCGGGTGTTACAGGCCCTGTCTGTTTCTATGCCCGTGTGTGCCGTTCTGCAGAACGACTGAGTTGTGGATGGCTTGGTTGAGCAGACATGGTTTAGAAACATTTCCTGTATTTTCCCCTCCTTTATTAGCACTGGCATTTCCACCCCCCCCCCCCCCAGGGGATATAAAATCGCTCAAACAAGAGGCTCCTTGCGTGCGATGTCTAACCTTTTGAGGCGCTGCCAGGCTGTTTCTCAAAGCAATTGGGCCATTTCCTAGACCCAGCAGCAGTGTGTGATTTTTAAAGGTTGTGGCTCTTCACTATGATTTTAATTGGGTTATTTCTCTTTTGGTTACTGAGTTGTAAGAGTTCTTTCTGTGTTCTGGTTACAAGTCCATGACCAGAAATGTGGTCTTGCCAAACATTGCTCTCATTCTGTAAGTTGTCCTTTTACTTTCTTTCTTTCTTTCTTTTTTTTTTTTTGGGGGGGGGGCATCACTGCTCTCCGGTGGTGGGAGTAGGAGGCCCAGCCCCACTGCTGGAATTGAACCTCCGTCCCAGTGGGCCGCAGTCCTGCGCACAACCACTGCGCCACCAGGGCTCAGCCCTCCTTTTACTTTCTTGATGGTGTCCTTGTCATGAAGTCCCGTTGAATCTATTGTTGTTTGTTTGATAGCTATCTCTCCTTTTCAGTGTTACCTAAGAAAGCGGGTGTGTGCATGCGCACTGTAAGTAGTTTTTTTGGGGCCAGATGCACAGTTGTATGAGTTACTGGCATTGGTTAAATTAGCAATGAGGCCCCCCCCCCATGTCGAAATAGTTCCAGAAAGATGAAGGGAGGCAGAGGGGTTGCATGCCCCATGGGTGGCCCTGCAAATTCAGTGCCTGCCCCTGCTTCCAGCGCACATAGAAGCAACATAGCACCCAGGCATGGTGATAACATGTTGTTTCCAATGTTTAGATCAAGCTCACAAGGAATGCTGAGATCCTATCAGCAGTCTGTGGCTCCTTCAAGTCTAGATTGATTTCTAGGATGGCAGTGGCTTCCGTATAGTGGAAAAAGTGGCGTGAGCACGATTGTTGTTCTGAAAATGACTGTTCTGGGCTGACACGCCCAGGAACTGGGTGCCAATTCTGCTGGTGGTATAGAAGGGCTGGTGGCGTTACCTTCACGATAGGTAGTCTTTGGAGGACGCCCCTAAGAACAGATTGAGGATAGGTCTGACCATCAGTCAAAGGTGTCATCCCGAGAGAGCTCTGGGCATTGTGAGCCAAAGCAGAATACAAGGGTGGTGGTGGTGGTGGGGAAGCACTGAGTAACTGGTGGACATGAAAAATGCTTTTGAAGTAGATAGCCTTGGTACATTTCTTTCAAGGTGCTAACACATGATTGTAAAAATGACATGTCACTTTTCTTTTTAAGATTACGGAAATGATAACTATTGTGCAAACATATTCAGCCTTGAGTAATTCTACCATAGAGGGAATAGATATTCTGGCAATAAAATTCAAAAATATTTATCAAGGGGTTAAGAAAAAGCAATATGACATTCTGGATCCAAGAAGGACAGAATTTGAGACAGACTTCTTAGAGTTCATGTCTAAAATCAGTGCTTTAGAGGTAAGTAGTTCTGTATACTTTCATTTGATAAAACTGCCAGAACAACATGATTGGCTACTCATATATTTTATTTTTAATTGTAAATTATGCTTGTAATGTGATTTTTAAAAATTTCCAGTGAGAATCATTGTGTACTTTGTCCATGCAGTGTTTTCCATCCTTTTTCTTTCAAATGAAAAAGAAAATGGGGGCAGGGGGATTATCTTCAATGAAAAGACAGATGTTTCCATTTAACAGAAGCTCAAAAGGTGATTATAGTCAGGGTCCCTTTACAATTTTTATGAAAAAATATTGTATTTGTTTTGTGTTGTGCCAAGGAACCCTGGTGACAGAGTGGTTACATGTTGGGCTGCTAAAACTGCCATCTAAGCAGTTCAAACCCGCCTGCCTCTCCAAGGCAGAAAGATGAGGCTTTCTAGTCCCATAAAGAGTTACAGTTCTGGAAATGGACAGGAGAAATTCTATCCTGTCTTATAAGAGTCACTAGCTATCAGTCTAAAAGGACTAGATGGCCATCAGTTTGGGTTTGCAGCACCAAGGAGTCATGGATGTTTTCCCAGTCTGAGAGAGAATGTGCAGTCCTTGTTCTTTAAGTGTGCCAGGATAGGAGCGCTCACTCCCCAGGTCTAGAGGTCATCTCTGAAGTAACCTTTGTCCTCGGTGTCTTGGGCCTAAAGGCACCAGAGGGAGGAAATGTAGTGAAGTCAGTTCAGGGAGGCTGCCACACGCAAGAGGCCCTCCACTGTTGGTGGGAAGATTCCATTCTCATTGAATTCCCTTTTCTATGAGCAGGTTAAGGCCCCTGACCTATGTCTTTATAAACAGGCAAGGTGGCACGGTGGATACATACGTACATGGCTGGCTAGTAATGAAATGATCAAGCTTCAAACCAACCCGATAGATCTAAAAGTAAAAGTCACTTCCCAGAGTGCTTTGGTCCCTTGGGTAGGATATGTGGACTTTGGAGATTATTGCTCGAACAGCTGGAAGAACTTCCCAATCCCCCTTAGCAGGGCTGAAAAGAGTCTCAAGATCTCCAAGCATGGGGCCTATTTCACAATATTCTGGAGCAGAGGAGCCCTGGCAGCATGGGGTTGTTGGTTGGACTGCTCAGTGTGAGGTCAGCAGTTTGAGACCACCAGCCACTCCTAGGGAGAAGGAGGAGGCTGATGAAGAGTTGCCAGTAGGGGTGGACTCAGAAACCTATAGGGGCAGTTCTACCGTGTGTGCGCGGTGGTGTCACTGAGTCCGGATCATTTCCATGGCAGTGAGGCTTCATTGTTTCAGTGTCCCAGAGAAATTTGCTGGGAGATACGACTGGGTGTGACACCTTGGATATATGCTTGATCAGAGACTTTACTCCTTTTATTTGTTCTCTGTATCAGCAACATCTGATAAATATCAAGCCACACACAGAAAGCCACCACACCCCACCCCAACCACACCCATGGCCAGTGAGATTCCCTAGCGAGCCTCCAGGTCTCTGGGACTATCCGTCCTTACAGGAGCTGACAGCTTCCACTTTCTGTCCTGGAGAGGCTGGGGGGTTCGAACCACCAACATTGTAGTAAGAAGTCCATCATCCTTGGCACCTTCTCACCCCTTGGAGCCATTTTGATAAGCTTCAAAAGAAACAGGAAAGCTTTTTATCCCACCCACGATATTAAACATTTTGTCATTTTATCATGTCATCAATATAGCCTCCCTTCACGAGGTATGCTACCTTCTCTCCTGCCGTGTCTTTGAAATCCAGTATTTTATACTTGTCTCACTTTCATACAATGACGTATTCAAGTACTCCGTGGCCCTCGTGTGATCTGTGGCCACTGCACTGGCCAGAGCAGGGCTTGAGTCTTCCTTAGAGGGGAGGTGTTTTTAGGTTTGTGGACTGTATTGTGCTATCGGACTTTATGTCTGGTGCCCTACAAGACAGGGGTCCTAAGCCTCCACGGCCAGTGAGTCATCCGCATAGATATTTTGTCTTGACCAAGAAGCTTACATATGTTTGTCCTTTGTTTGCTGTCTGCTATGCATGGATATATTTATAAATCATAGACGTAATGTACGTAGACATAGTTCCTGCCAAGCCAATAAATACTAAAACATCAATCCTTTATCTTAGGTACAAATTCAGGCATTTATGAGCAGTATTTTCGGAAAAATCTTATCGTCTCAGCTGGCTCTTCAGCTTCTCCAACGGTATTTATAACGTCTTGAACAGTAGAGTTTCTAGGTAGGATAACTGTGTATCTGAAAATTCAATTCCAAATAAGATGTTTGGAGGGAGAACTCACTCTCCTCCGGAAACCTTAACACGTGAAAGCATTAACCTTTCAAGTCCCTCTCAGGCCTTTGAAATAGACGGTGATATATTCCGTTGTGCTTTTATGTCTCATAGCGGGAAGTCTTAAAATAAGAAAATGAAATTATGTCACCACCCCCACCTCCACAGCCACGGGGCATGTTTGAGCTTCGTGTTGTCGGTGTTCCTGGAAAGGGCACCACGAGTGTTTCCTTCTACAGACTGAGAACATTTCTGGAAGAGAAATGATCTAAAAGCAGTGGATCTCAACCCTTGGCGCGTTTCCTCCCGCAGTTTCCTTTCCCTCTCTTCCTGAGAGCAGGCCTCCCATTCACCCCCCTGCCTGCCCGATGACACAGCTACCTCAGCACTCCTGCCAGGGAGCTTTAAACCTTTCCCCCAAGAATCAAGATGATGGCTTATACCTCCTGAGCCCTTATCTCACCCATCACCAAGAGTCCCCAGCACATAAAGCATCATTCTTGTGAGGGTCAGTTCTAGGCATATGGCAGGTACCATTTTCTTGGCAAACTGACATGCTGCTTTTTATTTCTGATATCGCCTGCCAGTCTTTCTCTCGTCCTCTCTCTTTATTTCTCTAGTTCTCTCTCTGCCTCTTACTCTCCCGTTCTTTCAGCTTTCTTCCTCTGTTCCATGTAGACTGTTTTTCCCTTCTCCCTCCCACTGTTTCTGTCTCTGTCTCTCTTCCCTCTCCCTCCCTCCCTCCGTATTCTTCTCTTCCTCCCCCCACTCCTTTGTATCTGTAGTCTGTCAGGGTCAATGCATTTTAGGATCTAGACATGGCTCTGGGCCTCCCCCCAGTTAGTCTCCTAAGTGGAGGTGTTAGTTGGCTGGCCGTCATTGTGATGGTGATGCCTATTGGAGTTACAGGAGCCTTCTCACATTGCCAAAGGTGCATTTAATGGGCTCCTGTTGGTCTTTGCTGATGTCCCACTCAGTTTTAAAACCTCACTTTAAATGTCACTTTCTTGGGAGGCCTCTCTTGCTGGGCTAGGTTCCCCTCTGATGCTATATGCATTCCCAGAACCCTTGTGATTGAAACACTTAGTCATGCAGCTCTTCAGTGAGAGCTGCCTTTTTCGTAAGATAATGACAGGCCAGATGAGCGGCCACACCTGCGCTGGCCATTGTTGCCTCCCAGCCCAGGGCTTTCATCATTCATTTCTGGCAGGAGAGTTTGTCCAGTGGATGAATGGGAACATAGTAGGACAGCAACTCCGAAGGGTGACTCTAGTTTCCTTTTTAACAATCTGCCCTTCAATTGCTTCCAGGTTCCAGAAGATGCACATCCCCTGCCTTCAATCAGAAATAAACCACACGATTGAGCGGATTCTGCAGTGCTATATAGCTGAACTTGAAGCTACCAAGAAGGCAAGTATTGTGTCTATACATGGAATCAGACAAAAATGTTAAACGAACAAGCAAAACAACACCTCTGGAAGTCTTTGCCATCATCTTGCGCTAAGTTTTTCAGAGCACGATTTCCTCTGCTCAGTACCTTGGGAGCGGGTAGGTCATGCTGGTCTCTGGACAGTCATGAAAATACCTTTTGGCTATGCAGCCTCCAGGGGTGTGTGGCAAAGCTAATTTCCGTTAGTATTTTCGTGGGTAGAAATATGGGCTCTGGAGAATATTATGGCAGATAAGAGGTTGCTGTCTTGAATACCTTCTTAAAATTTGGAATCGGGACAGGGAAAAAAATTATACCAGGGAGTGGAAAGAGGGGCAGCAGATTATATGTGGAGACATATCTATGGCGAAAGAAAGATCAGGGAGAGAGGCCTGGGGAGAGACAGGCAGGGCAGAGAGGATGTGTTGATGCTGCAAGGCAATAAGCCATCAAAAGTGATGTCGAGTTATTGGCTAAAGAACCAGGAGGCCCCAGGATTTCACACTGACTTTGATTATTTGAGTAAATCACTTTAATGACCAACCTTTTCTTGGGGGGACAAAAGAGAGGAAGAACACATAGTAGAAAATAAGGGGAAAGTGAGAATTAAAGGTAGGATGCTGTAAATCTCAGTCTTTGAGCGTTAAGTTATCTTCTCTATAATGCATCAATTATATTTCTTGCCCACCTACTATGAATAAAGCATGAATAATGGTGAAACACCGACACCGAAATAGCCGTCTGTTACTTATTTTTGTGTGTGTGTGTGGCTTTCTCCATTGTGTTGAATTTTAAACACTAACAGCAGCCCTTTGATTACAGCTTTATCATTCTCAAAAAGATGACCCCCCTCTTGCCCGCAACATGCCTCCTATAGCAGGAAAAATTCTGTGGGTGAGGCAGCTCTACCGCCGGATAAGTGAACCCATCAACTACTTCTTTGTAAGTCAATCGTTAAAATTGCAATATGTTGGTTGTGGTTGGTTTTGGTGCAAGAAATGCATTTTATCCTATGACATCTGTGTCCAGTGAAGGCGTGAGAGCCAATTCTTTGAGCAGGCATAGAAAACTACATTTATAAATATGCCTGAGTTAGACTAAGCCTATGCTCATTAGATAAATCGATTTCGATACCGTTATCACAAAGCGGGCACATCTTCTAAGTGTATGTGTTTTACTAACCCAGGACACTTTATAAGCATTTGAAAAAAAAAATGTTTGGAAAACACAATCGAGTCCAGATCTAGTGCAAAAGGTTGCCTGTCTCTTTAGACTGAGGCCACTGGTGGATGGTTGGTGAAGGTGATGTGTAGTCAAGCAGTAAATCAAGCTGCTTAACTGCGATCCAAGGGCAGAGCATATGTCCTTTAGCTTATTCGCTTTCTGAAAAGGACCAGGATGATCTTATACCATGTGACACGCTCTGATTGCAAGTTTTCTCTTTTGTGACCATGTTCTTTCCTTTAAGAGGAGGGATAGATAGCCACACGGAAAGAATGATAACTCCAGGGTGCAGTATAACACGGACGAAGCAAATGACTATCCTCCAGTTCTTAATACTTTCTCTCCTTACTATTATGTTTTTCATTTGTTTTGCCTCATGAGTCATGCTAGACTTGTGTAAGTGCATTTGTATAATGAAGATCTTTTGAGACATGAAAGCCAAGATAGATAACCCTTCAGAAACAGTAAGGGGAGTAGTGGTTCCCTAAGAGAACAGGAAGTGAGAGGATGGGGAAGAGGAAGGGGAACAACTGATAGCACTGATGACTGTATAACCCCACTCAAGGGGAGGGAACAGCAGAATTGTATGTAAATGGATACATTGGATGGTGTAACAGGTGGAGAAAAGAAATAAAAAGGGTTCCAGAGAGGAGGGGATAAAGGGGAACTGATATCAAGGGGCTCAAGAAAAAAAAAAGAGCATGTTTTATAAAAGGCAAAAGATTTATATGACTTGAAGAGAAACCACGGTATGAGAAAGAACATGTTTTGAAACAGGCTGTAGTGGCAATTGTACAATTCTGCTTGATGTGATTGAACTATGGAATGTTTTGATACCTGTAAGATATCAAATAATAAAAGATGAGAAAGTCAATCAACTTAAATCCCACAACAACGACAACAACTAGAGGAGGCATAACAGGGGAGACTTGGGTTGGTTGGTATTGTGAGTTATACCAAAGTGTAGAATAAAGTAGCTACAAAGCCGTAGTCTTGCAAGTAATTTTATTATCTCAACATTATAAAATATTACATTTCTAGCAGTTTCATTTAGTGCCATCTTTTAAAATAATAATAAAATAATAATAATGAATTTTAAAACTCTAGCCTGAAACCCGAGGCAGGGCAAGAACTTGATTGCTGATGGACTTTGTAGAGAGGAGATTGTACCCAGGGTTACATGCAAGTCAATGGACACCTAAAGTTTTCTGTGAAGAAATTTGGCTTTTGTTCTTTATATTCCTATAGTTACTTAAATTATTTTTTTTTTTCTGGAGAAGGGAAGGGGCTGAGACTTAGGAATTTGTTCTGATATTCAAGAAGTCACAACGCAAGGAAAATCAGATGAAGGGGGTGTGTGTGTCTGTCAGGACAGAGATGAGGCTTTGGAGGAAGAGCCCCTTCATGCCTCACATAAGCTCTTTCCTCTTTAAAACTTCTTTCCTTGCTTAATCATCCCCCTCTACTCATAATTTTGCCCCTCTGTTTGTAGCTTATCCAGCCTTTCTTCCCATCTCTGAAGAAAAAAAAACCTGGTAGCATAATTATTTGGTGTCGTTTGAAATAGAAACCATTTTATGATTTGGATATAGAAAGAGTCTGCCACCTCTTTAATGAAATCTTTATTCCCCCTCCCCCACCTTAAAAAACAGAAAAATTCAGATATTTTGTCCAGTACGGAAGGGAAAGCTATCATCCGTCAGTATAACAAAATTTCCTATGTCCTGGTGGAGTTCGAGGTGGTGTATCATACGGCCTGGACCAAAGAGATTTCACAGCTACAGTATGGTGTGTATACAGCTCTCCAGTGCTGCTAAAAAGTCGACAGTCGGTGCTTTATTTTTTGGGGGGAGGAGCATCACTGCCCTCTGGTGGTCATGGGCGCTACCCAGCGCTGCTCCTGAGAGGAGAGCCACCACTGGATTTGAACCGCCAAGCCTGCGGGCCGTAGTCCCGCACTCAACCACTTGACAGTCGGTGCTTTTGAACGAGCTCTTGGTTCTAGGGAATTTCTTACATCCCTATTGCCTAATCATATACAAGTTAAGACTTCGATTTGGGGTGACATCATGATTTCATGGTTTATGGCTACTAAGAATAGTCTGACGCTTATTAACAAAAAACGTGCTTTATGGCTACTGAGATTATTCTGACGCTTATTAACAAAAAGCAATCATGACTTTGAAGTTGATATACATCTTGACTTCTCAAACCTGGGCTTTTTGGTTTTTTTTTTTTTTTTGAAAGCACAGTATTTCAAAGTAGATATGGAAACTCTTTAGAGCGATTTCTCCATAGAGGCATGAAAGTTTTCATGGTCAGTTTTATCATGTTGTAGATGTGAAACGTAGTCTCAATCGGCGAGATATTTTATTCCTTCCTTGACCTTCTGCCATTCCTCCCAGTCTTTCTTCTCCTGCAGCTGAACCTGATTTCAGTTTTGAACGGCAGTGAATTAAGAGTTGCTACAGCCATGTCTGAGTGCTCCCGAGGAGAGGGGATTATGTGATGCTAAGCATGGTGGGAGGGAGGGGTTGGTCCTTAGCCACCTTCCATCCATGTGAGTAGCATGTGGGTTGCTGTTGTTGCGGTCGATCTGTTCAGTGTCCTGCTTAGTTCTATCTATCATCACCGTAAGCTCTTGATCATAGGCTTAACCTTGAACTGTGTGACATGTTACACGTGAGAAGCATCCTGTTGCTCCCTGTGCCAGTCTGGAGGGTTCCACCACAGCCGGTAATGTTCTCTCAGGTAGGCCTTCTCCCTGAACCACCTGGGCCATGCAGTCTGCTCCTGCCCCAGGGTAGGGAGGAGAGTAAGCCCAAGTAGGTGCCACTTCTTTAGAGCCGGTCCAGGAAATGGGGGTGGCTCGTGGGTTGAGGCTCCTGGGTTTTTTGATTCAGAGCCACAAAATCTTGCTTCCCACTGCTGCGCCTTTCTGGGGTTAATAATTAGTGTCTCCCTTTTCTTTCTCTCTCTCTTTTGAAAAATCATTTTATTGGGGGCTCATGCAACTCTGATCACAATCCACACACACACACACACACACGCATCCATTGTACGCCAAGCACATTTGTACATTTGTTGCCATCATCATTCTCAAAGCATTTGCTTTCTTCTTAAGCCCTTAGTATTGGCTCCTCCTTTCTCCCTCCCATATCTCCCCCCGCCCTCATAGGATAATTTATAAATTATTATTATTTTGTCATATTATACACTATCGGATGGCTCCTTTCACTCACTTCTCTGTTGTTCGTACCCCGTAATACTGCATTTCTTTTGAAAACACCGAGAATGTTGCTGGGCATGCTACTAGGGGATCTTTACATATTTTTAAAATATCCAATACATAGACATCAGGCAATGCTTTTATCAAATATCCTGGAGTTAGTTCTTTTTGAGCATACCTACTGGGTGAGTAGCAGATACTCCTCCCAAGAGAAGTGGTGACCAGTAAAATGAACAATGTAAAGTAAATTCCTTCATGTGAATATAGGTCACCTCACTTTACTCACTGCCCTTGAGTTGATTCCAGTTCCAGGACCCTCTAGGCTAGCAGGGATGAATCGCTCTGGCAGTGCTTCTTGGGTCATCTTGATGTCACTGTGTTTAACGCTACAGGAACTTGGAATAATAACAGGGCACTTAGTATTGGCTTCCTGTAGTTGCTTGCTTTGTGAGGCTTCTCGGACAGTGACTTATATGTGGCATGAAAGATGGGGTCAGGTCTGGAGCAGACACCCTGCTGTCCTTTTTAGGGGGCCTCCTGGCCAGTGTGTCCTTTTCATGCGAATTCAGACAGCTTTCATCTAATGAATGCTTAAGAGTTATTTTGGATCTGACTTGGAAGAATGCATGATTTCTAACCCAAGATTCCAAAGGAGTCAGACAAGAAATTTTTTTTGTTGAAATTATCAGGAAACAAATCTGCATTAAGACCTGGTATTAAGACTCATTTGACCTGAAGAGTTAGAAACTGACTTTGAGACATACGGACTATTTTATATTGCTAGAACATTGATGTAGCCACAACGGTATGAAGGAATGCACTTTAGGACTTCACAACACACGGAGTTTAACAAACCCTTCTTATTGATATGGAAACTAGTGATCAGAACTCCACGTGGTGTGTCATTGCTTGTACAATTATACCCTAGCCTAGTTGTACATGTCTGCCCAGCATATACTTAACCCAGGGGTGAAGTCACAGTCCATAAAAATATAGTGTGATCATAATGGCATTCCCATGTAAGTCAGACACACTGGTCTGTGAGTATTTGACTACTTCCTGGTGGGCTAACCAATAGTCTAAGGCTACTTGGCATTTGAGAGTGTGCATTTCAATACATAATAACAAGCATGTCTAAAAATGCTTCTTTATATGAACCATGCTCATACAGGATGTGGTATAAACAACATGTTCCTTTGCTTTTCAAGACGCCAGAGCACATGGTGTTTAATAAATATTTCTTCTTATTCTTGAACCTAATGATAAGAAATATATGTGATGACCCATTACTTTATAGTAGTGCATGTCTGCCACTTTTTCTCCCAGGAGTTAAGTCACAATCCACGAACATAAGCTAAGATTGTGTTACTAATCTCTTAGACCCATTCGGAAAAGTGCTGACATCCATCCGTAGCATATGGGCAGTTTGTTATTTCTAACCCTTCCTCATGGCTCCAGATGAGATGTAACATCTCAGCAGACACCCTGCATTCTTTAGTCTGAGAGCTTGTGGACTCTGAGTGTGTGTCAGGTTGTGAGTCTCAGCATCTGCCCCTGAACACCCAGCCCTGGTTTAGCACATGGCACAGCCAACGCTATTGTCCCCGCCCTTCAGAGGCCAGTTGTCTGGTGGGTATGACAGACAGGTGGACTGACTTGAAAGGAGCCAAGGCAACCCTAATTAGTGATGTCAACAACCCTTCCTTTGTAGCGTTGCAAGCCACACTTTTTGTGCGACATCCGGAAACGGGGAAGCTGTTGGTTAATTTCGATCCCAAAATTTTGGAAGTTGTGCGGGAAACCAAATGCATGATAAAAATGAAGCTGGAGGTGCCCGAACAGGCGAAGAAGTTGCTGAAATTGGAAAACAAATTGAAAGCCGACAAACTGTACTTAGAGGTAAGATGAAGAACACAACCACATCTCACTGCCATTGAGTTCAATGTCCCTTCGGAGTGACCCCTAGAGGGAAAAGTAGAACTGCCCCTGGGAGTCTCCGAGGAGCGGCGGGTGGTTTCGAACTGCACACCTTGAGTGTAGCACCCCAACTTGTAATCACTAATTGGGTTTTTGTTACCGTTTTTCACTGTTGGTGAAAGGAAAATAGACGCCTGCCTTGACAGGTTCATTTTTGATCGTTATACCATTCTGACTTGAACAAAAGGAAGAAGAGGAGATGGCAAGGGAAACAGTCAAAGACAACCCCCCAAGAAAAATGAGCTGATACCAAGGGCTCAAGTAGAAAGAAAATGTTTTGAAAATGATGATGGCAACATGTCTACAAATGTGCTTGACACAAGGGATGGGTGGATTGTCATAAGAGCTGTATGAGCCCCCAATAAAATGATTATACATACATGCATGCATACATACATACATGCATACATGCATACATATATGACCCCCAAACGCAAACTCACTGCCATGGACTTGATTCCGGCTCTCAGTGACCCTCAAGCACAAAGTAGAACTGCCCCTGTAGATTTCTGAGACTGCACATCTTTAAGGGAGTAGAGACTCTCTTTTTTCTCCTGAGGAGCGGCTGGTGGTCTTGAACTTCTGGCTTTGTGGTTAGAAACCTAACATGTAGCCCCTCCACTTCTGGGGCTCCTTATAGATGGGCAAGTGGAAAGTGGAGAATCATCACAAATCAGACGTCAAACTTTTAGATAATAAAACAATGGAATCGAAAGCTTAAACAAACAATATTCTTAATATTAGATTCCCATAGGTTATCTTTTTTTTGGTTAGCTGCTGACGAGGTGGCCCCGATCACGGTGAGCCCATCCACCATGGAATAAAACATTTTAGGGTCCTGCACCATCCCCAGAACCGATCAGTTTCAGGTCAGACCCTCGCGATCCATGGGATTTTTACAGGTTGATTTTCAGACAGAGATCACCAGTTTTTTTTCTTCCCATGCCTTTTCCATCTTCATCGGGAAGTTCCATGGAAACCTGCTCAGCATCACAGCACGTGAGCCTCCCCTGAGAGTCTGTGGTGTCTGCAGCTGGCATGTGTTGTCTGGGGGTGGACCCTGGGCTTTCCACATGTGAGGCAGTAAGTTCCATCCCGGCACCCCACTGCCTCCGATGTTGTCTGTTGTCGTGAGGTGCTGTCCAGTTGGTTCCAAGGCTTAGTGACCTTATGTCTAATAGGACGAAATACGACCAGGCCCTGCGTTGTCCTCACAACTGCTTATGTTTGAGCCCATTGTGGCAGCCACTGTGACAATCCATCTTGTCGAAGGCCTTCCTCTTTTTTTTGCTGCGCCTCTACAAAGCATGCTGTCCTTCTCCAGGGACTGGCCTCTCCTCACAACGTGCCCAAAGGATATGGGACAGAGTCTCACCATCTTTTTATCTTTTTCTTTTTTTCAGTAGGTATTTATTTCTTTTTTAAAAATCATTTTTATTGGGGGCTCGTACAACTCTCATCACAACCCATGCATCCAGCCATTGTGTCAAGGACATTTGTACGTTTGTTTCCTTCATCATTCTCAAAACCTTTTCTTTCTACTTAAGCCCTTGGTATCAGCTCCTCATTTCTCCCTCCCTCCCTCCCTATCCCCCCCTCTCGAACCCTTGATAATTTATAAATTTTTATTATTTTTTCATGGCTTGCACTGTCCGACGTCTACCATCCTTGTTCCTAAAGAGCATTCTGACAGTATTTTCTAGACGAATTTGATAATTTATAAATTTTTATTATTTATAATAATTTATAATTTATAATTTTTTATTATTTTTTCATGGCTTGCACTGTCCGACTTCTACCATCCTTGTTCCTAAAGAGCATTCTGACAATATGTTCTAGCCGGATTTGTTTCCTCTTTTGTCAGTTAGTGACATTTTCAACGTTCTTCCCTAGCTCCATAATGCAAACGCACGGGTTCTTCTGTTGTCTTTCTTCAATGTCCAACTTTTGCACGCATCTGAAGCAATGGAAAATATCATGGCTTGGATCAGGCACACCGTAGTCCTCAAAGTAACACCCTTGCTGTCCAGCACGTTAGAGAGGTCTTGGGCAGCAGATTTATCCAAGGCATTGTGTTGTTTGTTTTTGGACAGCAGCTTCCAGGAGCATTGATTGTGGATCCAAATAAGATGGACTCCGTTACAGTTTCCATCTTTTTCCCACTGACCATGATGCTACCTGTTGATCCAGTTGTGAAGATTTTGGTTTCCTTGACATTGATTTAAAAATTGAGAAAATCTATGGAGTGTTTTGATCTTTTGCAGTCCATTTAATTCCAAGGGTACTAAGATATAAATACATGATACAAACCAATGCAGTAGGATGACTAAAATTGCATGAGTGGAAGATGATTCTTCAACATCGTGGGGGTAAAATAAAATCCAAACACACTGTCATACACCTGTTCCTAATTCATAGTGACCTCACAGGACAAGGTAGCACTGCCCCCTGAGGATTCTGAGATTGTAACTCTTAGGGGACCAGAAAGCCCCATCTTTCTCCCCTGGAGGGGCTGGTTGTTTTGAACTGCCACCTTGTGGTTAGCAGCCGAAGGCATAATGGACAGACTCAAGTGATAAAAATGGCAGTTTGACAACTGATGGTAAGCCTCGTCAAAGGTGGTTGAATCCAAACTATCTCCACATTTTAAAACATCATTTCTAAAATGTGAGCACACAGCAGACTGGGTTGACCCCCGCCATCTTTGCTTTCTCTAGGGAGGTTGTGGATGTGTATTTTGGAGATCCAGGCAAATATACACACCTACAAGGACTTCTTTTCCAGCACTGCTAATAATAACAAATAATTGGAACCTAAATCCAGCAATAGAGAACCGATTTAATTGATAGTACTACATTCATACTTTGAAATACAGAGCAGGTGTTAAAAGATCATGAAATCTTTCTACGTACTTACGGATATGGAGATATTTTCAAGAGCTATTGCTAAATGAAGAGAAACAGCGCTAGGATCAGTATGGAGCAGGATGGATCACTTGTAAAATCCTTGCTTTCCATATGGGAGAGCTGGGTTTGATTCCTGGCCATCGCACCTCCACCACCCATCTGCCAGCAGAGGCTGAAAGGGTTCAGTAGTCTTTCCATACTCAGACTAAGAAGAAAGGTCTGGTGATCTACTTTTGAAAACCAGCCAGTGAAAACCCTGGGGATCTCAATGGCCTGATCATTCCTTTCTGCCTGGGGACACCTTCAGTCGAGGCAGTCTCCATGGGAGTCCCCACCAACAGCGACAACAATCCATGGGTATCATGTGCAATCTATGCTTGAATAAATCATTAGCTGATTTTGGGAAGGACACCAAGGGATGAATTGAGGGAAAAGCTTATTTTGTGTGTGTAATATGAATGTTGCATCCAAATGCATGATACATACACATGAGGGAGCTTCTAAAATGTGAAAAATTATCTTTCAATCCTACTTTTCCATGAATTCTTTGAAACCCCTAGTATTGATTTACTTAATAATTATCAAAATGAAATGAGAGAAAAATTCTGAAATTAAATATACTAAGGAAATAACCAGAAATCCAGATGGAGATTCAACTATAAAGGTATTTGACATTATTATTCATAATAGTGAAAGTTTGCATCCACTATAAAATTATTTTCCAAGTGGAGCTGCTAAATGCATTTTCAGGTACAAATCCTATAAGAATTTGATGCATCTGCTGTAAAAATGATTTCAAAGATTTTTTTCTTTCTTTTTTAACAATAGAGTTAAGCTAAGAAGGAAGGGCAAAGCACAAATAGCATAAATGGTACCATCGCAGCTGGGTTAAAAAGGAACATGTGCACATCTCTAATAGGCTAACTAGAAACCTGCCCAAATGTAAACTATGTTAATCTCTGGCTAACAAGACTGTGATTGATTTTTATATTGTCCTTTACAGTTTCTTAAAACAGGTTTGTATTATTTGAAACAAAAGCTAAATAGTGATGGAATTGTTTTTGAATCATAAGAATAAGGACTATGAGGGGCTGAACCCCGATGGCGTAGTGGTTGAGTGCGGGACTGCGGCCCACTGGGTTGGCGGTTCAAATCCAGCAGCAGCTCTCCAGGAGCAAGGCTGGGCCTCCTACTCCCACCAGAGGGCAGTGATGCCCCCCCAAAAGAATAAGAACTATGAGAAGCTATTATGTATTTTAAAACAGCAATCAACATTAGATTTAAAAAGGAAACTAAAATGGAGTTCTCAAAAGAGGAATTACACCATCATGTCTTATTGCAAACGGTACCATAAATGGGAGCAATGTCTAATAGAAGAAGGAGCAATGGGCTGTTAACCACAAGGTCAACAGTTCAAACCCAGTAGCTGCTCTGAGAGATAAAGATGAGGCTATCTACTCTTGCAAAGAGCTGTCTTGAAAACTCAATTAAAGGGGGCTTGGGATCTAATTGGAAGAATGAATTAAGATTAAGAATACAGAAAAAGAAGAGCTATAACAGTAACTCCTTTCAGTAACACAGTTCAGGCAAACAGTAATGAACTTAGTATAAGTGAGGGGACTTCACAAAATGTGTGGGAAAAGTTCCTTTTTAATTCTCTTAATTCCATTTTCTTTAGTTCTAGTGATTCTATTTTTCTGCACATTTGTTGAAACTCACTCGACAGGATAGATATTGGTTTATAGGATTAAACATAATAGACTATCTGATGATTCAATGAGAAAACAAATACTATTTGCTGTGGCACAAAATGTCCTGGCTACTTTTAAACCAGTAATATAATCAGTAAATAAAAACTTTTCCTGTGTCTTGCTGAGAAGAGTAAATTTGTATCTGTTGTTTTTTCATTCATCACTTTAAAATCTCTTGGTTTAATTAAAATCCCTGTCTGGGCATGTAGACAGCTTGAAAATGAAGTTTTCCTGGAACCAAGCAAAAGCATCAAAGAATATTTCAAAATTTTGTGCTAGGAAGTAATAAAATTTAAATGACAAGTATATTAATATGTGACATTAATAGCAACAAAAAAGAGTGGCAGTATTAGAATAGAGATCCCTAAACAGTTTAAAAAAATAACAACTATCTTGATATATAATCACTACTCTATCAATTAATGACTTTTAGTATATTTTGATATAAGTGTTGTATCACTGTCACCCAATCAATTTTAGGACCTTCTTATTACCCCACAGAAAAACCCTGTCCCCATTCACAGCTAATGCCAGTGTCCCTGCCCCTCATCATGTCCACTGATGACCACTGGTGACCTCGTGGCCACTAATCTCCTTTCTATCTCTATGGGTTTGTCTGCTCTGGACATTTCACATACATGGACTCCTGCAATGTATGGTCTTTTGTGACTGGCTTCTAGAATTTACCAAGGGTCTTCCTTGTTGCAAGCATGCATCAGTATTTCATTCCCTTCCAGGGTCAAATAGGATTCCTGTGTATGGATTTACCACATTTTCAAAATTTCTTTATCAGTTATAGACATTGGGGTTGCTTTTATTTGGGAGCTAATATGTATTAAGCTGCTTATATATAGAATCTCTGGAACAGTGGATTACAAGGTGGAGTTGCTAAGCCAAAGGTCACTAGTTCGAATCCACCATGCACTCCTAGGGAAAAAGACAAAGCTTTCTGCCCCCATAGTCTCAGCAACCCACAGGGGCAGTTTTGCTCCAGTCTATGGAGTCATTCACTATGAATTCCAATTGACTGGATGGAAGTGGGTGGGTCTATGCACATAAATTTTGGTATGGACAAATGTTCAAATCTTTCTGGGTACATACCTAGGAGTGATGTCGATGGAGTTTATGTAATTTGATCTTGAATTTTTTGAAGAACTGCCAAATGACTCGCCAAAGCAGTCAGTCTTTTACATACCCACCGGTGAGGGTTCCAGTTTCTTCACATCCTTAGCATTTCTTGCCTTCTTCTTCTTCTTCTTCTTCTTCTTCTTCTTCTTCTTCTTCTTCTTCTTCTTCTTCTTCTTCTTCTTCTTCTTCTTCTTTCTTCCTCCTCCTCCTCCTCCTCCTCCTCCTCCTTCTTTCTCTAAATAATAGCCATCCTAGTGGGTGTGAAGCAGTAGCTTCTGAAGGTTTTGGTTTGTGTTTCCCTAAGATGCCCTGGTGACTAACCACCAGGTTGGCACTTAAAACCCACCAGCCGCTCTCAGGGAGAAAGGTGAGGCTATCTGTACCCATAAGAATGCAAAGCAGCCATTCTCCACCTGTGGGCTGCCGCTCCTTTGGAGGTCAAATGACCCCTTTCACAGGGCTTGCCCGATTCATAACAGTGGCACAATGACAGTGAAGAAATAGCAAGGAAAATAATGTTATGGTTGGGGGGGAGGGGGGGGGGTTGGTCACCACAACATGAGAACCTGCAGTAAAGGGCGGAGGCATGACGAAGGTTGAGAACCACTGATGTAAAGAAACTCCATATGGGGTCTCTATGGGTTGGAATTCACTCTGCAGTGGCTTAATAGCTAATGTAGGCATTGTTTCATGTGCCTTTTAGGCACTTGGCCCTAATATTTGAAAGTTAAACTTTTGACTTCGTCTTATAGACGCATAAGAGTTTTGTATCTCCTGCAAGTACCTTCTCAGCGACACTATTTGCAAATATTCTTGACACCTGCATATTCTTGATGATGTCTTTTCATGCGGCAAAGTTCAAGTCCATGTAGAAAAAAAAGAGTGTTTGGAAACAGATTATGGTAGCAATTGTACAATTCTACTCAATGCCATCGAAAAAATGTAATGATATATGTTTTAAATCCCAACTACTAAAAAAAGAAAGAAACGTTCAAGTCCACCAGCTATGTAGCAGGAGTAAGCTGTGACAGTCAGTTGCCTGAAAGATGACTGTGTAGAAAGCAGGTGGGGCAGTTCCACTTTATCTTCTAGGATTGCTTTGGGTTGGCATTGACTCGATGGGAACATGTCTTTTAGAAAAATTATGAATCAAAATAAGTTGCCCTAAAATGAATTAACCATTGCCATTTTGACTTTTCACAGGGTCTTCTGCAGTATTATGATGATCTATGCCAGGAAGTTCCCACTGTGTTTGTTAACTTGATGACTCCTAAAATGAAAAAGGTTGGTGACGTTTGTGTTAGGCTCAGCCGACGAGAGAACACATCCAGGGACACTTACATATGTATAAGAAAGGGCTTTGTATCGAAAAGTGATTGTATACTAAGAAAACATCCTGGCCCAGTCCAGAGAAAGTCCCTAAGTCCAAGATTAGGCCATAAGTCTGATACTAGTCCATAAATCCCTCTTCAGATTCGCAGCACACGCAATGATGCAAAATGCAGGAAACTCACAGGCCAGTGGGTGCAGTCCTGTGGATCCAGTGGCAGTAGAAGCATCTGCAGGGCTTTCACAGGTCTCATCAACCATGTGTCTTGCTCATCAATAGGAAAGAGAAGCAGAGAGAGAGAGAGAGAGAGAGAGAGAGAGAGAGAGAGAGAGAGAGAGAGAGAGACCCACCTCCAGTGAGCCATTTATCTCGATGCCCTCCATTCAAGCTATGACCTGATTGACAGGCTAAATTCTGCCTATCTATTCCTATATGTGACACACAAAAAAACTATCACAATGTTGAAGGCTTATATTCGTTTCTCTGATATTTGAAATTAGACTTTAGCTCTATGGATTATTCATTTTAGGACAACTTCAACCTTATCCGTTGCTCAGCTGGAGAACAGACTTGGCAATCTGCTCCCAGCCTAGGAAGCCTGATGGAGTGGTTCTACTCTGTCCTGTATCGTTGTTGTGAGGATTGACTGACAGATGACAATAATTCTTTCCTAGACCATTTATCTCATTGTTTCCCACAGTGAGCGATATCACCCTCTTGTGGGCACTGGAACCATCTGGGTGGGTTGAGTATGAGATTTTTTTTTTTTAATTTCCAGGTGGACATGGAGTATTTTTTTTTTCTAAAAGGGGGGGGGGTGGTAGGCCAGACAAGTTTGGAAACCTATGATCTGTCAGCTGTACAGCTCTGCTATTTCTACAGAATGATGTCCTGTCTAAGTGTTGTTGCTGTGAAAAAACAACTAAATTTAAACAATGAACACTTTATAAAATACAGCATGATAACAACATGGGCAGCCAAATATTCATTTAACATTCATCTTGATTTGGTATAACATGGGGAAAATATAACGAAGGAAATATGAACAACACTCTTTCCAGGTAATAAGAGAAAGCTTCTTCTCCAGATGAAGGTGGAATAATGGAAGCTGCTCTTCTTTCCCTTCCTCTAGGTGGAATCTGTGTTGAGACAAGGACTCACAATATTGACATGGTCATCTTTAACCTTAGAAAGCTTCTTTCAAGAGGTTGACTCCGTTTTGGATATGTTCAATCAACTATTAAAGCAGGTGTGATTAAGACATAAAAAACGCTGCACACATCCATATTCAGGATATAGGTAGCAGTTTGAACATCTTTGAAAACCTTTTAAAGGGTGTGCCCTTTACTTACACAAAATCTATTAAAGAAAAAAAATATGTGCTCTGTGTTTCTTCTACTGTTTTGGCATCTTTCATATTTAGGGTCATCTTGTTCTTGTCACAGTCTGAGGTGCTTTGCTTATTCGTTTGGTTTTAAAAACGTCAGCTTTGTTGGATGACACTAACATAGGACCTGAAATTGCCTTCTCAAAGTCCTGCGTTTTCTCTTCAGAAACAATGGTAGACATTTAACGGATAGGCTTTCTGCCCGCTTGCCAACCCTTTTCATTTAAAATCATCATAATTAGGCACGGCTTTTTTTCAAATTATCGCAGACATTATAGAAATCTTGACACCGGCTCTAAATGGCTTTGCCTTCTAAATTAGAGGACCTCTGGTGGCACAGTGAGTGACGCCTTGGGCTGCTCACCTCAAGGTTAGTTGTTCGAAACCCCCAGCTGCTCTGCAGCAGGAAGATGCGATTTCCTGCTCTGAGAAAGGTTCACAGTCTTGGAAACGCACGAGGCAGCTTCAGTCCGTCCTGAAGGATCACTATGACCTGGAATTGGCCTCACAGCAGTGGCTTTATGTTTTTTGAACCTGCTACACTTCAAATATGTTTTGGAACAAAATCCTGCTATTCCTAGTTTGCAGAAAGCTCTGGATGACAGAAAAAGCCCCAAATCCATTTGCAGAGTACTCCTCCCCACTCCCTGTGCCTCCGATTTAAATCCTGGGACCACTGACCAAGCCTGTGAATAGTCTTGCCTCAGACAGAGTGCATAGAAAAGTCGATTACTGCAGATATAGTTAGGCTAAAATTTATGATATTGGCTTTCCTGTTTGACCCATTTGAAATGTGTTCTAGTGAAATCAAGAGCCCTAGTAGCGTAGTGGTTACCTATTAGTTTTCCACACTCAGCACTTGGATGCCCCCAGGTGATTCCTAGGGAAAAAAGATGAGGTTTTCTCCTCTCTAAAAACTTATATAGGGGGCTGAGCCCCGGTGACGTAGTGGTTGTGCGTGGGACTGTGGCCCACTGGCATGGAGGTTCAATTCCAGCAGTGGGGCTGGGCCTCCTACTCCCACCGCCAGAGAGCAGTGATGCCCCAACCCCCCCCCCCAAAAAAAAAAAAAAAACTTATGTAGGCTGAACCTCAGTGGCATAAGTGGTTGAGTGCGGGACTGTGGTCCTCGGGCTTGGCGGTTCAAATCCAGTGGCGGCTCTCGGGAGCAGCCTCTCAGGAGCACAGTGGGTGACGCCTTGGGCTGCTCACCTCAAGGTCAGTTGTTTGAAACCCACCACCAGAGGGCAGTGATGCCAAAAAAAAGAAAAACCAACCCAAAAAACTTATACATAGTTTCAGCAACCTGTCGGGGCAGTTCAACCCTTTCCTCGAGGGTTGATATGTCAGATTCAACTCGATGACAGTGACTTAGTTTTTATTATCTTCTGCTTTCTCTTGGATCGAGGTCTTTTGTGTGTTTTATTTTGTTCACGTGTTGGTTTTTTTTTTTGGTATGATTTTCTTTCTATGAAACCCAAGATAAGTAAATCCATGGAAACAGTAGCTTAGACTAATAATAATTCCTTAGGGTTATGACGCAGGGTGATTTGGGAGGTGGTCGGGAGCTAGTAATAATGGGGTACAAGAATGAAGAAAATGTTCTAAAACTGATTGTCGTGCTGATTACACCACCTTTAAAATATATAATGAAAACCATTGAATTGTGTGGTGTGTGACGTATATGCTCAATAAGACGGTTTTGAAAAACTGCTCCAAAGGACACAGAATAACCATTCATTCATTCATTCATTCATTCTTTTTGGCAGGTCAGTGACTTGTGTGAGATGCATATTGATACAGTGTTAAAGGAGATCGCCAAGACAGTGTTAATTTCCCTGCCGGAGAGCGGCGCTACCAAAATTGAAGACATGTTATCTCTCAACGAGGTAGGCTTCCAAACGTGCTGACCCGTCCTACCGACTCATGAGCTCCTCTGGGTGTGCAATCTGAAAGTTGAAATCTGGCCTAGTAGCCTCTTGGCAGCCCTGGCTATTTTTGAATATTCTCAGCTCCAAAAAATTTACATGGCCTCACCCGTCAGCTCGGCCCATAGCTGTATTTGTAGCTTCCCTTTGTTCTAATCTCCACAGCCTTCTTTGAGACTCAGTGATCTCCCCATTCTGCATGTGTTCCAGGGCAGTAGTATCGTCTAGCCTCATGGACTTAACTGCCACATACTTTCCAGCTACCCAAACCAAACTCACTACCCCTGAGTCACTTGGCGACACATAATGACTTTCTAGCACAGGGTGGGAAGCCTGTCTTTTTTTTTTTTCCCCTTAAACAGGAGTAGAAAGCCCTGTATTTCTCCCAGGAAGCAGACGATAGTTTTCAACTCCTTGAGGTTGGCAGCCCCATATAACAACTACACCCACCACCAGGGCAGTGACTCCTTCATCCAGGTCTTCAGTCTGTATCCACCTCCCAGGGTTCCAGAGTAAGGCCCTGATTTTGGATGGAGCCCTGTTCTGATGAATGTTCTGAGCCGGTGCTGATTCGAGTTGAATGCCTCCCTCCATCATGTATAGGCCATCATTTCAAAAGACGTGAGTGAGCCTCTTGAGAAAGCTAGCATCAGAATAGTATATGCTCTAACATTGTATGTAGGACATATTCCAATCAGGTGTAAAAATAATTTATAAAGGGTAGTTGTGATACTGGGAGGGTGGAGGGATGGTGGAATAGAAAGGGGGAACCGGTTTTAGGGATCTACATAGAACCTCCTCTCTAGGGCAGGGACAACAGGGAAATGAGTGAAGGGACACAATGGACAGTGTGTGATATGAAAAAGTAATAACAATTTGTAAATTATTAAGGGTTCATGGGGGAGGGGAAGGGGAGAAGGGAAATATGGGGAGCTGGTACTGGGGGACTAAGTGGAGGGAGGATGTTTTGAGAATGATGATGGCAACAAGTGTGCACATGTGGCCTGCATACGATTGATGTGTGTATGGATCGTGATGGGAGTTGTATGAGCCCCCAATAAAATGATTCATTTTAAAAAAAAAGGAGAGGGAGGGAGGGGCTTATATCAAGGGCTCAAGTAGAAAATATTTGGAAATGAAGATGGCAGCATGTGTACAAATATGCTTGATACAAATGATATATTGAATGTTATAAGAGCTATAAGAGCCCTCAATAAAATCGTTGAAGAAAAAAGGGTGATTGTAAGTAGGGTTGTGGTAACTTGAATGTGTCATAAATTGGGGACTACTAGTTCTGTATTCAGCTGTCACATCAAACTCAAGCACATTGAGAACATGTCACTGTTCAAGGTCAACTGGTGAAGAGATCTACAGAGACATAGAAATCTACTTGACTGTGTAATAACTTGGAGGTCTTAAACGCTTCTGTGTGAACCAAAGATGAGAGAAGACGGTACAGGTGCAGGGAAACAATGAGTCTAGTGGACTAACCAACCACGCAGACGAACCTCCGCCTCCGCCTTTCTGAGACGGGAAGTGGATGGGGCCTCCTCACTACCACTAACCACACTGAAAGGGATCGCAGTAGGAGGTACTGGGAAGACTGGCAGAAAAAGGCCAAACAAACCTTAATAATAATGATAATAATAATAATCAGGTGTATTGATCTGCTAGAAATTATGGATCCCCGGAGAGACTGTGGTCCTTAGTCACCATTTAGCCTTTCAACCACTTTTGTGGTTTATCTTTTAGCCACACAATTGTCAGACCTATCAGGTGAATGGTCACACCACTGAGGTCTGATTGCCTCAGAACAGCCATCTGCCCAGGGAGAAAGTTCAGAAAGGAGGAGGGGATGAGAATGGAGGGGGAATGGACGCAGTCAAGTCAAGGAGGAAATGAGAAGCATTCTATTGCATTTGGGGGAATTACAATCCGTGTCATGAATCTAGATGTGTGTGACTTGTTGCATGAGAGCCAATCCACTCTGTAACCTTTCATCCAGATCACAAGGACATGTTAAAGCTAAATAAACCATCCGATGCCACTGTGTACCAAATGCCACTGCTCCTCCTCTCTCTCTGACTCTTGGGGAAGGCAACCACCCCCTTTAGGACACTGAAAAAGATTCTGGAAAAATAGAGTGAAAGAATAATGGCTTGTTACCATGAACTTTGCAAAGTCCCCCCTTCTATAGGCCTCATTTCCTTTTGATCATCTCCTCTCTCAATGCTTTTTGTTGAAAAAAACTGGATCATTTGCCCTGCACAATTTCCCAAGCTCTGAATTTGGCTAATTTCCACCTAGCTGTGTGATTTAACATATCGGCATATTCCTTTAGCTTCTCAATTTCCTGTAAGTTATAATTAGATTTAGTAGCTTGATCCAGTTCAGATTCAATTTCCTTTTCTATCAAGAATAGGTTATAGGTGGCAGAACTCTTATATTGCACTAGCCCTTTTTAGTGGAAAACTGTTATTTGGACATTAGAATCTAGGTGCTAAGAAAAACACCCTAAAAGAAAGATTAAAAAAATGAAGCAAATGGATAATGTAAGGTTGCAAGTTGTTGCTCCACACTCAAGTGCAAGAAGAATCACATTTATTTTCTTTTCTTAAAAAAGTTTTTTGACATATAACTCACATATCATACACTTTCATAGTTCAATCATATGATAAAAAGTTGTATAATCACCACAGCAGTCAGTTCTAGAACACTGTTTCCCTTCTTGTACTCATTATTAGTGACCCATTTCTCTCCAACCTCCCCTCTCATACCTAAAATAAGTCATAATACAGTATCCTGGATTTCATATACTGGAAAACATATTTTAAAAAAGATACCAACAACAGAAACAAAGGAAATGAGAAAAAAATGTCGATTAAGTAAAAAGCAGGAAATATTTAAAAATAGAACAAACTTTAGAAGGGTCAAAGGGAGATCATTTTAACTTAACCAAATGTGCCATAACAGAGTTTACAGTACTCTCTGTTTGATAACAAGGCTATTCATGTTCCTTGACTGTGGTCAGAGAGGAGTCACCAAAAAATTTAATCCATGTAGAGATCCTGCAAATGGATTTTGTGCTCCCACTGCCATCCATAGCCTTCTGCAAATCAGTGTTCACAATTTAAGCTCTGATACCATTTCCTCCGTGGGATTTGGATATTATTCTTTATCATTCTTGCATCAAACAAGCTGGTGTGCTTCTAGGTGGACTTAATGGACACCTCACTTAAATAACTGCTTGTTTGGGGAAAAAAAAGCCTTTAAGACCCCAGAAGCTATTCTTCTTGATAGCTGGACATCATCTGCTTTCTGTACCACACTTTTCTGTGATCTCTTCATGAGGGGGAATATCGAACAGGGCTATTTCATAGAAACTAGCTGTTTTTACATTAGGGCTAGAATTAAGTGTGAGCCTCCAAACCATTCACATATCTATGGTCTACATGCCTCTCTGGCATAAGATAGGGCTATCATCATTAATTTATCCAATGGTATAGAATTTATCACACTGTTGAGGAAAGGAAGGTATACTAGTATAGCCATCCCAGAATTCTATGAATTGTTCATTTTTACTGATTAAACTCTTAAGTGGTTAGACACTTGTAGATGTCTAAATACAGGCATGTACACATGTAAGTATATTTTTATATCATGATAGAGATATAGGTCTATGCACATACATTTATGTATTAAGTCAATGTAGCAGATGGACATTGGGCCTCTACTCAAGTACTCCCTCACTGCAAGAATACTTTGTTCTGATTAACCCAGCATTCTGTGATGATCACCTTCCCGACATGAACATTGAAGACAAAATTGGGTGAGGCACCTTACCATTGAGAAAAATGTGGAACATTAGTTTTATGGACCCCAGAAGATTAAAAAAGAGTCTGGTGGTCTAGTGATTACATGTTGAGTTGCTAACAACAAGGTCACTTGATCATAGCCCTAATAAAAGACCAATTTGTTCTTGTAACAATGACCCTGCTCTGGACTTGCCCTCATGAGGAAATCACTGAAGATATGGGTGCTATAGCAAAGGGTGGTGAAGAAGCCAGATGGTGCCTGGCTATTTTAAAAAAAGCATCTGCAGTCTTAAAGGCTTGTCTCAATCATCTAAGAGGGAAATCAGCTAAGTTCACATGGAAGAAGTTCACTAGCCTGAGTGATCCAAAGATTGGAAATAGTAAAATCCAAGCCTGGAGGAGGGAATGATACCAGAGCCTAATTTCTAAACACCCAGTTTTTGGAAAGCTATAGATGATAGTGGAAATCCAAAATTCATTTGCAGATGCCCATTTGGATTGAATCTCTGCTGAGTTCCCACTGACCATAGTCTAGGAATGAGGATAGCCTTAGTATCAGACAAAAACATTGTAAAGTAAATTCTAATAGTTGGAGTTAGGCTGGAATGCAACACCTTGTCCTTTGATTGTCCTGTCGACCAATTCTGAACTTATTCTAGTTTAAAAAATATATTTTCTTAAAAATCCTGCAAGATCAGGGAATGTACACTGGTATAGATAAGAACCGGAAACATGGGGAATTCAGGACAGATGATCCCTTCAGGACCAGTGGTAAGAATGATGATATTGGAAGAGTGGAGGGAAGGTGGAGTAGAAAGGGGGAACCAATTATAAAGATCTACATATAACATCCTCCGTGGGGTACAGACAACAGGGAAGTGAGCAAAAAGAGACATCGGAAAGTATATGATATGACAAAATAATAATAATTTATAAATTATCAAGGGTTCATGAGATGTATGTATTGATTGTGATAAGAGTTGTATGAGCACCCAGTAAAATGATTTAAAAATTTTATTTTCTGAGTTCTCTTCTTTTTCATCATTTTATTGTGTATGCTCACAATGATTATTAAAATCCATACATCAATTGTATCATGCATATTTGTACATATGTTGTCATTCTTTTCTAGACAGTTACTTTCTTTTTCTTTTTGTTTAAATCATTTTCTTGGGGGTTCATACAACTCTTGTCACAAGCCATACACCCATCCATCATATGCAAAGCACATTGGTACATTTGTTGCCATCATCATTCTCAAAACATTGGCTTTCTTTTTAAGCCCTTGGTTTTAGCTCCTACTTTTCCCATTCCCTTCACACTCTCCCCTCCCTCACGAGCCCTTGGCAATTTATAAATTATTATTATTTTGTCATATCGAACACTGTCCGATGTCTCCCTTTGCCCACTCCTCTGTTGCCTGTACCCCAGGGAGGATGTTATATGTAGATCCTTGGAATTAGTTCCCCCTTTCTACTCCACCTTCCCTCCACCCTACTGGCATCACCACTCTCACCACTGGCCCTGAAGGGATCATCTGTCCTGGATTCCTTGTGTTTCCAGTTCCTATCTGTACCAGTGTGCATCCTTTGGTCTAACCGGATTTGTAAGGTGGAATTCAGATCATGATAGTGGGAGGGAAACCTCCCACTATCCATTTAAAACCTAGAGGGAAGTTGCATATTTCATTGTTTCTACATTGTACCCTGACTGGCTCCTCTCCTCCCCACAACTCTTTTGTAAGGGGATGTTACTTCCCTTGCAGATGAACTTTGGGTCCCCAATCTGGACTCTCCCTCATTTATAATAATATAATTTTTGGTTCTTTGATACCTGATAGACAGTTACTTTCTATTGAACCCTAGGTATCAATTCCTCTCCCCGCCTACTGGTGACCTCTTGATAGGTTATAGATTATTATTATTATTATTATTATTTTCACATCTCACACCGACCACTGTCTCCCTTCCCCCACGATTTTCTTTGTTCTTTTCCCTGGAGGGTGTTGTGTGCCAATCAATGTGATTGTTCCCCCTTCTTCCTGCTCCCTCTTCTCCCTTCCCACCTGGTATCTTTCTTCCCATTTCTGCTCGTGGGTTGAGTGTGCCATGAGCTCTTATCTCTTATATAGATGCCTGTGTATATGCTCCAGTCTAGTTCAAAGTGAGAGGCCTCACTGGGATCGTGGTGGTGGTGATGGTGGTGGGAGGGGGGGGGGGTGTTGAGTCTCAAGGAACCAGAGGAATATTGTGTGTTCTGCTTTGTTTTTGATTGAGTTTGTTTCTGTTTTATACGCTGGTTCCTTTTTTTTTTTTTTTGTTTTGTGTGCTTTTTCCCCCCTTTCTGTATAGGGAAGTCGAGATGTGTGAAGATATGAAGACAGGCACTAGATTACTAATTATCTGGGGGGTATGGAAGGGCAGGTTGTGGGGAAATGGAGTGTCAACAGTAATGGGTACAAGAAGAAAGGAAATGTTCCCAAGTTGATTGTCATGATAATTGCACCTTTTACAATGTGATTGAACGATTGAACTTTATAATAAGCTAATTATATCTCAAAAAACTGTTAAGATAACAAAAGCAAAAGAGTCTCATTTATGCTGTTGGCATCAGTATTCCCTTGGGTTTCCTTCCTTTTGTCCTCATGAGTGGGAAGGTAGGTCCCTGTGAGCAGTGGTGGCATTCAAATAATTTGACAACTGGTTTGCTGTCTGAATGACCACTTTAAGTCTTAAAAAAAGATAGACCAAAAGGTCGTCTACTATTTCATACAGCTAATACTTAAATGAGAGCAATAAAAGAGGCACACAAAATTGGAGTATGTTATAAAAATTTTCACATGTAAACGAAAAATATTAAGCAATACCTGATGCAAATAGTAACACTGTGATTTAAGGTATTTCCGTATTGCTTCCCGATCGGTGTCCTCACTTGCAATATTCTTGGCTTTTATGTGAACAACTTCAGCTGTGTGAGTTATCATTAACTATCCTCTCACTGTAGGATCCCATGCCTTTAGAGGTAGGTCAATTAGACAATAGCCTTTGTGTCTGATAGCTTAGAAACAGGCAGTTTCTTTTCTCTAAACAGCTTATGTTCACCTTTGAAAACCCCTTTCTGCTGAACTTACAGCAGTGGTTCTGACAATATGGTTAGGTCTCTGAACACTCCCAGGAATTGCACGATTCACTCCTAAGGTTTCGTAGGGAGTTGGGGCATAACACAAAGCTGAAGCAAATGACAGGGGGTCACCCTGAGTTTGTTGGGCACTTTCTATGTTATGTTTGTTTACTGAAGTAATGCAAGGGAATAAAAGTTGTAGTGTTTCATCAAAAGTATCATGAATTTTTATGAAACAAATATTAGAAACATCATTCTGTCAACTTTATTTTTTAAAAATAATTTTATTTGGGGCTCTGACAGCTCTTTTAACAATCCATACATTGATTGTATCAAGCATATTTGTACATATGTTGTTATCATTATTTTCTAAACATTTACCTTTTATTTGAACCCTTGGTATCAGCTCCTCTCTTTACCTTCTAGCTCCCCTCTCCCCCCATGACCCCTTGATAAATTATAAATTATTAATTTGATATCATTTTTTGGGGGGGTGGCATCACTGCCTTGGTGGGAGTAGGAAGCCCAACCTTGCTCCTGGAGAGCTGCTGCTGGATTTGAACCACCAACCCTGTGGGCTGCAGTCCCACACACAACCACTAGGCCGCCAGGGCTCAGCCTAATTTCATTTCTTAGTAAGACTTACACCAACCACTGTCTCCCTTTCCCCATGGTTTCTTCCCCACTTCTCTCTCCACCTTCCCCCAACCCTTCTGGTATGGCTTCTCCCATTTCTGTTCCTGAGGGATTTATCTGACCTGGATTCCATCTGTAGCCATGTTGTACACGCTCCAGCCTAGCTCCAGGTCGGAGCAGAGACACAAAACCCATCTGTAGACAATGGGACATCCCCTCACAGAAGGGTCACAAGGAAGGCATAAGTCAGCCAGGGTGAAGTATGGCACTGATGAAACATACAACATTACTTTGGTTCTTTGTGGCTTTCTCATCCGTCTACTATCTGTCATTTTTTTTTGTACCTATGGAAAGAATGAACATTACTCCAGGTGCTTAGAATATACAGTTGATTTTTTTTTTTAAAAGCAATGTACTGTAAACTTGTGATTTCCACATTGAGTGACTGGGCAACCACTCACCTCCGAGAGACCCTGATCACAAGTGGTATTTTAACAACCAGTTCACTAATGCAACAAAAAAATGAGACATCAGTTCTGCTAAACTGATGCGAACCAGCGGGATTCCAGCAATGCCTGTACATCAGGCAAAGAGCACATCCCTTGGATCTTCCTGTTTTACCTGAGTGTTAGCAATGGTTCGTGCCTTTAGCTTTAGTTCTGCATCTGAGACATGATGCTATTGGTAACCACCTCCCATCATTTTCAAGCGAAGATAATTATGCTTTTATAAAGTTACATTAATCATCTTCACCACGATTTTTTTTAAAAAAGGACCTAGGAGCTATTTTATTCATTATCTCCTTATTTCATAGACATGCACAAAAGAATGGGCTGACATTTTAAATCACAAAAGCAAGCGTGTAGAGGAAGCTGTCAGAGAACTAATCTCAATATTTGAGAAGATCTATGATGTTAAGAACAGCAGAAAAACTGCCAAGGACTCAGCAGGTAATTTTTCTGGTTATAGTGCAAATACTTTAGACATGTGTGCACTTGGTGTATTGACACTGCCGCCCTGCTATATAACGTAGCAGAAATTATAGGTGACGTCTCCAAAAGGGGGGGAATTGTGTCTTATAATTATTTTGATGCTCATCATTTTTAGCTGGGTTGCCTTGACTATAACAAGTCTGGGGCCTATTTGTTATTTAACTATTAAAAAAGGTGCGCCAGACTCTAATTAACCAGCCCTGGGTTTAAACTCTGACTTTGTCATTTTCTATTGTGTGTCTTCAAGTAAATAACCTATCTAGCCTCAATTGTCATCTGTAACATGAGATTATCAATTATATAGTTCTCATAGAATTTTCATATTATTACATGAAATCAGTACAGTATTTAGCTCAGTGCCTGTCATGGAGTAAAATCGATCAGCATCATACTTCTACAAAAAAAACCACAACAGTATCTTGTATGTTTTTTTTTTTTTGCCGTGGCTAAGTATTTTGTATGTGCTGATGGCATGTTTTTTTGTTTTTTACATTTCACTCTAAGTGTAACTATGCATGCTTACAAAAACCCCCACGTGATTTGCATAAAGCAGTAATTTCTCAGAATTTTATGGCTTTAGCTCTTACATCTGGGTCTTTGATCCATTTGTACATTTTGTGTATGGTGTGACGGTTTCATCCCATTCTTTTTGTAGAAAGGTCGTGTATTCTCGCACTGTTTGTTAAGAGACTGTCCATGCACTTGGCATTCTTAGTAAAAAACAAATGGACCATCGATGTACAGATTTCTTTCTGGACTCTCATTTCTTCCATTCATCTATATATCTGTCATGATGCCAGGAGCAGGCTATTTGTTTTGATAACCAGCGCTTTATAATCTGTTTTGAGAATACTCAGTTATTTTACCATCTTAAAGATTAAGAGCTATGGTCAAGAGGGATATCCAAGAACTGGGGTTAGAAACCAGCAAGCTGCTTTGATGCCTCCTCTGTGAGTTGAAGAGATGGGAAAGCTGGTTTCCCTTTATTTATGGATTTATTTGAGGTTTAAGTGGCACTATGCCTATAATCAGTACTGTTGATGTCATCCCCAGGCCTAGATAGTGATCCATTTTGCTGAGCATCCCTGATGTTCGCTAAGAGGACGAGACCTGTAGTGGTTCCCACAGCTGTGAATCATGACACAAAGGACAATCAGCACAGGAAGAGGCACCATGTGAGGTTCCCATGAAACCAGGCATGCATGGGTTTCCATGAGTCTTTTCCCAGTGGGGTCCCACACAATGTGCCATGTTCTCCCCGCAATGAGTTGTGACAACATTGTGTGAAAAACGTTGTATGCCAGAGACACTCGCCAGCAGCCCACTCGGAGCTCATGGCTTCTACTGGTGGCTAGTCAGACTGGGAAGCGAGTGTTGGTGGCATGGTGGGTTAATAAGTAAGCATTGGGTTGCTAGCTGAACGATCAGCAGTTCAAATCTACCAGCTGCCTCTTGGGAGAAAGATGAGGCAATTTGATTTGGAGGAAGATTTACATCCTCGGAAACCCGATGGGGTGCTTTTACCCTGCCTTATTGGGGTGGGGGAGGGGGCTATGAGTTGAAATGCACTAGCTGGGAGTGGGTTTGGATGAGAGTTAGTTATGGAAACATCCCTGGTTTCATAGGCAATACAATTGCAGACTCCCAGAAGGACATCATATGTTCAGCCTGGGCTGCATTGTCTGTACAGGTTTAGGCACTTTGCCGATCAGTTAGGGAATGGTGGAAGGAAGCCTCCCCGAAATCTGAGTTCCCAGACAGACCACCAAGGGCCAACCTTGTGAGCACAGCCGTCTGAAGACATCAGTGTGGACTCTTTGGTCCAGTGTTCTCATCCTGACTGTTTGATTTATGTTACCTTTTTCTTCTTCTTCTTCCCAAGTGAACTAAGCAAAAACCCAAATCTAAAATGTTCGTGAGTCTGGAAAACTTAATGTGGAGGAGATTGGGTTTTAAGACTTTCGATCGAACCTTTCTCTGCTGAGAATGAGCTACGGTGCACCCTCACTTTCTTTCTTTTTGTTTGTTTTTTGGGGCATCCCTGCTCTCCGGTGGTGGGAGTAGGAGGCCCAGCCCCACTGCTGGAATTGAACCTCTGTCCCAGTGGGCCGCAGTCCCACGCACAACCACTACGCCACCGGGGCTCAGCCCACACCCTCCCTTTCAATAGCTAAATGGAAACCAGTTGAAGGGCCAGATTTCCCAGGAAGCCACGGCCAGGTCCCAGCATGCATTTGTTTGGGCTTGAATAGCCATGTGTCATAACAAACAATGCTTTTTTAATTCTGCTCCAGCTTTTGTCACCCAGGCCAATTTGCTGGACAGGAAATAAGAGCGATGCCCTTACTTGGCCAGGTCTGTTGAGGACAATCGGTGTGACAGGGTACCTGCCTGCATGATTTACAGTGGCTGAAATCATTTTGACCACACTGGATTTCCTGCTGGCCCAATTTCAGAATACTACATTGTTCTCTCCAAGAAAGTCCAGGGTTTTATTCATTTCATCAAGTATATGTTAATAAACCTGTTGCAAGAATGAGGTTCTTGTCTTTATCAAGAGGAAGATGAACTTTGGTGAGACATACTAGGGATAGGGGATTGTTTTTAATGGTGATAGATATGTATACATGAGGGGAACTGCAAAATTCATAGAAAAATGACACTGAAAGATAATAGAATTTACCCACAAAGCATATCCATATTCTTCTCTCTCTTCATATATTTAATTAATAGCTATCCTCTTTCAAATATTGCCACAACCATTAACAGAATTTGCCCACAAAATATATCTGTATTCCTTTCTCTCTCTCTCATATAATTGATCACTATCCTCTTTCAAATAACTCCACAACCATTAACAGAACTCACTGCTTCTTAAGCAAAGATTCACCCTTTCCCACTCCCTGTTATGGGATAGAGGAATTTTTTTGTGTGTGTGTCATCACTGCCCTGGTGGGAGTAGGAAGCCCAGCCTTGTGCTTGGAGAGCTGCTGCTGGATTTGAACCATCAACCCTTTGGGCTGCAGTCCTGCACACAACCACTACACCACCAGGGCTCAGCCCCGGAATAGAGGAATTTAAGAAAAGATTCCCTGAGTTTAATTTAGCCCTAAGGAGATGTGTCTCTCTATCCAGATCCCTGTTTGTTCAAATATCTTCTCTTCCCACCATTCCATGTAGGAAATACATGGGGAACTGGCTTGTTGGGGGGGGGGGGGACAGACATTGCAGGCAAGCAGAGATCCCACGACAGTGATGTTCTAAGGTGAGAGAGAAGAAACACACGGAGGTAACTGAGCTCAGGCAATGACCCTCAGTGGACGGTATAGCTTACTCGCTAAGGAGACATTTGGCAATATCTGCAGACTTTTTCTGGTTGTCACACAACTTGGGGAGTTGCTAATGGAATGTCGTGCTCAGAGACCAAGGATGCTGCTAAGTAATTCTATAGTGCACAGGAGAGCAGATAACCCTTTCCCACCCTCACCCCCAAACAAGGAGTTGAGTCCATCATGACTCAGAGAAACTATGCAGGGCAGAATAGAAATGCCCCTTTGGCTTTCCCAGAGTTTTAAATCTGTACAGGAGTAGACGACCTCACCTCTTTCCTCAAAGTGTCTGGTGGGTCTGAACTGCTGACCTTGCAATTAGGTAGGAGCTGGGGTAGCTAGCTTTGCCACCAGGGCTCCTTCACTAGGGTTGAGCATGAAATTAAATCAGAATGCTCCCCATGCCCTCTTTTCTCCAGAGTGTCTCACTTGGTAGTTTAATTAGTTTTCTTCAGAAGTGTCAAAGTGACAAAAGTAACAGCGCACTCCGTTAGAAAGCTCAAAAGGTAAACAGATAGTTTAGAAAGATAATACAGGGAGATGCACGTCAAATGTTTCCTAATTCTAGATCGCAGGAGTAGGTCATGTGTCTCTTTCTCAGTGGAATGGTGTTTCTATGAAGGTGGGTGATTAAGATGGAATTTAAGGATGACTCTTAGAGGATGAAAGTTTATGTTTTCAAAGTCAGAGTTTTAATAGGCGCTTCCAAGGGAGCTTTGGCCAGCTAAACAAAACAAGACCCAACCCCCAAAGCTCATGGCCATCAAGTTGATGCCAACAGGATAGGATAGAACTGTCCCTGTGGATTTCCTGGGCTGTAACTCTTCATTTAGTGGAGTACAAAGCCCCCCTTTTCTCCCAGAGTGGCTGGTAGCTCCAAACTGCCGACCTTGCAGAGCGTAAGCCAAATGCTAAAAATTAACTGTTGTATTTTGGGATTTTGTCTTTTCACCAAAAGAGCAGCGGAAACACGTTGTTTTTGGTAGTGAAATGGACGACGGTGAGGGTACTGAATTTGATACTAATATTGGGACCGAAGATAAGAATGATAAAGAAGATGAATTTAAAAAGGTAACGACTGGGAAACGAACTTAGGCGATTTCACGGAATTATGACTCACAGGCCCAGAGATGGTGCTCAATAGCTTCGTGGTTCTGGTAGTCTGACTCAGGTGGGGCGCAGGCGTCTTCATGTTCAACTGGCACCCTGGAGGCCGCAGGGGAAATCTGGGAGGGGGCAGATACTCAGCCCAGTGTGGATAGAGCTCGAAGGTTGGGAAGGAGACCTGGGTTTCTTCTTCCTTTTTAGCCCTGGCCCTTTTGTTTGCATCCCAGTTCCTGCTCAGCCTCGTATCCATGTTCTGTTTACTTGTTCTCCATTTTACCCAGGCTTGCAGTCTCTGACAGAGACTCTAATGCAGTTTTGGAAAGTAAAAGGCCCCCCTGCCCCCCCACGCCCCCCCACCCCAACCTCCTCCTCCTGCCTCCTGCCAAGTGGGTTTCAGCCCTGGAATTCTGCTCAGCCCCAGCATCCAGTCACCTTTAGCCCTCATGGGGCAGCAGAGAGGAAGCCTGTTACCATGTGGGAAAGGCCATCTTCACCACTTTCTCTTTGAACTGCATTCCTTTGGGTGCTGGCCGGTGGAGTCTTGAGCATGAGGTCGAGGGCCCCGAGAGCCCCTCTAATTGGGGCTCATGTGCAGCTGCATTATTGCAATCACCTCACAAGCAGCCCCAGTCTCCCCAATCCATCTGCTAAGGTGCTGCTGGAATGCTCTCTAACATAAAAGCCCGGTTACATAAAAACCCCTGTGCATCAGCCTGCTCCTTCATCACCTATCACTGTTCTCCCTCTCCATGCTGAAAACGTTGACTGCCCTCTTGATGGGTGCCTGATAACCCTCTCCTCTAGCCAACCCAATCGTACCCAGTCTCAGAAGGACAGACTGGGGAGCAGAGAGGAACCCTAGAACCAGAACCTGGCTCTGGATGCGTGACTTCACGTGCCAGGGAGTGGCTGGTGGAGACCTCTCCATGCCCTTTCTCCTCCCACTTCCTGGAACAGCTAAGCTGTGGCCAACCACTTCATGCATGTCAGAGTCGAGTCACGCTTCATGTAGAATTTTCATGGCTACGACTTTTCAGAAGCGGATCGCCAGGCCTTTCTTCTGAGTTGTATCTGGGTGGGGTTCAGAATGCCAGCCTTTTGGTTAGAAGCCCAACATTTGACTGCCCTACCAGGAGCTCCTAGATTCCTGCCCAGCCAGGCTCACTCCATGCCCTCCTCTCTGACCAATAAGCATGCCCGTTTCTCCTCCAGAGGGTTGAACCACGGCCACAGGAAGAAGGCACAAACTCTCCCCCAGGTGTTCTGTTACCATATGTTTCAGAATCTGTTAGATTCTTGGTTGTGGGTTCTAAGCAGGCGCCAGAAGAGCTTCCAAACTGATAAATAAGGAAGAAAGTCTTCCAGGGGTCCTCAAACTATGGCCCGTGGGCCACATGTGACCCACTGAGGATATTTATCTGGCCCACTGGGTGTTTTTGCCGCCCCTGCTGTCCTGCTTAGCAGCCAACTCATCCTGGGCCCGCAGTGAATTTGTTCATAGTTTTTCTTTTAACTATGGTCTGGCCCTCCAACGGATCTGAGGGACAGTGAACTAGCCCCCTATTTTAAAAGTCTGAGGACCCCTGGAACTGTCTACTTCCAGATATCAACCAGCCAATCAGAACTCCTGTTGAGCATGGGGCTGTCAAGAGCCGGGGCCAATTCTACAGCAGTGAACACCAAGAGCACCCCCCGCCAAGCTGAGCTTTTATGGGGACAAAGTATCCTCCTTGTGTACCCCACCCCCACCATCACCACAAAACTGCTTATGTTAAGCATTGAAGAACCAGCCCCTCTTGGTTTAGTTCAGTGGTGGTGAGTGATCAGGGCATATTGGGCGAACCAGGATGATTTTTGTATAGCCTGATTTGAATTTTGGGCTTTTGCTTTGCCAGTGTGTTTTATGCAGGCTTGCTTTTCATCTTCGGTCATTTGCTTGACAATACATACAACATGTAGTTGAGGATTAACCTCCTTTCTAGAATGTAATGAAAATTGGCTCATTATACCTTACCATTTGAGGGGCACTTTTCGTATTGTGCAGTCATGTTAAGGGCCGTGGCATCTTAGACTCACTGCAACCTGCTTTCCAATTACAGGAATGTAAAGAAGTCTTCGCCTTTTTCACCCATCAGCTCCTAGACAGTCTTCAAAAAGCCACGCGGTTATCTTTGGACACAATGAAAAGGAGAATATTTGTGTCAAGGCAAGTGGAAAAGGCCAAGTACAAATGCCCAGTCTTAATCCATGTCACAGCATGATACTAATAGCATCACTCATTTTTTAAAAATCCATATGTTAATTTTTAAAAATATACTGCTCTTTAAAAGATTGCATGAGAATATAAATGTGTAACACCACAAGAACAATCATCTGACGAACGACCAGGTTCCTAGCACCCAGGCCCCGTAGAGCAGGTAAGGAACTGTTTATCTGCCAAGGGTATTTATCACATCATTCCCGTGCCATGGAAAATTAGCCTGCTCGCTGTGGGTCAAACATTTAATGATGTGTGATGACTGGAACCCATGTGATGACTGGAACTGCCTCTGGGATGTTCCCTGGTGTTGGTGATGCATGGGCCTTCTGGGACTCTTGGATGCGCATTCCCCACCCCTGTGTCTTTGAGGTTCTCTCTCTCCTTTAACGAGAAGGAACTTCTATCCTGAACTTCCTGTTTATCTTGTCTGGTTTTCCCTTAGAGATGACCACATGGCCATATCCCTACTCAACGTGTCACTCAGTTTTGCCTGGATAAGAACCTGGCCTGGTATTTTGAGAGTCAGCTGGGTTAATTTTTCTGCTATTTTTGCTGCAGGAGAGTTGGGAGATGGAACCCTGCTGACACAGTGGGCAAGTACTCAGCTGCTCACGGATCGTGGGGCGGTTGGAACCGACCAGCTGCCCACTGGAGAAAAATGTGCAGGCTGCTTTTAAGGATTATTGTTTCTGGGTACCATCTAGTCGATTTTGACTCTCAGTGGTCCTGTGCATACAAACCAAATGAACCGCTGCCTCCTTCTGATCAACATTAGGCATTCAGTCAATGGCCCCCTCTATGATCTTTTCTTCTTCTTTTTTTTTTTTTTCAATTTTATCATTTTATTGGGCACTCATACATCACTTTCCAGCATACTTTGTTCAATAAATATATAGTTACATACACTGTGCCAAGCACTCCCACTTGCCTGTGCTCATCAACATTCTTCCAACATCTGCCCCTCCAGTTGGGCCCTTGATATGGGCCGCCCTTCCTTTCCCTTCCAACCTTTCCCCCCTCCCCTCTGGTCCTCATTACTCTGCACTCATTATTGTTTTGTCATATCTTACACTGCCCAACATCTCCCCCTGCCCACTCCTCCCTATGTCTGCCGTCCAGATAGGAGACAGTCCGCAGATCCCCACAGCTGGCTTCCTCTCTCCACTCCACGCTCCCTCAACCCATCCAGCAACTTCACTCCCACCACTGACCCCGAGGGGTCCATCCACCCCAAGTTCCCATGTTTCCAGGTCCCACCTCCACCAGTGCACCTCCTCCAGTCCAGCTGGAACTGCAGGGCAGCTTTGGGGCTGTGATGGTTGGGGGGAGGAAACCTTCAGGAAATAGAGGAAGGTTTTATGCTTCATTGCTACCTCACTGGCTCATCTTTTCTTAAAGTGATTACTGTCCCTTTGTATTGTGTGCCTGGTGCTTAGAGCATTTCTTAAGCTGAACTTCTGGCTGACTAAACGAGCTACTGATTGATAGGAGATGCTGTGCACTGCCTTTACCAGTTTGGCTGTGTGTTCATGTCAATTCAGACCAGCTCAACTCAGATTCGGGGCAACTCTGCTTTATGCCTCAAAGTGGAGCCATGCACTATATTGTTTGCCAGGGCTGATTTTTTTGGGGGGTGGGGTGGTCTGGGGTTCTTCTGAGGCACCACTGGGTGGACATGAACTTCTGATTCTTTGGTTAGCAGACAAGGGTGTTAAATGTCGTAAAACTGCCTGTGTGGCATCAGAAGGCCTGTACCATTCAGAATCAGGGTCAACTTGGAGGTCGCAAGAACAAGTCAGGAGACAGTTCTTTGATCAGGACCGACTCTGCTTGGCTGCTGCCAGCCTCTGCACTCCCAGTTTGGGACTTGTGCTCTCGGCTTTTTCCCTTTCTCGGGTCCTTGCCTTGGTCCTGTTAAGCTAACCTTTAGAAAACTCTGTTTATTAGTGTCTGGTGGATTCCGCTCTGCCTACCAAGGCACTCAACATTCTTGCTCCCTGGGTTTGTCGGTCTATTGTCATTGTCTTGTACCATAGTCTGGAAAGGACACTGTCCAGCCTTGTACTGGCCTTCTGGATCCGCTGTGCTTTCCTCTGCCACCAGATCCCGTTTCTCACCAACTCTGATGCTACAGGTCTCACTGGCCCCTGGGTCTAAAAGGTTCTCAGGACAGGGACTCTGCATGCAGAGGACTCCCTCTGCTCCAGTCTTGGTAATGAGGCCCTTCCCTTGCTCCCTGGGGTTCCTTCCTTTTAAACATAAAGGGATTGGGTTGGGCAACGTACTTGCGAGAAACAAAACCAGGACACTTCTGATTATATAAAGATACAGGTCGATATAGAGATGTTTGCCCAGCATCAAGGGAAATACACAGCAGCACAGAGGGCTCGGTTCAACTCACTTTCTTGGAAAGTCAATATACTGACAGTTCTTCAACTCACTCAGCCTGCCAGTCCAAGGTGAAGGCAGAGTCTTCCCTCAGGCAAGACGAGCAGAATCTGCCCAAAGGCAGCAGACAGAAGGTGGGTCAGCAGCAGTTGTTAGCACCTGTAGTTTAACGAAGCAGACCAGCAACACAGTGAAGCTGGTCTCCAAGGAGCCTCAAACTCTAGTGACCCTGTCCAGGGGTTGGTTTGGCCCCCAGGTAGTGCAGCACAGAGTGGAGGCACTAGTTCAAGCAGCAGCATGCTGGTTTTCACTACCAGGGAAGAAGAGAGACAGGATGTGGGCCACAGAATATATGTATCTCGGTAGACCTCCAATCAAGCCTCAACCTGTTTAAATTCTGGTCCCATGTGTCTTTGTAGGCCTGGTTGGTGCAATAAACCTAACTATCACAGGGATGGCGAAACTAAGCAGTCCCTTCATTAGGGTTTTATATACCTTATTTTCATAGCCTCATCTTCATTAGGGCGCCAGGCATTTCATTTGCACAGTCTCAATCATTTTGTGGGAATTATCAGACCATGGCTTGATGGGCCATAGAAAATAATCTACTGCTCTGCAATGCTTGCACCGCCTAGGGACACCTCATTCTCCTGCTGCTCCATGTTATTAGAGTCTGTATTTATCTTACTGCTTCACTTTGGATTTCAGAGTAAAACTGTGAATTAGAGACTGTTTATTTACTTGCTTGCTTTTATTTCAGAGAGTTCTTAGATGCTATGTTTGGCTGGGAGTCATTGACACCCAGTGTTAATGGTCTTCACTTTTGAACCATGGAGTCTTGGTGTTTCTTGGGTGTGTTTTTTTTTGTTGTTGTTGTTGTTAATAGTTTTTTAAAATTCCATGATCTTTTTTTAAGAAAGGAAATAGCTAATGAAATTAAATAAAAACTTTTATTGAGAGCTCTTACATCTCTTATCACAATCCATAACTCCTCCAATGTGTCAAGCACATTTGAACATAGGCTGCCATCATCATTTTGAAAGCATTCTCTTCCTACTTGAACCCCTGATAACAGCTCCTCCTGTCTTCCCCTCCCTCCCCCCCCAGCCGCCCTTACGAACCCTTGATAAGTTATATTTTTTCCATATCTTACATCACCCTCCGTCACCCCTCACTTATCTTCACATTATTTGTCCTCCTGGGAGGGGGTTCCAGATTGATCCTTGTGATCAATTTCCCCGTCCTCCCCCCACCCTCCCCTAATCCTCCAGATCTCTCTACTCTCCTTGTTGGCCCTGAAGTGTTTATCTTCTTGGATTCCCTGTGTTTTAGGCTCTTATCTGTAGCAGTGTGCACGTTCTGCTCTAATCCAATTAGGTAAGGTAGAATTGAGGTGGTGATAGTCGGGGGAAGGAAACACCAAAGAACTCGAGGAAAGTTGTGTGTCTCATTGGTGCTATACTTGACTGGCACCTTGACTGGCTCCTGTCTTCCCTGTGACCCCTCTGTGATGGGATGCTCAATTCTCTACCGAAGGATTTTGGGTCTCTACTCCATGCATGACCCCACCTCCACCCCCCTGCCATTCACTTTGGGTATAATTTTAGACCTGATCCCTTTGACACCTCATGATTACACAGACTGGTGTGCTTCTTCCATGTGGGTTTTGTTGTTTCCCTGCTAGATGGCCTATTGTTTATCTTCAAGCCTTTAAGACCCCCAGATGCTATATCTTTTGATAGCTGGTCACATCAGTTTTCTTCACTACATTTGTGCATACACCCATTTTGTCTTCAGCAATTGTGTTGGGAAGGTGAGCATTACAGAATGTTGACTTGTTAGAACAAAGTGTTCTTGTGTTAAGAGAGTACTTGAGTTGAGGCCCAGTGTCCATCTACAACCTTAATCCTTAACATATAGATATGAGTACATAGTTCTAGTCCCCTCTCATTTTATATATATTCACCTGTATTTAGGCCCCTATAAATTTTCTTTGCCTCTTGGTTCTTTCCTCTATTTCCTTTTTATTTCCCTCTTTTCCTACCACCATGTTTGGCTTTCATTTGGGTTTACTAATTCCTCACTTCCACATAGCCCTTGATCAAGCCCCACTAAGCATTCTATGACCTCCCTCCTATTGATTGTAGTTCATTAGTTGTTCCCTTGTCCCTGGGTTTGTTCCCCACCCCCTTCCTTTCTCCCACCTCCCCTTCTTCTGTAGTCCCATGAAACCATTGGTTCTGTTCTGTTTGTCTCCTGATTATTTAGTCTTTCTAGGTAGACATGCAGATATATTAATGAGTGCAAAAACCAGGCAAAGCAAAATAAAACAACAAAGGAAGTCAAAACCAACAAACAATAACAGCAACAGCAAAAAACAAATCAAAATAATACCAACAATAAGAAAGCCAATGACAAAAAATGGAAATGCTTATAAATAGTTCAAGGTCTGTTTGTTGGCCTTTTCAATTGTTTCCCAGTAGAGTCTGATGGGGTGCCACACCCTGTCTCCCAAGTCTATTTTTGGTATTCTCCGGGAGGGTCATCACTCTGCTCCCCCTGCTGCATGCCTTCAGTTCCTTACCCCCGTGTGATTGGGCTAGACTGTACACTATTCCCACAGTGTATCTCCAGTGCTGTCTCTCGCAGTGTCATGGTTCAGTGATGGACACCATGACTCATAGTGGGGCTGACTCTACAGTCCATCGTCCTTAGGGTTTGGTGGGTTAGGATATCCTCTTCTCCCTCTCCATCCCTTTGTGTTTCTCTAGTGTGTACCCCTCTCCCCAAGCTGTAGCCCCAGTGGTGTCCTCTGAAGTGCATTCTTCCTAGGGGGCTGTGTCCACATAGTTGAGGTTATCTTTTCACATAATCTATGTTTTCCACTAAATTATGTTTTCCACAAAAGTTTTGGAGCCCTCTTGTTGCAAGTTCAGGCAGCCAATATGTTATAAAGCTGGTTCATTTGTAACTGTGTATTTTTTTCCCTAATCATCTTATTGGGAGTTCTTGCAAACATCATAACAATCCATCGTTCAGTCACATCAGACATTATTGTACAATTGCCATCACAATCAGTTCAAAACATTTTCTTTCTTCTTGAACTCCTTGACATCAGTTCTCTTTTATCTCCTCCCACTCATAGCCCCCATCCTAGGAACTCTTATTTATGTGTTTGCCATATCTTACACATACAATTCTTTTGTCTGCTCTCCTGGAGTTGGGTTATACAGTCATCAGTGCTATCAGCTCTCCTTTGTATCTTCCCCCACCTTTCTTCCTGTACCTTCAGGGACCATTACTCCTGTTACTGTTTCCAAAGGGTTCTCTATCTTGGCTTTCTTGTATCAAACTGCCTTAATCATACAAACGAACCATACCCAAGTCTAACACGATTAATGATGTAAACAAATAAAATCCATAATAGTAAGAGGATAGTTAGACATTTCATTAATGCTATACTGTACGCTGGATTTATCATCCCTTACATGTGGCTCTTCTGAGAGGGACTGTCCAAATAATGTATAGGGGTGGATTTGGGGTCTCCACTACATCCGAGCCCCTTCACATCGGTTTGGTGGCTTGTTTTTGAACTTATAATACCTATTCCTGTTGACACCTCATGATTACACAGGCTGATGTGCTTTTTCCATGTGAACTTTGTTGCTTCCCTGATAGATGATGACTTGTTTAACTGCAAGCCTTTAAGACCTCAGACTCTAAATCTTTTAATAGCTGGGCACCATCAGCTTTCTTCATCACATTTGCTTCTGCACCCATTTTGCCTTCAGCAATTGTGTCAGAAAGGTGAATAACAAACAGTACCACATTATTAGAACAAGTCATTCTTGTACTGAGGTAAGATTTAAGTAGAGGCCCAAAGTCCATCTACTTCCTTATTGTATTTGCATATATATATATAGACAAATATACCTATACTTATATATTTACATATATGCATATCTATACACATCAATATATATTTTTTTCTTTCCTCTTTTGCTTTTTTCTTTCCTCCTGCCCCACTATCATACTTACCCATTGTTCACCTTTCAGTAATTCCTCTCAGATATAATTAGACTGATGAAACATGATCAAAAAAGCTACACCTTTCTCCTCACCATCAATTTTAGAATCCTTATTGTTCTTCTGTTCACTTCCCCCTGCCTCCTCCTCTCCCATGCCCCCCACCCCCACCCCCGCCCCAAACCATTGGGTCCATTGCTGTCTCTGTGGGATTGCTTCTGTTGTTTATCTTGGATAAACACCAACAGAAAGCAAGAGAGAAAGAAAGAAAGAAAGAAAGAGAAAAAGGAAGAAAGAGTGAGAGAAAGAAAGAAAGATCATATAAATAGTTCCACATCTCACAGGGATCCTGACACAGTAGATTAATATTTCTCTGTTAAATAGTGAGAAGGACATTTTTTTTTAATGAAATGCTCATATTTAAAAGTAGAGGTGTAAAAATAAAGTAGAGGTGTAACATTTCAATAATTATGGTACTTGTTGCATTTTTAGAGAAAGAGAGAATGGGAAGTTTAAATTTGTAATGATTTTTTTCTGGGGTAAGGATGGAGGTCAAGGCAGAAAGAATAAGGCAAACTAGTTTGCACCTGGGGTGTGCTCTTTTTCATTTCTCACAATTCTGTGTGTGTGTGTGTGTGTGTGTGTGTGTGTTTGAGTCTGTGCTTCTGTCTGTGCACCAGTGATTCTGTTTAAAAAAGCAGTTGTTGGGCAATTTTGACTGAAAACAACTTCTGTGTCATGTCTCTCTAAGAGAAGGTTTACAAAATAATGGGGAAATTTCATTATTTTTCAATTCCATGAGCTATTGAAATCCCCTTGTATATGTACATATATATATATATATATGTGTGTGTGTGTGTGTATATATGTTTGTGTGTCACTGCATGTGTGTGTGTGTGAAACAATTCTCTTGGTGACCATTTGATATGGGGCTGGGAGTAAAGACTGTCTTTAGAACCAACATGGGTACATGACCCTAACTGAGCAATGGTGGCAGGAACACAGCATGAGAGACGTGCTTGAAGGTAAGGCTGCGTGTCTCACTCACTACCATTGAGTCCCTGCTGACTCAAAACAGCTCCCTCTGGGTGTCTGAGACCGTCACTGGTTATGGGAGTAGAAAGCTCAGCCTTTCTCAGCAGGAGCTGGGAGGGGTCTCGAACTCCCAACCACTCAGATCCCAGTCTGGGGCTGCCTCATTTGTAAGAATATTAAATCTAACTATCGTTCTCTGAACTTTAGGGTTCCATTATAAGCAATATTCTCTTCATGCACTTGTTGGCGGTGATGTGATGGCCTTGTTTATTTATTTTTGTTTTATTTGTTTTTGTGTGTGTGTGTGTGGCATCACTGCCCTGGTGAGAGTAGGAAGCCCAGCCTTGCTCCTGGAGAGCTGCTGCTGGATTTGAACCGCCAACCCCGTGGGCTGCAGTCCCGCACACAACCACTACGCCACTGGGGCTCAGCCGATGGCCTTGTTTTTAGGATCAATGTATGTGACATAAGGTGTTACTGAAGCTACTTTTGGTTTCTATGCCCATCTTATTACAGCCAGTTTGGACGAAAGCGGTCAGAAGATATCATTTCCTTTATAAAGTCTGAAGTACACCTGGCAATTCCTAATGTGGTAAGTGTAATTAAATATCCAAGTGAATGCAGGGGCGCTTCCAAAGTTGGCGGGGACATGCTGCAGCTCACCACTCTCACAGGGCAGGGGTTACAAGTCCTGACTTTGACCTTCCTACCTGTAGGCATGCATGGCAGATGTCTTAGTTACTGAGTCTACTGTAACAGAAGTGCCACAAGTGACTGACTTTAAAGAACAGAAGTTCTTTAAAGACCAGAAGTTCATCTTCTCACAGTTCTGAAGTTTGAAGTCCAAATGCAGGATGTGTCATTCCTTAGTATCCCTTGGTGCTTCTAGGCATCTCACATCCCCTGTGTGTGTGTGCATATCACTATTCTTTCCTCCCTTCCCCTCCCCTCTTTTCTGCTATTCAATCCTATCCTATTGCTTTTTTTTTTTTTTAGGCATCACTGCCCTCAGGTGGTGGGAGTAGGAGACCCAGCCTTTGCTCCTGGGAGCCGGAATTGAACCTCCATCCCAGTGGGCCGCAGTCCCGCGCACAGCCACTACGCCACCGGGGCTCAGCCCCCTATTGCTTTTTATAAATCAGAAGTGATTTAGGTTTAAAACCCATCTACTCTGGCATGACCTTACTAATACAACAAGAACTCCTTCATTCTCAACAGAGTTATATTGTAGGTGTCCACAGCTGAATCAAACCAAACTCAGGTGGAGTCAAACAGGAGTGGGCTCTGTGTGAGTCTGGGTAGACTAGAGAAACAAATCCACAGAAATTCATATGTATATAAGAAAGAGTTTTATATAAAGGGTAAGTGTTCATTAAGAAAGCATCACAACCTAGTGCTGTCTAAGCCCATAAGTCCAACACTAAGCCCTTATGTCCAACACTGATCTAGAAAGTCATCTTTAATCTCACAAAATACACATGATGCTGAATGCAGAAGGAAAGGCAGATCAGTGAGTGTGTCAGCATCTCAGCACTGGCAGGGGTCTCCATGCGGCTGCTCCAGCCCTCAGGCCTGCATCAACATAGATTCATGTGGCTTCTCTCAGAGATGTCTCCCAGGACGTGCGCTGAAGCAGGGAACTGGCTAAGGCAGTTGCACTCCGGTCCAACCATAAGAGAGCAAGAAACCCGAGAGCTAGAAAGGGGAGGCTCACTGAGCCATTTATCTCCTCACCCTCCAATTAACCCCACATGTGTTTATCAGCCAGGTTGGCACAATAAACCTTCACGATCTCAGGCTAGACCATCCCCTCAGGGTAAACAAAGCCATCGATTTTTTTGTGGGAGCAGACTGCCACATTTTTGTTCTTTGGCCGGCGAATGCTGTGGTTAGCAACTGAGAACTCACCACTGTGCCACTATTTACAGGGATTAGAATTCCCACACGTATTTTGTAGGAGAGTGGGGGGGGGATGGGGGGAGGTACACAATTTAGTTCATAGCAAGAAGGAAAGACTGTAGCCCGCTGTCGGTCAGACATTTCTTTTCTCAAAATAGTCATCCATTGGACCAGATAAGGCTTTCCTTCACCCAGTGGCGTGTGTGCGTGCGTGCGTGTGTGTGTGTGTGTGTGTGTGTGTGTGTGTGGAGAGAGAGAGAAAGACAGAGAGAGAGAGAGAGAGAGAGAGAGAGAGAGAGAGAGAGAGAGAGAGAAATGCCCTGGATGTCCCGAGAGTATCATCAACTTGTGTCTTCTTTCTACAGATCATGGTTCCTAGTTTGGATGACATTCAGCAGGCCATCAACCGTATGATCCAGCTAACTCTGGAGGTCAGCAGAGGCGTGGCTCACTGGGGACAGCAGCAGGTCCGTCGCATTAAGTCAGCAATCATCAGTCCTGCCCGAACCATGACGGATGTGAGCCATGCCGGCGCGGGAAAGCAGGCCAAGAAAGAAGACAGTAAGTATGTGAAAACAAATCTCAGATGCACAGAGCCTTAGAGTAATAGCAATGAGTGGTCAGTCTTTGTGGCTCCTCCCGGCTTGGCAACTGACAGATTTTTCAACGTAACTTTTGTGTGTACATTCATTATGTTTTGCTTTTGAACAAAAATAATCGTCTTGTTTGCCCTCCCTCTTAAATATCAACAGCTGGACATGTATTTCCATCTCTTGGCCATGGGTGCACAAGGGTTTCAATGCTCTGCCGTTACCATCATCGCTGACTTCTCTACATAATTTCTATTTTACTTCTCCGGGTTCCAATAGCCGTTGTAATGGCTACACAGAATGCACAAATGAAATTCACGATGAGGTTCACTGAAGAAGTTGAAAGATTGGAATGCTCATGGTTGGCTTGTTTCTCAGGACATGTTACAAAGTTCAATCAGGTCTGCTAATAAATACCCAAAGGGGCACACCCTTCTGCTGTGAGTCTCAACCTGAAGGCCTTCGGCTTCACTTCTGTAGATCGCTCAGCTTCTCCGTAAGTGCCCAAAGGCACCCTACTTTGCAAGCCAGTCTCGTGTACAAAAGCACACAGGTTTACTTGCTCTGAGGGCTGGGGAGCCCATCACTCTCGACCATGCTCCTCTGATGTTAGAGCTCTCTTCATTAGCCGATGATTGGTTAGAAGAGTCACATGAAATAATTCCCTGCCCTTGCAATCATTTTGGAGCCTCGATGGTGCGGTGTGTTAAGCATTGGGCTATGAACGGATAAGTCAGCCGTTCAAACGCACCAACATCAATCTTTATGGGAGAAATATGCAGCAGTCTGCTTCTGCTATACTTTACAGCCTTGGGAATCCTCTAGAGCAATTCTACTCGGTCTTAAGGAGTTTTCTAGAAGTCAGAATTGACTTATCATCTTAAATTCAAAATGAAAAATGAAATAAGTCCTCAGGCACCCTTGTAACCTGAGGACTTAAGACAGAAAATACATGGTGTCTGAGGAAGCAGAAATCAGCTGTACCAAGAATGGGGAACTGTTGGAAGGTGGACAAATATGGTCTTGCTACGTCAATACCCCATATGCTGCATTAAGATGGACACAAGCCTGTGATGGACACTCTGTCTTATTTTGGTTTTGTTTGTTCATATTAGGAGGTATCTCGGAGGTGTTATGTCATTGGGATCATCCTCTTGAAGTGTCATATGTCTTTAGGTGCTTCAGTATATGGAACCCAGGGTTGATGAACCTATGGGCAATAAGTAGAACCAGGGTTTTGGCAGGGGCTTTTTGAAAAGAAAAACCTGCAGGATAGATGCAGACATGTCAGCATAGTGTGAGCAAACTGAAGACACGATGTAACAGAGGGATGACACACCTGAAAGATGTATTTTTTCCACGGACTTTAAGATCATATCCCAAGGTCCATGAATGCAGTGCACCGTTTTAAGAAAACAAAGGATAAAACCATATATAGCTATTTCAATAGCTACATAGAAGCATTTAATGAAACACAACACCTTTTCAAAAATTAACAATGGAAGGAAATGTCCTTCATCTGATAACAGGCATCTCCTCTGCTCAAAGGACACCCACAAGTAGCATTAAGTAACATCATATTTCATGGTCAAAGACTGAATGTTTTCGTCTGGAGATCAAGAATAAACAAGCACCTCTACTAACCACTTCTACTCAAAATTGCATCGAGGGCTCTAGCTGGAGATTCATCCACGCATTTCTTGATGTCCCTTAGAAAGCCCAGCAGAGGCAGAGGGGAACCCAGGGCACATTCCCTGTACCACACCTTCTGGCTTCTTCGATGAACAGGGCTTCACTCCTTTGTTTACTTTCCAACCTCAGGATCCTGGACTTTCATATTTTCCCAAACGGGACTTCCAACTTCCTATAAAATATGAATACAGAGTATGTGCTTTTTGTGAGTACTCTTTGGCTGGCCGCACGATAGCCTTTCAAGGCAAGGTGACTTAGTGCTCTTATCCTTTCTTGCCCTTCTGGCAGACCCCAGGGCTGGTCAGGATTGTGGAGTGTTGTGCAGCCTTTACAAGAACCATTCTTGTAGCAGAGCTCTAACTCAGAGGAGCCATGGTGATGCTGCGGGTGAGGCAGCATCGCAAACCCACCAGCTGCTCTGCAGGAAAGTGATCAGGCCGTCTGCTCCCATCAAGATGTGCAGTCTTGGGAAGTCTATGGAGGGTTGCTCTGAATTTACAGGGTGACAGTGGATTTAATCGGACTCACTTCCAACACTCAGCCATTCACAGAGGGGTTGGTGCTGCTTGGGCTTCCCCAGCTGCTCCGCAGAAGAAAGAAGTGACAGCCCAACCCTGCAAAGGTGACCGCTTTGAAAATCTTGTGGGACAGCTCTGCACTGCCCTTTGGGGTCACTGTGAGTTAGAAAACCCGTTCAACAGCAGCAGGCCTTTTGAGTCTCACCCACGTTAATTAAACATTTTCAACAGCATAACCCCAAGCTGCGTGTCGATTCTGCATAGGTCTATGTGAATGGTGCACTTCGAAAACAAGGAAATATAGGGGCACATAAAATCGTTTACCTGCTATGTTAGCAGGGATTAATTTCTTGTGTGTGTGTGTGTGTGTGTGTGTGTGTGGTATCACTACCCTGGTGGGAGTAGGAAGGCCAGCCTTGCTCCTGGAGAGCTGCTGCTGGATTTGAACCATCAACCCTGTAGGCCGCAGACCCGCACACAACCACTAGGCCACCAAGGCTCAGCCAAATTTTTAAAAAGCATCCTTTAATTTCTTTTTGATTAAACCAAGGTCCAACCTTGCATTTTAAATAGGATCACGTATGTGACAAAACTAAAGAGTTCTTGCAAACGCAAACCAAACACACGATGAACAAAATTCTATGGCGTCATACAGACTGTCCTAAGGATCGGAGATGGGGTTGAAGGAAAGATGTAAGAAAAGCAAATCTGCCTTCTGGTGCTCTTGGACAGCGTGTCGACGTGCGGAAAATGGATGACAACGTAGGACAGCCCAGGGCCCGCCCCGGTCCATTTGAAAGGCCAGCCCCGCATTAGTGGCAGTTATAAAGCCACCTGCACACAGGGATGAAGCCGGAAGTCAGGAAGGGACCTTGTGATAGGTCTTGAAGGAGGAGCTGTGGATTGGCGGACAGAGGGAAAAGCCAAGTCCAGACAGGATTCGTAGGCCCTGATGCTACGGAGTTTGAAGTTGAACATGCAGTTGAGGTGTTGGAAGTTTGAATCCTTTGAGGCTAAAAGTATGCAAGTGACTTGGCTTTGGAGACCAGTAAAGGGAGGTCCTTTGTAAAGAAACTGCCGAGCTCCAGCGAATGGTGGTCAAGCCGGCAGATCCAGTGCCCAGTAGGACGACCAGACCATACCGTTTAACAGGATAACTCAGGAGATGGGAAATTTGTGTGAAATCTTGCGATTTTTAATTGGGGGGGGGGCAATCACTGCCCTCTGGTGGTCGTGGGAACTACCCAGCCTTGCTCCCAGAGAGCTGCTGCTGGATTTGAACTGCCAAGCCCGTGGGCCGCAGTCCTGCACTCAACCACTATGCCACCAAGGCTCAGCCAGATTTTTAATTTCTTATTATTTACTGTTAGCAAAGACTTGGGAGTGTTTCATTCTGTTGAGTATCGGGCATGGTGAGGCACAACCCACTCGTCACTTAGCAACATCAATCTATCAAAAAAGAATAATAACCCCAGCCTGCTGTCCATGCATCCATTCTGTTGCCTAGTGACACTGTAGAATGGAGTAGAACTGCCCCATCAGGTTTCAAGGCTGTCCTCTTAATGGAAGCAGACCGCCACATCTTTCTGCCATCGAGCCACTGGGAGTTCCCCACTGCTGGCCTTTCAGTTAGCCGCAGAGCACGTAACCACTGCTTCACACTTACTGAACAAAAGCACCTGTGTGGTTTTTGCTTGATGGTGAAGGCAGGACTCTTTGCTCAGGGGAGTGATGTGTTTGGGCATCGGAGTGGTTAACCTGGGAGAGCCGGAACTCACTGGGACTGCCATGTTTCTCCGGCTGTTGAAAGTTTTCCACCTTTGACAGGGTGCATTCTTGCCACTCTCCTGTCCCTCTTTTTATGGGAAAAGCTTTCATTTTTTCTTCAGGAACCTTGTTCCTAAGTTGGAGCAGACTCAATGACATTGAACACACAGTGACCAGATTTTAAGCAGGACACCATGGACCGGGGGGCCGGGGGTGGGGAGGGGTGTTCTTGATTAAAAATCTGGTCTAATAGAGCAACAAAAATTTTCATAGAATGCAAAAATGGTATCGTGATATATCGATTTTAATTTTAAGATGCTGCGGGATGTTGTTCAATTGTTAAAACATGGGACGGCTGGTCACTTTAATCTAACAGCAACAACAGGTGTCTGCCTTCTAGCTAGAGGTTCCAGCTTGCCTAGGTTTCTAGTGGTGATTACACGGTCTTTACTGACTGGAAGTTGAGCTGAAGAGGAATGCAGGTTATCTCCTTTAATCCCCACTGTAGGACCCATCAAGATGAAAGAGCTGGCCTAAGGTTGCTAGGAATCCTCAAGTGGAGTAGACTGCGAGCTGAGAAGAAAATGATTCCCACTCACCCTAAGGGGCCTCCAAGAAACAGGCCTGGCTGCCTGCCAGTCTCTGAAGTGTCACACCCTTGCAAACCTGACAGAACCCTTCTCTTCTGCACACATGGGGTCACCATGGGTTGAAATTAACTCTGGCAACTAACAACAGCAGAGGCCTTTGAGTCATCTGCTGGGTGCTTTTCTCTCACTTATGAGGCTATTCTGTGGACTGGGAATGCCAACTGCTTAAGCTTTCCCTGGAGTGCCTGGGTGATGCCAGTGGTGGACACCCTGGGCTAACTGAAAGTCAGGGGGTGCAAATCCACACAGAGGTGGTGCCTCCGAAGAAAGGCCTGGTGGTCCACATGGGCAAAACCAGTCATGGAAACCCGTACGGAGCCCCGTTCTACTCTGACACATAAGGGGTCGCTGTGAGTCAAGGTCAACAGATGACCTGTCCTTGAAGAACTTTTTTTTTTTTTGTATGTTTGCTTGTTTAATTTTGGTCTTTTAATGATCATCTTTCTGATTTTTCGGAATAGCACGTCTTTATTAAAAAAAAAAAAGACAAAATAAACAAACATACCTCAACTCTGATACAATTGTTTGATACAAGAGCGAGCAAATAGGCTAGAAAACTGCTCTGGTTACTGGGAAGGGAGAGCGTTGAAGAAAATACAGTTGGGGTATATTTAATATTTATATATTAAAATTGATAGTAAAGGTGGAATGTGGATGTTGCAATGCAAACGTGCATCACTTGTGACGCAAACACATCCACTTTCAGAATCCTATGAAGAGATCCCTGCGAGGAAACTGAAGAATTTCTACCCGGGTGTCGCAGAGCACAAGGACATCTCCAAGCTGGTGCTCCTCCTCTCCTCCTCTGTGAACTCCCTGCGGAAGGTGGTTCACGACGCCCTGCAGGACTTTCAAAAGTACAAGAGTCTTTGGACAGAGGACCGGGACGTGAAAGTGAAGGTATGTCTCAGATAGAAAAGACCCAGGAGGCTGGTGGGCGCTGTGGTGGACTGCCGACTGCAAGGCAGAGGGTTCAAGTCCACCCGCTGGTTGGAGGGACAAACACGAGACTGCCTGCGTCCAGAAAGATGTGTCGTATCAGAAACCCTAACCAGCAGTTCTACTCTGGCTTACGGGGTCACAGCGAGTGAGAAGCAAGACCCGGATGGTAACCCACCACTGCTGTCACTGAATCGATTCTCACTATGGGGAGGAGGCCTGGAACCCTGGTGGCAGAGTGGCGATTCAGTGGGCTAAGATCAGCAGTTCGAAACCAGCCACTCCTTGGGAGAAAGAGTGTTCTACTCCTGTTAACAGGTATAGCCTTAGAAACTCACAGGAACAGTTTTACCCTGTCCTACTGGGTCAGATGAGTCATTATCAATTTGATGACAGTGAGTGATAGGGAGAGAAATACCCCGGTGGGTTGTTGAAACTCCATCTTAAAAAAAAATTTTTGTGTGTGTGTGTGTGTGTGTGTGTGAGTGTGGCATCACTGCCCTGGAGGGAGTAGGATGCCCAGCCTTGCTCCTGGAGAGCTGCTGCTGGATTTGAACAGCCAGCGCTGTGGGCCGCAGTCACGCACTCAACCACTGCACCACCAGGGCTCAGTGAAACTGTCCATCTCTATGGGAGCAGACACCCTCATCTTGTTCCTCTGGAGCCACCAGTGGGGTTTGAACCTCTGACCTTGTGGTTACCATGGATTTGCTTAACCCACTGTGCCACCACAGCTCTTTTCAGTGTTAGTAGGTGGGCTTCATAAGACACTGTACTTTGAAGAGTTTTGAGTGTCTCTGTCCAACATTTCAGGGGTACCCAGAAAATACCAGTGATGACAACTGGTACCAATGAAAAGAGACCCTGTACTTGTCAAACACCAGACACTATACGTGCCATCATCTCGTGCAATCCTCACCCTGACACTTCCAGACAGTTGAGAAGAAGGGGATTTAATTAAATTGGCTTACATCGTTGGGTGCTGCTTGCATGGCAGATATTTCCCAGAAGCCAACGGTATTAGGATGGGGCAAGCTTTGGTTGACCCAGTCACCTCTTTGGCGACATACAAAATTTTAATGCTCCTGAGCAAGGATCTTAGTAGGCTACAAAACTCCCTCGGACAGGCTGCTTTCCCAGTTGGCCCACACTTTACCGAACCTCCTCCCTCATAGCTCACACAAGAGCGAAACATGTAAGAATGAACATTTAAAATCTCATCATTACCATGAACCCAGTGAGAGCCCAGACTCCCTGGGGCATCCTTGTTCCCCTGGACTTCCTGGTTTTCCACGTTGGGCAGGGTGCAGTCTAACCACTTTTCGACGGCTCCCTTTCGTGGGCACTATTTTGAGTTTCCCTTCCCTGACATGTTTCTGCCTACCCAGACGCTAGCATTCCCAGGGTTTGCGGTGCGAGTGTAAAATTTATGCTGTCAATTAAGAAACAAAACAGAGACATTGATGTTTCCTGACTCTAGGAATTTTTGGCAAACAACCCCTCTCTGACTGAGATCAGATCGGAAATCCTGCACTATGCCACTTTTGAACTGGAGATTGAGGAGCTGAAGCCTGTCATCGTTGTAGGCGCGTTGGAATTGCACACAGGTATATGCAAATGTACTGACTGCGCTACACAGCCGCGCCTTGGTGTTGGGTCTGGAGAGGGTTGGCGAACCCACCTTAGGCGCGCGAGGGGAAATACGACTACGTGAGATGCAAAAGCGGCAAAAGGAGTTTATTAACTAACTCGAGTTAGGGCTTGTTACACTTTGCCGGACAAGAACACCTCAGTGACTTGTGAATTAAAGAGCAAGTTCATTAAAGAGAAAGATAGAGAAAAGCAAAGTAGGAAAAAGAAGAAAGACCTGCACAGGTGGAGAGAGAGACCAAGTCCTATGCAGGGGGCACCCCAGAGAGAGGCGGGAGGAGGCGGCCCCCGACAGTTTACAGGCTTGGGTTTTTATTGGGCTGAATAAACAAAACTTACCTCGGGAGCCACGCAAGGTAGCAGCAGTTACAGAAGTAGAATTCTGCAGTTAGCCTTAACACCAAGGCTATCTCGGGGACACACCAAGGCTATCCTGGGAACACAGTGTATGGGGCCTTTTGACACTTTGCAGATTTGGGTTGAGACACTCAAGAATGGGCACTGACTGGAGCTCAGAAACATCCCAATCCTATTCTAGATAGGGGTTGAGACACTCGAGGACAGGCAGTTACTGGAACTCAGAAACATCCTAGTTCTAAAACGGTTCTTGTGTGGCTAATAGTTTAGCCATCTCCAACATTGGTAAACCCAAACCAAACATGCTGCTGGTTCTGACTCCCAGAAGCCCCGTGGGACAGAGCAGAAATGCCCCAGAAGAGAAAGGGGAGGGTATCTGCTCTTGTACAGATTGACAGTCTCAGGAACCCTCCACCAGGTGACCGTGCACTGGGAGGGGCTGGCTGGGAGTGGGCTGCATGTAGTCAAAGGAGGCCACATCAGGCATAAGGCACTTGGCTGCTCACCAAAAGGATGGCCGTTCGTCCCCACAGAACAGCCTCTTCATAGGAGGACGCTGTGACTGTCAACTCTAACGATGCAATGGCAGTACATGAACAACCAACAGTCAACCCTGCAGCCTCAGCCACCCCAGGGGGCAGGTCTGCCCTGTCACATGGGGTCGTTATGAGTCCAACAGTAACCAGCAACAATAACCACACAGAGAGTAGGGAGTCCTCTGGGGGGACGCGTTCCTCAGGAGCACCCCCAGTTCCCCAGATGATCAGAATCGGCTAGACCATCAGCCAGGCTTAGGGTTTGGGCTCAGGTTATGCAGATCCAACAGAGAATGTGGTGACAAGGAAACAGAAGGCAGGTCAGAGCAGACAAAGCAACAGAGTTTTGCTCTGCTATTCGAGGCACTAGGAGCCCTGGTGGCCTAGTGATTCCATCTTGATCAAGCCACCAGCCGCTCCATGCTTGCTACTCCCGTAAAGAAACCCACAGGGGCAGTTGCACCCTGTCCTATAGGGGTGCTGTGAGTCTGCTTCCACCCGCTGGCAGGGTGTTTTTGAGTGAGTGGGAGAGAAGCTGGAACGAGAGCTGAGTTCAGAAGGCCTTGGCTGTTGGTGACGGCATCCCTCTCATGCACATGGTCCACTGGGTTGGGGATTTTGCCCTTTCAGCACATGTAGTCCAGGCTCACCACATTTCCAGGGTCCAGGGTCCAGGAGCTGCACGATAAAATCGAATAGCGCAGTTCGAGACGTGGGAAATAGCTTCAGCACCCACTAAGCCACTGCAGACGTCTGCCTTGATAGGCAACTCTTGGACTTGAAGGTTATGTGTGTTTCCCTTCCCTTTGGAAGGATTGAACCAAACCCCTACTGGCAACAAATTCTTCAGCACCATGACCTTCACTTGCTGGGCGGGCAGCTTCCAAATCATGGAAAAAGCTCCCAGGCCTTTCTTGCACTAAAGATAGGCAAAATCAGAGCCCTCTGTCCTTCTTGACTCAACCTACAAATTCACCTGGCTTACGGTTACACTTAGGGACTGATCTCGTGCGTAACCGGGGGGCTGCCTACATCAATTGTATCTATCCTGTTTTAATGTTTTCTTGTCTTCATCAGAGCCGATGAAATTGGCCTTATCGATTGAGGCTAAGGCCTGGAAGATGTTGCTTTGTCGCTATTTGAATGAAGAGTACAAAAAGAAGATGTCAGACATGATAGCATTTATCAATGAATACTTAAAGAAGTTATCAAGGCCTATCCGTGATTTAGACGATGTCAGATTTGCCATGGAAGCCTTGGCTTGTATCCGTGATAATGAAATCCAGATGGACATGACTTTGGGGCCAATTGAAGTAAGACAGGATTGCTTCCCCCCCACCCCCTCCTTCCTGAAGTGTGATTTATTTTTTTCTTGGGAGTGAAGACCCCCTGCAGTGATTCTGTTAATATATTTCTTTACCTGCTTTATGGCACCTCCTCCCAATTCCTCTCTCTGATGTTGATGTCTGTGAGAGAATTTGGGCAAGTATCAATAGTGATCAGTATAGTATACTAAGAAATGCTCTTACAATGCTCTGCTGCGTTCAACAATGTTTTCTTTTCTATACTGGCACTCACGTTTTATGGAAAAGAGGAGTTGTACTCTATCACTCCCGGCCCAGCATGTCAGACCATTCCCCAAATAACATTGGCTTCCCCAAGACACCAGTTACATATCCCCCTTATGAGCAGAGGCACGCCCAGTCAGGGGGTGAGTCCATCCAGATCCAAGTGTAAGCTACATGGATATTTTGGAATGTAGATCTAGACAAGATCTCTTTTCACGGGAGGGGATTATATTAATTTTCTGTTGCTGTTTTAATAAATGACCATACACGGAGTGACTTAAAACAATAGACATGTACTGTCTTTGAGTTCTGGAGATTAGAAATTCATGAAAACCAGCCTTACGGGGCTAAAAATAGGGTGTTGACAGGCCTGTTTTAGAGGCTTCTTGCTTCTACCAGCATCAGCCCACGTGCTTTGGCTTAGGGCCACCTTCTAGCAATGACTTAACTTCTGCTTTCATCACAACATCTGCTATGACCTTCCAGTTTTCTCTCTCCCCTTACCGGAGAGGGCTTCAAAAAGCTTGTGGGAAACATTCCATCAACTTTCATTTACGTAGAATTTTGTGATGAGATTTGGCCCATGCAATTAATTCAGGATAATCTCCCCATCTCATGACCCTTAACTCAATCATATTTATAGAGTCCCCTTGGCTGCATAAGATCTGAAGGTCAGGTGGTGGGTATCTTGTGGGGAGTGTTCATCATTCTGTCGACCACAAGTGTATGGTCATAAGCTTTGTTCAGAATTTCTAGTTTATGGTGATAATAAAAACTAGTCAGACTCTTAATTGGTTGATATTGAATTCTCTACAGGCTATGCATCTCTTTTGTGCCTATAATTTTGAGAAAGGCTCATTTCCACCTGGTGCTCAAGTGATCCCCTCTTGGTACTCAGTGTTCCTGACTGGTTTACGCTTTCTTCAATCCATATACAGTACACACTTTTTGGTAGTTAAATGATTCTCATGCCTTCACTATTTCCCTACATGTCAATATTTGCTAATTTTGAATGATAACCACCTCAAAAATTAATAAATTGTTGGGCTGAGCCCCGGTGGTGTAGTGGTTGTGTGTGGGACTGCAGCCCATGGGGTTGGCAGTTCAAATCCAGCAGTAACTCTCCAGGAGCAAAGCTGGGCCTCCTACTCCCACCAGAGGGCAGTAATGCCCACAAATAAATTCTAAAAAAATTAATAAATTGCCATATATATATATGGAGAGAGAGAGAGAGAGAGAGAGAGAGAGAGAGAGAGAGAGAGAGAGAGAAAGAGAGAGAGCAGAAACTTACTTCTTCAGCATAAATTCTACCAGGATTACTATTTGTTTTAATGATTTAAGTATAGTTTTTCTTGTAGTATTTATCACACCATCCTTTTATTATTACTTATACAGTCAACCCATATTGTGTTGGAGTATGAGGAAGATATTCTGTACAGTGTTGGCATAAGCTCAAGGAGGAAAGAGAGAGAAAATGGTTCTATAGAGTCTAAGTACAATTAAGAGCCTAACTAATTTTTATTATCGCCATAAACTAGAAATTCTGAACAATGTTGATGACAACACTCTTGTGGTAGACAGAATAACGAACACTCCCCACAAGACATCCACCACCAGAATGCTAGTGCAGCATTCTTTCTCAATGTGATCTGTCTCTATTCCCATCAGAACCAGCTTGCTTTTATGTCCCTGAGACCTAGAGTAGTCAATATCTGGTGGTTGGGAGTCTAGAGGTGCTTTTGAATCGACTTCTACTTTGGGGAACCATGTTTCCAGACAGCGTGCTCTTCCTCTCAGGAAACAGACTTGGTCCTTGCTGTCCCTTCGGATGCTTTTCAACTCTGTTTCTACTTCGCAGGAAGCCTATGCTATTTTAAACAGATTTGAAGTAGAAGTAACCAAAGAAGAATCGGAAGCAGTCGATACGTTGAGATATTCTTTCAACAAGCTACAGAGCAAAGCTGTAAGTAAAATTTTAATTATTTAATTGTTAGAGCATAGGTCAAAACCCCACACATGCATGTGTTTATTCCCAACACATTTCAACATGGCTCTGAAATCAGTGGCCGACAGTAGTTAAGTTGTGTTAGGAACAGATGTGTCTCAGTGTAGCACACCTTCAAGGAACTGATAACATCAGACAGTAGGTTTCTAGGAAATTCTGCAGAACTGCTTAAATTCAAGTCTGAAAGGAAAGAAAAGAAAGCAAAACCAACCAGTCACCTTAGCCTTCTGAGCCTTATCCTTCAGTCTTTCTACTAGCTTTTCAATTGAAGTTTTTCTCTGTTGTGTTTTATTATTGTTACTGGGTTTGTTTGCTTGCTTGGGTTTTGTATGATTTTCTGTATATGAAATTGAGGATAGCTATAACAACAGAGAGAATAACTGGATTAATAATTACCTAGGGAGCAAGGTGACTCCCCCAACTGTAAAATTATGTTCTTTGCTATTTCATAACTGTAATTTGCAACTGTTATGAATTGGATGACCCTGTGAAAGGGTCGTTTGACCCCCAAAGGGGTCGCAACACATAGGTTGAGCGCCACTGGTCTATACAATTGTGTAAGTGGCCTTCCCATCTCTCAAACTTCTGCACTTTTCTATTTACATCATGTGAAGACAGCAGTTTTGGTGTCCTTGGAGGGCTAAAATTATGTTCTTAGAATTTGGGGAACAAAAAGAAATTTAAAGAGGCAAGATTAGGGCAGTGTGGTGGGTTGGAGAAGGTTCCCCAACAAAATTAAAATAGGAAACCCTTTGCTACCTTCAAGGAATGAGTGGGTGCACTGTTGTAATAGGAAGAAAAATCCTTAGTATGACTTTCTCAGCTTTTTCTCAATTCCCAATACAATTTTCAAATTTCTTATTCGTTTTCACAATAAGCCCCCATAACCATCCTGCATCCTTCAAGAAAATCTATCAGGACTACTCTCTTGGAGCCTGAAAAAAAAAAGCCCCCCAAAACAAAACCCACCAGTCACCTTAGCCTTCTGAGTTTCTATCTGCCATAATCCAGTTTACAATGCTCTCTGTCTGAAAGCAAGGTGATTCGTACCTTTTGACTATGGTCAGAGGGAATTCGAGGGAATGAATCCATGTGGGCATCCTGCAAATGGGTTTTGGACTTCCACTGTCATCCCAAGACTTCTGCAAACTGGGCATTTGTAGTTTAAAGTCTGATGCTTCTTTCAGACTTCTTTCAGACTTGGACCTTAGCATATACAATCCTTGGATCACACAGGCTGGTGTGCTTCTTCCATGTGGAAGACCTTAGTGGATGCCTCACTTAGATAGCTGCTTTTAAAATACAAACCTTTAAGACCCCCAGATGCTATTCTTCTTCAAGTAGGGCCATGTCATAAGAATAAATTATTCCTCCATTAGGGCTAGAATTAAGTGCAAGCCCCAAATCCATTCATGTATCTGTGGTGTATATGTGCTCTAGTTCACTTTAGAGGCATCATTGTAATTTTATGACAGAGAACATTATAATTCATTATAAATCATCCCCCTGGGGCAATTCTACTGAAAGTGTCATTAATTTAGCCATTAGTACAGAATTTAAAACATTATCGAGGGAAGGAAGTTATCCATGTGTAGGCCTGTTTTTCAGAGCACAATACATGACTTGTTGCTTTGTACCCATTAAACACTTAAGTGACTGGACACTATTTGCACACACAAGGGGGGTTGGCGAGAGGGCAAAATTTTCAATAACACCGTTCACAAATGCCTGCCAGACTAATACATGTCATAAGAAAGCAAGGAGGGCATTAAAATAGTAAATGTATAGTAGCCCCAGGCCCCCAGTCTTTGGACACCCTCAAAACAAGCCATCCAAATCCAAGACCAACAGCCATCAATTCCATAACCTTGGGATATTGTAGTCCTCTGCTTCTTGTCACACTCGGACGTTTCATCCCTAAGTCCAAAGGCATGTATTGATTCCTTAAATCTACTGTAGGTGAGTTTGATTCAAAGCCCAGTTACTTTAGTGGGGTTTCCACATCTCTGACTTCTGATTTGGCCTAGGAAAGATGATGTGTGTCTCGAAAAGACAGAATCTGTTCCACATCACCTGGGTCACCACAGGGTGGCTAGAAGCTAGGTCAAAAGTGTCCAATTAGGAGCACGGCATCAGATGTATTTTTACTTTGGTTTCTATAAAGATCTTGTCAAGCATTTTTTCAATGGAAGGTTGTTCCCCTCGTAAATTGAACCAACTTCTCTGAGACATACATGCTCCTGTTCACTCATCTTGACTTTAGTTTCCAGTTAAGACTTGTGTATCTCTCTGTTGATTTGGGTGACCTGAGCACAATGATGTCAAAGTGCAACTGAATGGTCCTCCCCTTTTCTCGCCAACTTGAGAAACTGACCTCAGCTAAGATGAGGTCTCCTCTGTTAAAGTAGTTTTTAAGATGTACATATAAAAGGAGTGATTATATGATTCATGAGTGTTAGGCAGGCTGTCTACCTCCTTGCTTGGGTGACAGGATTGAATTACATGATCTGAAAGCAGAAGCCTACCTTAGTCTTGGTGTTTATCCTTATAGTTGTAGATTTGTACATATTTGCCTTTGGTGGGTGGACAAACTTCATTCAGCATGATGGTTTCCACGTCCATCTATGTCATGAAGTGTATTGTGGTTTCATCACCTTTTTAGGGATGCAAAGTATGCACCATAGTTGTACATAGTTGTGTGTGTGTACGTGCCATCGTTTCTTTTGCTGTACTTCTGCTGATGGGCATTTGGGTGATTTCCAGCTTCTTGCTATTGTCAACTGAGCTTTAGTGAACATGTAACTAGGAGAGCATGCATGTGTGTGCATTCTGTCTCTCACTTCTTTGGGCTATATGTCCAACAGAGAGGTACTGCTGGATCCTGTGGTGTTTCTATTCCCAGTTGTTCTAGGTTTGCCATCTCACTTCCCACAATGATTGTACATGTTGACAAGGTCATTAGCAGTCTATAAGAGTTCCAATCCCTCCACATCCTCTCCAGTATTTGGTGCTCTGTTTTATTGAACTGGGTTATCATTGTGGGCAAAGGTGATATGTCATCATTGTTTTGATTCACATCTCCCAGATGGTTAGTGATTGAACACTACCCTATGTGATAGCCATTAGAGTGTTGTCTCTTGTGAAGCATTTATTCCTGTCCTTTGACCGCCTTAAAATGGGATGACTTGTGTGTTTTTTTTCTTATTGAAGTGTTGTAGAATTCTATAGATCTTAGTAACGATTCCTTTGTCCATTGTGCATTGTTAAAAACTTTCCCTTCAATTTGTGGGCTCTTGTTTTACTCTTGATGAAGTCTTTTGATGTGCATAAGTGTTTTATTTTTTTAATTTATTCATTTTATTGGGTGCGCATACATCGGTTTTCATCATGCATAGTTCAATACATAAGTACATGTACTGTGCCAAGCACCCCCACTTGCCTGTTCTCGTCGACATTCTCCCAACACCTGCCCCTCCACTTGGGCCCTTGATATGCCGGAGACAGGTGGAAATGCAGGAAGAGAAGGAGAGCCTGTCTGGTCCCCATGCTGTCCCGATTCCTGCCTACGAAGCTCAGAGGACTACGCTCCTGCGGGGACCTAAGCCACAGAGGGCACTGGGCAAACAACAACAGGGCCTGTCACACTGTCTTCCTACAGACAGCAACAAAGGACATTTCGGGAGACACACAGCAGGGAAGCAAGGCAGTCTGAGTCCCCAAAATGGACCAAATCAAGAAGGGAGCACTCTGGGCTGGACAGCCTGGAGGAGAGAACAACTGATCCGAGGGTTCCTAACAGCTGTGGGGAGGGGGGGGCATGGGCTGACTCAGCGATGGGGGGACCAACCAGTGGTCTGCAATCAGTGGAGAGGAGAGTGGGGGGGGGGGTGGTGGTGGTGGTGGCCTAATAGGGCTAAAGTAAGTGTAATGTAACAGAGAGGAGGTTATGAAACTCAAATGAAGACCGACCACAAAAGAGGGTCAGGAGGAAGGCACAAAGAAAAAGAGAAAGGAAAGAGAAGGCAAAGAGCACTTGTAGTGGTCTAAACACAGGCATCTATGTATGTAAAAGTAATTATCTATGAAAAGGTGGGAATAGACTCAGGAACACATAGTTAGTACCAAGGCAGCAGCTGGACCTTGGGCCCCCACCCAGTCATTCCCTCAGTGCAAGAAAACTTTGTTCTATGAATCTGGCCATGATGCTCACCGGCCCAATATGATCACTGAAGTCAAATAGGTGCATAAGTGTTTTATTTTTAATAGGTCCCAGTCATTTGTTTTGTCTTCCACTGTGTGATTTCTTTATTATATTTGGTAGTGTGTGTATGCCCTGCAATAGGGACCTTAAGTTTGCCCCATTTAAAAAAAAAAAAAATGATGATCTTTACAGCTTGTTGGTTTATATTTAGGTCTCTGATCCTTTTGCACTCGATTTTTGTTCATGGGGTAAGATATGGGTCCTATTTCATGCTTTGGCAGATAGAGATCTAATTTTTCTAGCTCTATTTGTTAAAGAGGGTGTCCCTTTCCCATGTTTTTTGGCCCTTTGTCAAAAATCAGTTGGCTGTAAATGGATGCTTTTATTTCTGTTTTTTTTTAAAATCCTGTTTCACTGGTCTATGTGTCTATCACTGTAGCAGTACCAGGTCACTTTGACTTCCGTGGCTGTGTAGTAAGTAGGTTTTGACGTTAGGTAGTACAATAGGCCTTGCCTCCTACTTTGTGTTTCTTTTTGAGAAGTTGTTTTGTGTATCTGTGTGTTTGTGTGTGTGTGTGTGTGTCTTATCCCAGGCCTCTTACCTCTCCATATTAGTTGGTAATTAGTTTTTCCATTTCTTGAAAAGAATGAAGTTGGGATTTGAATCAGAATTGCATTGTATTTTTAAGATTGCTTTAGGTAGTATTGACATTTTCACAATTTTCAAGTCTTTGTATCCATGGACACAGAATACTCTTCCATTTATGTAGATCTCTTTTGGTTTCAAATAGTAATACTTTTTTACTTGCCCTCATGTAGATCACATTTTATTTATCCATTCATCTGTGGATGGATATTTCAGTTGTTTCTACCTCTGGGGTATTGTGAATAATGTTGGTTGATTTATTTGAGTCCCCATTTCCAGTTCTTTGTGCGGAGGGTATACATAACTTGATCTTTATTGCTAGATATGTTTAAATAGCAGTTTAACTATTTTGAAGAGCTTCTAAGTGGTTTCTTTAGGAAAGCATGAGGGTTTCAACGTCTCCACTTCTATTTCAACACTTGTTATTTTCTATCTTTTAAAATAATAACTATACTAGTACCGTGTCGGCTTGCATGTTGTCCTACTGTTACTTTGGAAGTAATACCACTGGTATTTCAAATACCAAAAGGTCACACAAGGCTTCAGTGGAGCTTCCAGATTAAGAGAGACCTGGAAGAAGAACCTGCTAATTCACTAGTGTGTGTGTGGGGTGGTGAGGTGGGTGGTGTTAAACCTTGTAAATCTTCTGGATAGCATTAGAACATTGTTTGCTACAGTTCTGGAAAATGAACCCCGTAGCTTAGTCAGGATAGTGCACTGACTTACTCTTCTCTAGGTTCTAATATCCATTGCAGTGGCTACACAGAAACTCATAGACAAGATACATGATTAAAGGGCTTATAAGGGAAGTTCACAAGTTGCACTGTCAGTGAGAAATGCTCACAGTTCTTGTTTACCAGGACATGTCACAAAGGTTCAGGTCTGCTCAGAAATGCCCAGAAGGGCAGATCACTCAGCTGTAAACCTCCATCTGAAGGCGTTCAGCTCAAACTCCATGAGTCAGTAAACTCAGTTCTCTGGATTCAATGTCCAAAGGCACTCCACTCTAGCGCGTCTCAGCTCAGAGGCACCCCAATGGTACTTCTGGGGCTCAGCAAGTCCATCTTCCCTAATGAAGTGTCCAGAAGCACTCCACTCTGCACACTAGCACAAAAGCATGCATCGTGACGTGCTCTGGGGTTGAGCAATCCATCAGCGTGTTTCATGCTTTGGTTTCATGGTTCTGCTGCTCCTGTCATCTGGAATCACAAGGATCACTGCACAGGGACCTCTTGGGTCCAGAGATTGTGCTCCACTCCTGGCTCTTGCTGGAAAAGAGATCCACAGTCAAGACCCAAGGAAACAGCAGTTAGGAAATCAAGCATTGTATGCACTGGGCACCACTGTTGCAAAAGACTTCTTTAACGTCTTAAAAAGATATCACTTTTAAGACTAAGATGTGGCTATCCCAAGCCATGTTTTCTTTTTTTAATGGATTTGTGTGCTTGCAAAAGCTAGACAATGAATATGGAAGGAAAAAAAAAAGAATTGATGGGTTTGAATAATTGAATAATTGGTGAAGACTGTCGGCTGCCAGAACAAACTTGGAGGAAGCACATCCAGAAAGTTCTCCAGCCTAGAGCCATAGCAATGAGGGTCTGAGGAGGGTCCATTGGAATTTTTTCTTTCCAAATTACAGTAGCAGGGAATATCACTGTACCTCTTGATTCATGCATAGGCTGATTTGAGGTTTCTGTTTGTGCACTGGGTTTATTTTTATTACAGACAGCAAACAATATTACAGAGCTAACTTTGTACATGTAGGACACCTGTGAGCTATTGCTTATGCTAAATAGATTGCTTTTATCCAAATGTTGAGTATGGCTTTTCTTTAATTCTAGGTTTCTGTGCAAGATGAATTAGTTCAAGTGCAGCCAAAGTTTAAAAGTAATTTACTAGAATCCGTGGAAGTGTTTCAGGAGGATGTACTGAACTTTGCAGAGTCATATGAGAAGGTAATTCAGCCATGGGTAAAGTGCGTGTTAAGATATTCTTTCTCACAATGGATGGATGTGCTCCCAATAAAATGATTTAAAAAGAAAAGAAAAGAAAAAAATTCACACACCATGGAGTGGCAAAAAATATTTTGTCATATGTTTATATGAAAGGAAAGTGATAAACCCAAGAGATACATTGTGATTTGCACTTGCAAGAGACTATGTACATACTTGCGACCATCGAAAAAAGGGATAGCTCAAATTAAGGATATCATTCACAAAACTTATGATTTGTTGTCACCTTTGACCAAATTTTCTTTTATCTTTTCAAATAAGGGTTTTCATTGTTTTGTTTTGTTATTGTTGTTTTTATTATGCTTTGTTTTGTGACATTTACTTATTTAGATAGGAAAGTTAACTCATTCCCCCATGGGGATGATTCATAAGGCTCTCCAATCAAAGGATATTGAGGTCTCATAATGGATCAGGAACATATGCAAGCCATAGCTTCATAAATAGATTTTTGAGCTCGCATTTCATTGTAGCCCTAGACTAAGAACAATTTTCTGTTGATGCGACTTGATCTCTTATGAAGAAATCACTGAAGATGTGGGTGCTATTGCAGAGCTTGATGAAGAAATTAGATGCTCTCCAGGGAGCAGAAGGAATAGCATTTGGGGTCTCCAAGCCTTGTCTTAAAACAAGCAGTCATCTAAGTGAGGTGGCAGCTAAGAAGCACATTGGAAGAAGCACATTGGCTGGTGGGATCCAAGGATTACAAACAATAAAATCTTAAGTCCATAAAAGGGAATGGTATCAGAGTGTAAATTCTGAGCACTCATATTGCAGAAGGCTATGATTGCCTGTGAAAGCCCCCAAACTATTTGCCGACCCCCTCTTAGCACCCCCACCTTGGAATAAACCACCTGTAAATCTCCTCTGACAGCAGTTGAGGGATATAATTAGCCTTGCTACCAGACAGAGCACATTGGGAAGGAGACGAATGTAGATATAGTTAGGTTAAAATTCTAAAAGTCATCATTCGTTCTCTCCTTTGACCAATATTAAATTTGCTCTATTAAACAATTTTCTGTTATCTTTTCAAGTGAGGTTTTTTAAATGTTTTTGTTTTTGCCTTGTGTGTGCATTTTGTTTTGTCATTATTTATTTATAATGTTTTTCTTCGACTATGACCCAGGGTAGGTAACTCAAACAGTAACACTAATCGTTTCTTGAAGTGATGGCAGGGGATATTGGTGGGAAATGGGGAGCTAACAACAATGAGTACAGAACAGAAAGGAAAATGCTCTAAAATTGATGGAGGTGATGACTGCACAGCTCTTCTTTAATATATTTAAACTATTGATTTATGTGGTATGTGGATTACAACTCAATAAAAGTGTTAAAATAAAAAAGATAGAGCTCTTCCTTTAAGCCTGTTTTATAGAGAAAGGGAATTGACTATTAAAAGGAGTAATACCTTTGGTGATTGTGGAAGGAGCACAGGGTTGGATTTTGTCCTGTCTGGGGACCAGGATTACCATGCTCAAAATGTAACACAGTTATTTGAATTCAATTTCTTACTTGCTCTAGTACCAAGATGTTGGCCTCTGGGTGATGGTGTAAGTAGTTATTATTCTTGACGGCTCACCGTAAAGTGGAAGGTTTCCAGAGGCACCTCGGATGAGAGGTTTGGTGCCCTACTTCTGAAAAATTAGCCACTGAAGACCCCATGGCTCACAGTTCTCCTCTGACGCTCATGGAGAGCTGGCATGAGGGTGCTGTGGAACAGGTTTTGCATTTTCACAGCATTTACAGGACCCTAAGAGTCACTGCACCTAAATAACAGCTGCCATGATTGCTCAGTCTCGTAGACATTGCTCTGACAACGCTCCAGCTCCTTGAGGTTAAGGCGCTCTGAATAGTGGGTTATGAGCCGGGGCGATCACCGCTCCTCAGAAGAAAAAGGAGTCTTTCTGCTTCAGTAGAGATTTACATCCTCACAAATCCAAAGGGGTACTTCTCCCCTGTCATATACTGTGGCATTGAGTCTGAATTGGTAGTGGTTTTTTTTTTTTTTTAATGTTCTTGAAGTTAAATTCAGAAAGTTCCCTTGAAACCGACTAGTTTCTTTAGAGGTATTAATAGAACTGCATCTATCGGATGCTTTGTGACCTTGGTGCGTCTTGCACAGCACTTTAAAAATATGTCCTTTGTACATCATTCTACTCTTCTGGAAGTCTTGTCTGTTGTTTCCATAACCAAACACCAAACTCATCACCATCGAGTTGATTCTGACTCATGGTGGCCCTGTGGCAGCGCAGACCCTGTGGTTATCTAATGAGCTATCGTAGTAAAACTCCCCTTAGACATTGGTAAGTCTCTTACATTTTCTTCTCTGTTTTTTGTTGGTGGTGGTAATGAAATAAATTATTATTATTTTTTGTTTGACACCAACTTGTCTATCCCAAAAGATTCCAAGCCGGTCTCCTTTGATCTTTTCCCCCTTTTATAACCACTCAGATCAATGTTTCCATCTGATGAGGGAGGTCTCTGGAGGGCTTTAAAGGTTGGGACCCTTCTCTCCAACAGTCTTGTTAGCATAACACTCGCTATGCCATGTGAATCCAATTTAATTGAACCATTAATGGTTCCAATTTAATCCAATTTAATGGTTCAATCACACCAAGAACAGTTACATACCCCTCATGACCATCAGTCTTAGAATCTTGTACTCCTTGCTGTTAGCTCTGCTTTTCTCCCCAAGGCTGGAAGTAGAAAGCCTCATCTCCCCCTCACCTGCTGATCGTTTTGAACTTCCGACCTGGTGCTTAACAGCCCCAAATGTAACCCACACCACCACCAGGTCTTCTCAGGGGCGTTACGTGCTTGTGGCTGATAGATGCTGTCAGGGTTCATAGTGAGCCTTTGTGCAACAGAAAGAAACTCTGCTTGGTCCGGCTCCATCCTCACGGTTCTTATATTTGAACCCCTGGTTGCGGCCACGGGGTCCATCCCCTCTAATAGTCATGCCAGGACAGACTCTGATAATATCCCCGATGCCCTTTATTTTTCCACGAGGAACAGACCTTGGGGTGTCAGTCATGTTTTCATCACGACCAGGTTCTCCTGGGATGCTTTTTTTTTGCTCATGGCTCCTGCAACTCGCCTTCCGCTTCCACCGAGTCTTCTACAAGCGTGGATCCCTGTTCTCATCTTGAGTAGAACAATTAATGAAAGAGAGCTGTTCTCAGAGCGCCATGTCAGGTCTTTGAATGCACAAGCACGACATCAGCATTTGTAGTCACAAATGAAATTACACAGAGCTCTCGTGGCACAAATGCAATTTTGTCTCACTTTCTATTACCTTTGTCAAGGCCCTTTATCAAGGAGTGGAAGTGGGAGTGATGAAAATGGTCTAAAACGAATTGTCTCCACAGTTCGACTCTGCGAACACTCTTAAGATTCTAAAAGGCCACTGCGCTGTGCACTTTAAATATATGAATTGCAAAGCCCATGAATTATATCTCCATAAAGCTGTTGCAAAAAAAAGTGAACAAAAGCTTCATATTACCAGAGCAAAACCAGCCCATTTAGACTTCTGAAAAATGTTTTCTATTTATTTAAAAGGAAATATTAGAGAAGCATAACAATGTGCCAAATACACAGGAATAAGAAATAAAATGTGGGCTCTCTTGTTAACTGCAGGAAGGACCCATGGTTCCAAATATCCCACCCCAGGAGGCGAGCAACAGGCTACAGATCTTCCAGGTAAGAGAACTACTTTTTTTTCTTTCCTGCATTAATAATGTGTTGTTATTTAAGAAATCATTTCAGGGAAAATTTTATGTATTTTTTACCTCTGGATAGAAAAGCTTCTGTTCAAAGTGCATGCTGATTTTGATTCACTAAATGATGAAGCGAATTCACGAAACGTGGTAACCAATTCTTTCTCTGTGTCCTTGGGTGTTTTCCTTCATAGGATATGTATCTGTAATTTTAGAGAATAGACTGATTTCAAACTGATGTGCGTATCTTATTTTCATTCCTAGTATATCTTGGAATGGAGAGTGGTAAAAAACTATCCAAATATTGCCAACTGGCTCCCCTGCCTTCTCTCTGTACCCATGATTTGACTCCTTATCCATTCACCACGTTCAACTCATTCCCTGGGAGATGCACTACTCACAAGACACATAGAACTACACTAGTCCCCTGAGTTGGAGAAGGCATGTGGAGATCTGTGCCACTGCTGAGATGCTAACACAGCCACGTGATCCACAAGACTCCCCTGCACCCTCCCCCACCACTGACATGTGATCTTCCTGCATTCAGCTTCATTGCATGTGCTTTGTGAGTCTGAAGAGGACTTTATAGATTGATGTCGGACATAAGGGTTAAAATCGAACTTCTGGACTTAATCTGGACTGGGTTGGGATGCTTTCTCAATATTCAATGGCTCATATATAAAGCTCTTTCTTATATGCACATGAGTGTGTCAATGGATTTGTTTCTTTCCTCTACCCAGACTAACATATTATGGTAAGCATATGGGTAAATATGCTGAACAAGACCTGCTTAAAGTGTTGAAAAGCAAGGATGTTATTTGGTATTTTCAGTTGTCTCACATGTATGTCAACGTTGAACATTGAATAAGGAGAACCAAAGAAAAATTGATACATTTGAATTATGCTGCTGGCGAAGAATATTGAGACAGTACTATGAACTGCCAACAAACCAAACAAATCTGCCTTGGGATTAGTAGAACCAGAATGCTCCATATAGGCTTTATCTTATGTACTTTGGACATGCTATCAGAAGAGACCATTCCCATGCTTGGTAAAATAAAGGAACAGTGAAAAAGAGGAAGAACCTAGAGAGGATGGATTGACACAATGGCTACTGCAAGGGGCCCAAACAATTGTGAGGGTGGCATAGAACAGGGGAGTGTTTTGTTCTGTTGTACTTAGTGTCATTATGAGTCAGAACCCCCCGCAGTGACACCTAACAACAACAAAGAGTTACATGCTTGACTGCCATGTTAGTCCCGGTTGACTAGGGAAACAAATTCATTGACACTCATATATGTGCAAGAGAGAGTTGGATATCAAGAAGAAAATCACCCATCAATGAAACACTGCAGAGTAGTCTAGATCAAGCCCATAAATTTGATACCTGTCCACATGTTCAATATTTGCACATGAATTCCTCTTCAGAGTCACGCCACACGTACAATGATGCCGAATACAGGAAGATCCCAACTGAGTAGGTGGAAAGTCCTCTGGAGTCAATGGCGATGGACACATCTCCAGGGCTCTGGCTGGCATCAGCTTGGCTCCTTTCCTTGTCAACAGGAATGTATAGCAGAGAGAGTGTATGGTCTGCCTCCCGGGAGAAAAAGAGAAAGTTCCCCAGACTCCTCATGAGAAGGCCCATGCCCACACAGAGGCATCACTGGCTATGACCTGATTGACAGGCTAGACTCCACCCTTCTACTCATCACACCCTCAAGTTGGCACGAGATTATAGAATTCCCACAACTGCTAACCAATGGTTGGAGGTTCAAGTTCATCCAGACACCTTGGAACAAAGGTCTGAGCCTCTGCTTCAGGAAAAGGTGCCTCAATTGAAAACCTTCAGAAGTGGGCTGAACCCTGGTGGCGTAGTGGTTGTGTGCAGGACTGCAGCCCAAAGAGTTGATGGTTCAAATCCAGCAGCAGCTCTCCAGGAGTAAGGCTGGCCTTCCTACTCCCACCAGGGCAGTGATGCCGCACAAAAGAAAACCTTCAGAAGCAGAGTTCTGCTGGGACATGTGGGGTTCCAAGGGCTGGAATCTGCTCAGTGGCAAAGTGTTTTCGAGGTATATAAGGGGGACTGCAGTAGGCAAAGGTAAAAGTGGGGATGAGTAGGGCTCCTCTCCTGGAGGGAGACCTTGTCCACTTTCATAGGGCTCTTGGTCCTATCTGGAGTGTTGGAGAGCTTTTGACAGGAAGGAATGTGATCAGCTTCTAATTTCTGAGAGTTGTGGTTTTAAAGAAGATTTCTCTGGAGTGAGGATGGAGAATGGTTTTGTGCAGGACAGTTAAACTAATGACAATGACACAGCCATGTTCTCAAGAAATTTTAAAGATCTAAGTCAAGACACTGGCACTTGGGGTGGAGAAAACCAGATGGATTATGGGGTTATGAAGGCTACCGAATGGCTAGATTTAGAGCTTGGGTTGGGAGGGTGGGGCGGGGGTGGGGGGGAAGATGAGTGTTTCAGCTTGGGCAATTCAAAGAGAGAGCTACTTATTCAAGTCACTTGCTTCCTAGGGCTGCCTTGAGAACTTAACACAGTGTAGTTGGCTTTAGGAGAGGAAGTTGACTGCATCACGGTTCTGAAGACTAGAAGTCCAAATTCAGAGGTGCACCAGGGCCCAGGCTCTGTTGCTGTTTCCTTTACAGGATTATCCTTTCTTGTCTCTTTCAACTTTGTCTCGGTGGACTTTTCTTGGCATTCCTTGCCTTGTAGCCAGATCCACAGATTGTTCTTTGTCCCCATGTGTGACTCCGATTCTGTGTCTGTTCCACCGTCTCATAAGATAACATTTCAGAAATGATTAGGACTAGGTCCTCTACACTAGTAGAATTTAACTGATAACAGGTCACATTCATAGGTAGGGAGGTTAGAATGTTATCATATCTTTTGGGAGGGGATGGGCATAGGAAGGGGGGTCATGTACAATCCACAACAGGGAAATTAGCATTAAACTGACCAGAGGCTTGAACTAGAATGATGAGAAGTGATTCGATCCTGGGTATATTTTGAAAGTAGAAGTCACCTTCTTGTCTTTCCCCAGGAGTTAGCAATTTACTGGTCAGAAGCTAGGGTATTTGTATACTACTTCTTTTGGGTGGGGAGCATCACTGCCTTCTGTTGGGAGTGGGAGGCCCAGCCTTGCTCCTGGAGAGCTGCTGCTGGATTTGAACCACCAAGCCAGTGGGCCGCAGTCCTGCACTCAACCACTACTCCACCGGGGCTCAGCCCACAACTTTTTTTTTTTTAACAGTGTTGTGGCTACTTCAAGGATGCCTAGGCTCCCCGGTGGCACAATGGTAAAGTACTGGGCAGCTAAACTAAAAGTTGGTGGTTTGAACGCACCAGCAGCACTGTGGGAGAGAGGGGTGGCAGTCCGCTTTCAAACAGATCAGGGCTTTGGAAACCTTGTGAGATAGTTCTACTCTGTACAATTATTGGGTTGTTTTGAATTGGGATTGACTCAAAGACAAGGGCATGTGTTGTTAGTATGTTAAGGTGGCTTGGTGGTGTAATGGTTAAAGTGCTCAGGTGCTAATGGAAGATGGGTGGCTTGAAACTATCCCCTGATCCCCAAGTGGCTAGGCAGGACACAAGACCTCCCATGAAAGTACTGCCCAAGCAACCCTATGAGGTAGTTCTATCAGTTGGAATGGACTCGTGTGTACATAGCCTCAGGTGGCACCAATTTTGTCACAGGGAGAAAGACAAGGCTTTCTAGTCCCTTAAAGAGCGACAGTCTCTAGAACTCACCAGACAGTGCTGTGACAGTCATGCAATCATGTCAATTTCAGCATTGGGAGTGTAGGGGTGGAATCCAACCTGCCGATCTGGAGATAGCCAGTGAGACCTCTGTGGGGGCATGGCTTTCTCCTGAGGATTCTGGGAAATCTCGAGGTATTCCCCAATTGAAGGTGAGAGACAGAAACTCAGTCCTTGGGAGACATTGCAGCTGACAAGACAACATGGCAGCATGTTGATAGATCCTGAGTCCTGGAACCTGGAGGGGCCAGAGGAGAAGCCACATGGCTTTGGCCTGATGGGCGATGTCTCCAAGGACTGAATATACAATACCCACTGACTTGTGATTGTCCTGGTGTCATTGCATGTGCTTCGTGAGTCTGAAGAAGACTTTATAGATTGGTATCAGAAATATGGGCTTATATCGGACTTATGAACCTGGACTGAACTGGGTTGGGATGCTTGTTCAGTGTTCCATTCCTCTTGTATATATACCTCTTCCTTATATGCATATGTGTGTTTATGAATTTGTTTCTCTAGTCTACCTGGACAAACACACCTTTCCTACCCCATAGGGTCACTATGAATCAGAATTGACTCAGGGGCAGTCGATTTGGATTTTGGTTTTTATTTTACTGTAGGTGGATTATTTCTATTTGCTTTTGTGTTTTGAACACTGTGAATATGTTGTGCTCGAGATAAAGAATATTCAAATTTGAATCAAAAATGAAAAGTCACATGCACTAAGTTTTCTGATATAAATGATTAGAATTATTTCATGGGGTGCTAAAATGGTTTCTCCTGTTTTATAGACCCTTTAAGGCATGTAGAAAGAGCAAAAAAAAAAAAAATAGAGCTGAATGGATTGTATTAACACTTCACTCATTTGAGCCCCGAGGGAGCAGTGGCAAGGCTAAACTAGTGAAAAAGCCTGAGTTATAGATTTTTTTAAAATATGATTTTATTACTTTCATGCGTATTTATAGAAACTTGAAATATAGGTCTTCTAGGAGCCACCTAATTTGTTAAAGGATTTTCTATAAAACGGAAGCTTTCAGAATGCTTGAAAGTTAATTTTCCTAAGTGCTCAACTTTTCCCCTGATTGCTTGGCTTCATTATAAATTTACCTCACAAATCCTTGTTTCAGAGATATTCATAGGTAAGCCTCCACTTTGATTTTATCCTGACTGTAATAAGGGTGGCTTTAGTGGGGGTCTGGATGTAGCCTATCTTCGTACAACTGTAAAAAAAAAAACTGTTGTTGATCCAGGCCAATTTTGATGACCTGTGGAGGAAGTTTGTCACGTATTCATCCGGTGAACAACTTTTCGGATTGCCTGTGACTGACTATGAAGTCTTACACAAAACCAGGTAAGTCTGAAAACTGTGCAAATCCTGCAGGTTGCACGTAATGAAGCCCAGCCCAGGGGGAGGATTGGGCGCTGTCACGTCCTTTTTCATGCAAAGAAGAGGCAGCCTTGAAACACTCTTGAATCTCCCCTTAATTCCCAGCAACTCCTTGACCCATTTGATGCACAATTTCCAGGCACAAAAGGAGCATCCTAGGGAGTAGAAAATGGAATTCTGGGCACGCACAGCCCTTGTCTAGCCTGCGTTTTTTCCCTCTTCTCTTCTCTGCACTGCTTTTGAATTGTGTCAGCGAGAGAGCAGAAGCACTGCAATTCCATATAACTTTTGTTCATTAGAGGAATAACCATTGTTGGCTCGCCATGTCTTCTTAATTGCGTTTATGCTAAAGTGTTCTTTGCCATTGGGGAATATGTTGGGATTGAAGGCCCATAAATTTTAAACAATGGCAGGCCCAGGACTCCAGCAAGTACATTTTAATAGAAGTTTTAATAGAACTTGCTTCAGAGGCAAAATTAAACCAGTGGTATTAGTTTATTGGATTTCTGGCATTCGAAAAGGACTTTTTTGTTGACTTCTTTCCAAGTCACTGCATGAAAATTTCATGAAGAGCAATTTCCTAGGCAGAAGAGATGTGATGTTGTCTGAAGAACAGAGAGTGTTTCAGTTACTTGGGGTGGCAGGGTTTTATTCTTTTCTAAAGCAACGATTCTCCAGGCATCATCCGTTTGACCACTGGGCAGATCTCCAAGTTCCATCTTTCCTTTGTTGAATTAGAACTCTGGGATCGAACTGCAGGAAATCTGCAGCGTTTTTCCTTCTTTGGGTGAGTCACAGATGAAATATTTTAGCCCATAGAAGCTCTGGTGGTGCAGTGGTTTAAGCACTGGGTGTTAACCACAGAAGAGAGAAGGAACTGCCCCCATACAGGTGTACGGTCTTGGACTTTGTCCTGTAGAGTGGCTATGACCTGGAATCCACTCAGCGGCAATGGGTTTGGTTTTTGGGATAGCCAGAAAAATAGTCCTCACCCTGGGGCTGAGCCCTGGTGCCATAGTGGTTGAGTGTGAGATTGTAACACACAGGGTTGGTGGTTCAAATCCAGCAGCAGCTCTCTAGGAGCAAGGCTGGGCCTCCTACTCCCACCAGGTGGCAGTGATGCCAACAAAACAAATGAAAAACATAGCCCTCGCCACGGACCAATGCCAACATGCTCAACTCACTGTCATCCAGTCGATGCCGACGCATAAGGACCCTACAGGACAGGGTAGGACTGCCTCCTGTGAGTTTCCAAGACTGTCACTCTCTGTAGAGGAGTAGAAAACCCCTCTTTCTCCCATAAAGAGGCAGGTGGTTTCAAACAACTGACCAGATAGTTAGCAGCTCAACGCATAACCACTATACCACCAGGACACCTCTCAGTTCCAAAATACCCTTTTAAAAACTCAAGGAATTATTTTAAGTAATTTTATGAATACAGAAATAAAAATAAAGGGATGATGAAAGGCAATTGGGGGGGGCATTACTGCCTCCTGGTGGTGGGAGTAGGAGGCCCCGTCTTGCTGCAGGATTTGAACCTCTAACCCAGTGGGCTGCAGTCCTGCGCACAACCACTACGCCACCAGGGATCAGCCCGAAAAGCAATTTTTATTAGGAAATCTAGTAAGCACTGAAATCCAGCAGGCCAAACTTGGGCTTTGTAATGTCCTGGTTTGAATTGTTATAGAAACAAAGTAGAGACCTTGATTTGAATGCAGCCAACTGCTGGCTCATCACCTGCCATTTGTGAGTCTGGAGCAGACCCAACTTGTAAGCATGATTCCACATTTCAGCTCTGTCTCTAATAAGTTCTATCTTACCATTGCTTCAGATGATATCTTCTTGCATTTGCAATTTACAAATGAAGATCATTGAATACTCTGACATTTATAATTTTGTGCAAGAGAGGACTACCATCTGGTTTGAGCTATGAACCTGAAAAGTTTTATTCTTAATTTTAGACTGATTGATCCAGCAGTTTAAAAAAAATTGACATTGTCTATTTTCTTTGAATACACAACTGCCTTCAACATTTGTCTCCTTAAGAGCTGTGTCCAGGACACATACATTGTACATAATGAAAGACTATGGTCACTTACCACTTTCTCAAAACGGGATGGTCTAAGTTCTTGTGTGAGTCGTTCTAGGGCCATAGTGGTTGCTCATTGGGCTTTGGTCTGCAAGGTTGGCATTTTGAAGCCACCAGGCATTCCTGGGGAGGGAGGGAGAGCTTTCTGCTCTCGTAAAATTGTTACTATCTTGGTAATGCACCGGGACAGTTCTATCATGTCCTATGGATCACTGTGAATTCACATCAACTGGGATACTTTTCTCATTGTTGTATCATTTTCTAAGGAAATTTCATCATTCTTCTGTTCTCTGATTATCTCAGTCATTTTTTAAAGCATTTTATTTAGGAGCAGTCAATGAGTAATAATGACATTATTCCTAGGCTCATTAAAGAGAAAAATGAATCAAGAAGTGGAAAAATAAAGATGGAAAGTGTAGTAAGTAGACCCACATGGTATCTTTAAGTAGTTTTACCCCATTTATAAACCTAAAGTAAATCTTACATGGAAAAATGAATCAAGAATTGGAAAAATGAACAAACTTGCAGTAAGTAGACTTACGTAGAGTGTTTAAGAGTTTTACCTTGAACATCATGGGTAAAGAATTTGACCTTTGAACACAGATACACTTTACACTTGTTTTTGAACTAGCGTGAAAGAAAAAATATATCGTGTGAATATTAAGCCTTACAAATAGTTAGAACTGGTCAAAAGAGAAAGCCGACAACAAAAATTGGATCCAGTGGACGTGCATGGGTTGTTATGGGTTGAGGAATTCTGGGACAATTTACAAATTCTGTTGAGGGGGCAATTTAGTGTTTCACACAACAAAGAACTTTTCCTTTACTTGGGCCTGGGATCCCCTGCTTAGAGTTTGGGACACAACAGTTTCGAAGAGGAGGGAGTCCTGAGAATAGAGCCCTGGCATGGGTTTCTGAAAGCCTACAGCCTCGAAACCCGGGGGAGAGGACTAAACACTGCAAGCAATGTGTTTCTCGGCTTCAGTAGAGGATGGTGACGGGCTTATAGCAGGAAGGAGAGGTTTTAAATTCAGATACAATGGCAGACCAGTACTTAACCTTCCCTTCCTGCCATTGGAGACAGTACTGGCTCATACTGAGTCCCTGGGGTTTATCGGTTCTTAGTCAAAGGAAACATTGCCATAAAGATCCAACTTGTCTTTGAAATTTATAATATTAAGGGAAACCTTTGCCTTGACTTTGATTGCATTCTCAAAATTTGTTCTCACTGTTTGAAAGGATTGGCCTAATACAGGGCCGCTCACACTTTTTCAGCATGCGAGCTACTTATAAAATGATCAAGTCAAAATGATCTACCAACTGCAAAAATGCAAAACATATATTCATGTTTATTGATTTATCACATTTATTTATAAAGGAATTGAGAATTCAAACAATGCATGTTACGTATCTCACATAACCGCCTGAGTCCTTATTGCAGAACACAACACAATAACTATGTACATTTTTGGTCATTACCTGAGTTGACTCTGATGACATGTACTGAATGGAATCCTAGCCAGGGACTATGATATGCATAGTCCATACGGTAGCTGCTGACAGCCAACCTCAAGCACACTTCCAAGTGATCATCAGTCATGGTGGAACGGTAGTTGGACTCAATGGTCTTTATGTGGGAAAAGGCTGACTCACATACGTGAGTAGAGCTGAATAATGCAGTCAAGGAGATAGCACAAAACACATTGCTTGCAGTGGAACTTAGTCCTCTCCACCGGGTTTCGAGGCTGTAGGCTTTCAGAAACTTACTCCCTCTGTGAGTAAGTTTCAGAACTGTTTGTTCAAGCACTCGACTTCAGCTGAATGTCAGCTTGTGTTGAAATCTCCCATTCCGTATGAAGGTGTATGTTTTTGTCTTCTTACTTGGTCTACCCTCCCCCCACCCTCCCGCGCACACCTTAATACCCTTTCTTACATTTAAGAGAAAAAAAAACCAAGGTCTAAAAATAGGTTATAAGTTAGCTTGTCATTTTGCTGCACTTAGCATAGTTATTGGCACATGTGTTTGACACCTAGGATTGCATTTGATTGGCTGTGGTTGTATATGAATTAAGTGACAGGATTGATGATAGGCTTACATCTATTTTTTTTAATGCCATGAGATTTACTCACACTACATTTGCGGTCAACTAGTAGATTGCAATCCATGTATTACCCCTGGTCTAATATGTTTAAAAAAAAAAAGCCCAGCAGATAGTTTTCTTTTACAGAACAATGGAACTCTTTGTTAATACCAAGTCATAGTGTAATTTTGGAATATTTGGAAGCTGCAAAGTTGACCTCATTGATGGAGTGTTAGCAAAGACTTTTCATTGGCACTGGTTCCAGTTGTATTCATATTCTGACTACAAGACATTCTATCATGTCTAACACGTTTAATTGGATCAACTCTGCCAGCTACCTAAGGGACATTATTGAAAATATTAATGATGATAGTGACTTGGTAGCTTTGTTTTCCAGAAAGGAACTGAACTTGCTGCAGAAGCTGTACGGACTGTATGATACTGTCATGGGCAACATTAGTGGTTATTATGAGATGCTCTGGGGTGATGTAGATATTGAAAAAATTAATGCAGAGCTTCAGGAATTTCAAAACAGGTGAGTTTCCACCAAACTGGATTGACCTTTACATTGTTCCTATCTTGGGAGGCTATGTAGGCATTTCACAACCCGATACCTTGGTGAGGGAACGTGAAACTACAGAGGTAAATTTGTCATGTTTCTTTTTGCCTGAAAGATGTCGTAAACTGCCCAAAGGACTTAAAGATTGGCAAGCTTTCCTGGACCTCAAGAAAAGGATTGATGACTTCAGCGAGTCATGTCCTCTGCTAGAAATGATGACCAACAAGGCCATGAAGCAGAGACATTGGGATCGAATCGCTGAGTTAACTGGAACCCCTTTTGATGTGGAATCAGATTCCTTTTGTCTTAGAAATATTATGGAAGCTCCACTCCTTAAGAATAAGGATGACATTGAGGTAATCGGATATAAGGTCTTTTAAAGTAGTGTTTCCTTTTTCTGGACACTGCATCAGCAAGACATTTTATTAGAGATATGCTATTTCACCTTCAGAGTGCACTTGCAAAATGCCGGAAACTCTGACTTTTCCAAAATGATCCTTTAACGGTGGGAGATAATGGGACTATTCTAAATATATTGATTTTGCAACCCCTCCATCTATTCTTCTTGTGCCTTAACTGTCCTTCCAGTTTTTAACAAAATCTGTTCATTTCTGCCTGTGCTCTTGGCAAACAATTTTGTGTTTTCAGATCTCCCAAATTTCTAATTTTACTCTGTTCCCATTAAGTCTATTAAATTTGCTATTATTACATTTTTTCTGGGTTTAAAATCTTGTCTCATATCCCTGGGTTTTCCACCCATCCCCACACACACACCTTTGCACCTCTTTTTCCCCATGGTCCTTCTTTTAGATGTGATTTCCTAGTCATCTCTTTGAGCACCATAGACATGAATATTTTAATATATTAATTATGGAGAATTCCAAACTGGTATGAAAGTAGAGATCCTTTGCTTCAATGATTATCAATTCATGACCAAGGTTCTTTTATCTCTACCTCTCCATACTTCAGTACTTTCAGAACGAACATAAAGATGTGTTTTAGTTTGGCATTTAAAATCAGTTTCACCTGGACTGAGTTTGCCTTCTCTGTTGGCCCTCTCTCTGAGCATTGGGGTTTTTCCTCCCCCACGGGCTTGAAAAGAATTTATACTGGGGAGGATTATTTTGAATGGTAAGTTAGGGGGGAAAAAAGACCTATAATTTGTTAAAATAGTTCCGCACACTTTTTCTGTGTTTTAGCTCTGCTGGTCTAGTGGCTTTCTGGTTTCCATTCCCACTCTCTGTCTTCTCCAGCATCATGTCCAGAAGCAGGTGTTATCAAGCAGATGACACCCTCCATTTGGTACTGGGGTGTTGGGTCCAGGCATGAGGTGACTTGGTGTGGATCCTAGCTATGGCGTATGTCTGTGCCACCTCATTCGCCCAGCTCAGAGCTTCCTTGAATCTGAATGGCCAGAGAGCAGACTGGGACCGGAACGTCCAGCTCCCTTTCACAGGTCTCGAGTTGCAGGCCCCAGCTCTGGTGCTTTCCCTCCCATAGACCACTATCAGGAACTTAAGACCTGTCTGCTGATAACCAGACCCACCCCCACCCCCGCCCTCACCCCAAAGGCTTGTGGCTTCACCTTCGCCCATTGGGTTGCTTGTTGGTTTCCACTTCTGGTTCAGGCCGACTGTAAAAGCAACAATCATTCTGGTTGTTAAAACCGCCCGTGTGTCGTGCCTCTGTTGTCGCAGCACTGGTTTTACAAAGTTGGAGGTCAGAAGCTTGAATCCAGTCTGACAACTCCAGAGGGAGGGGGTCTTTCTCTGTCAGCTCCCGAGGAAGGTTTCTGCCTCCGCTTCTCTTTCCTGGTTCCTGGGAGGGCTCCATGTGCCCTGGCATCTCTCTCACTCCATCTCAGATTGTTAGCTTGCTTCGAATTCCTTTTATAATATCTTTTTTTTTGGGGGGGGGTGGGGGTGGGCATCACTGCTCTCCGGTGGTGGGAGTAGGAGGCCCAGCCCCACTACTGGAATTGAACCTCCGTCCCAGTGGGCCGCAGTCCTGCACACAACCAGGGCTCAGCCCATATAATATCTTTTAGAAATATATTTATATATATATAAAGAGAGAGATGCATTCCAGACATACTCTATATGAATCCTGCCTGACATAACAAAAACAACCCCTTTCCACATGGGGTTATAATCACAGAGAAAGGGATTAGAGATGACAACACCTAATCCGGAGGATAGACAACTTGGTCCATAACATTTCTTCCTCTACCCATGGCCATTGGGTGGATTCTGATGTACGGTGACTTCACAGAGCAGAGGAGCAGTGCTCCCTGAGGTTTCCGAGGCTCCAAGTCTTTCCAGGGGCAAAAAGTCACAACTTTCCTTCTTGGTGGATTTAAACTGCTGCCTTGAGGTGAACAGCTCAAAAATTCACGTCCTTCCCATATACAAACCTCATTTACCCTCTCATGTCATCCCCCCCAAATCTTACATTCATTCCAAGTCCCAAATCTCATTTTCTGAATCTTCTACATCAAATAGAAATGAGACTTTATTTTACTACATTCTTTGTTTCTGATTATTCCTGAGACAGATTATTATCAGAGTCTATTGCTTAATTCGTGGATGCTTTCTTCTACTGATTTCATACCGACGAATTTTATGTCCTTCCATTGTGTTATCTCTTTCTGACATTTTATTGTTAATCTCCTGGATTTCCAGCTGTCCTTTTTGCTTGGTTTCTACATGTCTACTTTATTTTGTCATTCTGTTCTTGTGTGAGGTTTCTCTAGTGGGTAATACCTCAGTTCTTGACTTCGCATGAGAAAGAATTCATGCCGGTGGTTTGTAATCTGAGTGAGATTTTTTTTCTTCAAGAAGGGGAGAAGTCTCAGGTTTTGCAGTCTGAAAAGAGTACATGCTATTTCAGGAAAGTGTGCCCTGCTGTGTGGAAACCATGCTGGGGTTCACAATTGAACATGGGCACCCTTGTGGCATTGTGTGCTCTCCCATGGTGAACTGAAGCCAGAGAGAGCGGCGCGGTCGGTGGGAACTGTGGAGCAGAGGAAGTAAGAAGAGAGACCGAGGCTGTGGGCCCAGAATAGGCCCAGTGTCGGGGCACATGTGGGTCCCATGCAGGTCCAGAGCTGGAATTTAGGGGACTTGTCCAGGCAGCATGTGTAAGCATGTTATTTCCACCTACCTATGACCAGGATCAGGGGAAAAGAGACTGGTCTACCCACCTCCAGGGTATTTTAAACCTCTGGCTGGGGAGGCATGGTCAAAAGTATTGAATGACTCCATTGGCTGAATGAAGCCCACCTGGACTCCTACTTTGAACTGCCTAGCTGTTCTGCCACCTGACTGGGGGCTTGAAAACGAAGCATGCCCAGTTAAGGGGTCCTCATAGGTGTTTAATGCTCGCCTTAAACACCAACCTCCCAACCTCCTCCATGGGGCCCTTTGCAAGCATAAGAGGGACCCTCCTATCCTTGTCTGGCCCCCTAGCATCGGTATCACTTCTCTGAATTCTTTGTTTTTCACTTCTCTGAATTCTTATAGGGTTTTATCTGTGATATATATATGCACATATATTCTATGTGAAGGTGCACGAGCTGATATATACAGGATATATCTATATCTATATCTATCTATTATCAGTAGGGTTTCATCTATGCTTTGCCCCCTGATCTCTTTGAAGAATATATATACAATTATCTATATCCATAGCCATATGTATCTTTTATCCTCACTCACTCCCTCACTTACTGTTAGGTAGTTCTATGTCCATTTCATCCTCAGAAAGCCTTCCTGCCCCTTTATTTTGCTCACTTAGTGAGACATCTTATTCTGCTTTTTAAAAATATGATTGGTTATTGTCTGCTGTCTCTGAGGCATTGTGATGTTAACTTAATTTATCTATATATTTCTCTAGTAATTTAAGGAATGTTTTTTTGATTTCTTCATTTTCTCGTTCGAATGTCTCCCTTCCTTCGTGGTATTCTGGCACATGTTGTTTTCTGTTTCTGGTGCATGGGTGACTTTGGCGGCCTATCTCTTGCTCGAGGGTGCTTTCCTCTCACCCGTGGACATGGCTGCTCAGACCCACCCATGAGTTTACTATAGTGAGGCTCACAGTTTCCCCTCATCTGATCGAGTGTCCGGGCAAGTTCTTTTCCTGGAATTGGGTAACGTGCCGGGAGGAGGCCACGGTCCCTCAACAGTCCTTGCTGAATCAATGAGGGCCCCCTGGGTTGGCGCTAGCATTCAGTGCATTCCCTGGGGCTCAGGGCAGCACATCTCAAAGGGAGGGGGAAGGTCCAGTATGCATGCATACCTGAACACCTCGGTGGGTGGTGGGGCAGCACGGGGTTTGCGTGCACGGTGAAGACTGCCTACAGGAATTACTTGGGTGTGAGCTCTGCAGTATTGCACTGGGTGGATGCTGGACGAGGGAGCTCGGAATTTGGCAGACGTGCTCATCGGACCTGTCAGGATGTGGCTGGAATTGCTGGCCGGTGCCCGACTGGTCGCCAGGGTCTGGGTGCAGGGAATATTCTTGCTGGTGGCTGGGCTGGGCACTGTGTAGGCTCCCTGGTGGTTGCCGGGTTGTTGGTGCTGAGTTGCAGGGGGGCGGGGGCGGCATGGCTAGGCTTGTACAATTGCGTGCATTCAGGGAGGGTGTGGTAGGTGTGGCCTGACCTGCACCTCGGGATGCTGGCTCACCTGGTGTGCCTGCCTCCAGGCACACGCTGAGACAGAAGGCAGGCTTGCACCGGGCCATTTGTCTGCACGAGCTCGTGGGCTTCTAGTTACCGCTCTGTGGATTGGCTTTTCACGGGGCGACTCTTGAGTCTGGACTTGGGGGAGCCCCAACCTTACTCCTTTGCAATGCGCTGCACACCCCACCTACACTTTCTCCTGCCCGAGAGCTAGCTTGCTCTGAAGACCCTTCCCTGCAGTTGCTTGGTTTCAAAGCCATAGTCTTCTTCTGATCCTTCTTCTCTAAGGCTCCCCCATCCGGGCCGCTTCCTACCTAGCGAGGCATTTTATTTGCACACAAGATCTTCCACCAGCCGGGCCCTCCCTCTGTGTGGCTGCTTGCCTGCGTTGCTCACACTGGGTTGTATGTGATGCCGGGACAATGATGACACATCTGTACATGAACTGGCAGGGGGGAGCTTGATCTGAATATCTCTGCCAGGCTTGATCTCTCCCTCGCCTTCCAATTGGCATTCAGGCTGTTTCTTCAACTCTCTGTTCCATACGCTGCGATCTGAGGTTATGGTACTTTTAATGTCAGTTTTACTTAGTTTCCTGGGTCTTTTCAATCCCAGTGAGAAAAATTGGAAGGAAAGAGAAGGGGTAACAAGCAACAAGCGTGTCCTAAATCCAGCCGACAATGTGCATAAAAAAAAATCCTCTCTCTCTTATCTAACGCCATCAGGGCATTGATCCTGTCTTTTACACTCTGGGTGTCCACCACTGTGTTAGTCTGGGTTGACCAGAGAAACAATTTCGTGCACACTCACATGTGTATAAAAGAGAACTTGATATTTATATACAAGAGGAATTGAATATTGGGAAAACATCCCAGCCCAGTCCAGATCAAATCTATATATTAGACTGTGTCATGTGCCCCATACCAATCTATAAACTCCTCTTCAGACTCATTAAACACATGCAATGATGCCAAATGCAGGATGGTCACAGGCCAGTGAGTGGTGGTGTAAGCATCTCGGCGCTCCCAGGGATCTCTATGTGGCTTCTCCGTCTCTGAGGTTCTGGCTGCCACCAGCCTGTCTCCATGTGGCCTGTCAGCAAGAAGGTCTCCCAGGGACTGCTCAATTACATCTCCTAGTAATTTTATTTCTAGGAATATTCTGTTAATCATGCCATATTTTTTTCTCATGACCCTTCACCGCCAAGGCTTATGCATTCTCTAAGACAGTATTTTCTTGATAGCTCTTCTCACCTCTTTAAGCTCAATCAAGATTTCCGCTGACACCCACAATTCTATCAGAAGTCTCTCCAGGGCAATCCAGGCTTTACTATTACTTTCCTAATAGCCCTCAAGTCAATGCCGACTCAAGGTGACCCCGTTGGGCAGGGTAGAATGGTCCCTGTGCTGTTCCGAGACTGTCCATGCTCTCTCAGGAGTAGAATGCTCCATCTTTCTCTCGTGGAGCACCTGGTGGTTTTGAACTATGCCCCCAGAATTCCTAGGTTATAGTATTAGATATCCTAAGATTCTGCCAGCCTCTCTCCATGCATCAATTCCCAAACAGTTCAGCATCTTAATGACCTTTAGAACAGCACCCCACTTTTTCCGTACCAAATGTGGGTCTTTGTTATGCAGTGCTGCTTTAACAGAAGCACCCTAAGTGGGTGGGTCACTTTGACAAATAGAAATGAGTTCTCTCAGTTTAGGAATGAGAAACAGCCTTAGGGGAATGTGCTTTCTTTTTGACACTGGAGCAAGGCTCATGTTTCATTGAGCTTCTGAACTTGGGAGCCCTTCATATGGCAAGGCATCCCTCTTCCCTCAGGTCTGCTTCTTTCCTTTGCTTGTTTAATCTCTTTTATATCTCAAAAGAAATGGACGCAAGGCAACCCTGCGCTAATCCTGACACATTGGCATAACAAAGCCAATCCATCTCCAAATGGGATTGTAACTACAGATACAGGGGTGAGGATTTACAGTATATCTTTTGAGGGTATGTAAGTTAATTCATCACAGAGCTGTTATCTTGATTTTAAGCCTGGCTGTCTTGGTCTTTTAAGGCACTTTGGTGGCACAATGTTTGAGCACTGAGTTGCTCACTGGAAGGTTAGTGGTTCAACTCACTGGGGACCCCCTGGAAGAAAGATCTGGCAGTCTGTTTCTGTAAAAATGTGCGTACAGCCTTAGAACATTCCGATTCTCCTACAGGGTGGCTATGAGTTAATCAACTTGGTGGCAATGGGCTATGGTCTTTTCTTTATTTTTGTATCCAATGATTTTGCAAGGCAGGAGAGATACCAGAATTCTACATACATAGATTTGTGATTTCTGTGTTATTTGATGGTTGTATGATTTCCTTTCTCACCCCCTTCCTCTCCTTGTTACTGTTTGATAACACATGTATACCACAAGTTTTGTTTCCAGGCACTTGTGCCTCTAATGATGACTACTAACCTTAGTTGGTGCACTGAACCCAACCAGTGATATGATGGAGGAAAGACTCACTGATCCTCTGTTAGGGTTACAGCCAAGCAAATCACATGGGGACAGTTCTGTTTGTAATACACGAGGCTGTATGGAGTGATCTGGAATCTCTTCATGGCAATGGGTTGGACTTTGGCTTCTTGATACACCAAAGAGTTAGTCTCAAGGCATGTTAGCCCTACTTGCAAATGCCGCTAGGATACCCTTGAAAGAAATTAAAAGGTTAAAAGCTCTTTGAGCATGGTCTCATTTTCATAAAGTGGACTTTCAAACTTAAGAACATTGTCATTTGTGGGCTGTGGTTTGAAACTTTCATTTGATATTTCCAAAGAATTACAAATTTTCAGTTCTGAAATGTGGTCCCTCAGAATAGATCCTCAGTAATTTATATCCCACATACATCCTATTGGTCTACCCACAGGACTTGCCCTTAGCTAAGCCTGAGCTACACCAGTTACCAGATTTACTCTCCCTAAATGAGGCATTTTCTTTTTGTAAGGAGGGTCCTTCCCTTCTCCCGTTACTCTCTGTTGGAATCTCTTCCAAATAAAACCAATCCCACTGCTGTCAAGTCTGCCATTGGTCACAAGGGATTCACAGAAGGGATTCTGCTTCCCTGGAAGCAGATGCAGATCTCCTGATGGGTTCTACCCACCAACCTCTAGAGCAATGGTTCTCAACCTGTGGGCCGTGACCCCTTTGGGGTCGAATGACCCTTTCACAGGATCACCCAAAATGACAGTGATGAAGTAGCAATGAAAATAATTTTATGCTTGGGGTTCCCCACCACGTCATCAGAAAGGTATAGAACCGCTGCTTTAGGGTAATGGTGGAGCGCAATCTGCCGTCACCACCCAGAGACCTGCTGGAATCCCGCCTCCTCCCTAATACAACCTTCTCCAGAAACTGTTCCTCCTCCCAACTTATGACAGCCACATGGCTCTTGCCACATTCACAACACACTTACCTGTATGTTAATTGCTTGTGGGCATATCTTACACTTTTAAATTGCTTTCCCTCCAGACAATTCTGTGATTCTAAATAGGAGAATAAGCCAGGCATACTAGGGAAAAGACTTCTTTTATATTCAATCCCTGGAAAGGCTTTCATATCAGAAAACCTATTTGAAAAAAGTCTAATTGATAACTAAGTAGGACTATATATAATCACATGCTGCTTTAAAGAGTTCAGTGGATTCTCACATACATTCTCGTTAGGTTCTCTTAGCAAGACTCTGAAACAGATTGGATGATGATGACTATGTTGATGCTGACAAAATAAGCAACAGAACCCACTCCACCCCCACCCTAAAAAAGAAACCTTCCGTGAGTAATGTAATTAAGCTATAAGCTAAGTAATATAAGGGGGCGGGGAGGAGAAGAATAGTAGTCAGAGAGCCATCAGGTTCTGGTTTGAATTTACAACACAAGGATCATGAACTTTAGTTTTCTTGACTTACAATGATTAAATTTACTAGCTAACTCCTAGATCCCTTCCAAGGTAAAAAAAAAAACATATTCCCACCCCGACTCTATTATTATGAAACCGAACTCACTGTCATTGAGTAGTTTTCCAAATTATAGCTAAGCTAGGACAGGGTAGAACTGCCTCAGTGGGTTTCTGGGACTGTAACTCTTTTTAAATTTTTTGTTCCAAGATGATTTTATTGGGGACTCTTACAGTTCTTATAACAATCTATGCATCAATTGTATCAAGCATATTTGTACATATGGTGCCATTATTATTTTCTAAACAACTACTTTCTATTTAAGCCCTTGCTATCAATTGAGACTGTAACTCTTTTTTTAAAAATCATTTTCTTGGGAGATCATATAACTCTTATCACAATCCATACATACACATTTGTACATATGTTGCCCATCATCGTTTCCAAACACTTTCTTTCAACTGAGCCCTTGGTATCAGTCCCTCATTTTCTCTCCTTTCCCCCTCTTTCTCTCCCTCCCTCCCTCCCTCATAACCCTTGATAATTTACAAATTATTACTTTTTCATATTTTGCATTGCCCAATGTCTCCCTTTACCCCCTTGTCTGTTGTCCATACTCCTGGAATGTCGTTATAGGTAGGTAAGTAGGTCATTGTGATCACTTACCTGCCCCTCCCCCCCCCCCCCCCCCCCCCCCCCCCATCTTCCCCTTACTCTCCTAGTGTGGCTACTCACAATATCGATCCTGAGGAGCTTATCTATCCTAGATCTCCAGCAGCTTTTATCTGTACCCATACACATGCTCTGGTGTAGCCAGATTTGTAAGGTAGAATTAGGGTCACGATAGTGAGGAGTTGTGGGGAGGAAGCTTTAAAAAAACAGAGGAAAACCGTATATTTCATCAGTGCTATACTTCACTCTGACTGGCCTGTCTTCTGCCCATGGCCCTTCTTTAAAGGGATGTCCAACTGCTTACAAATTGGCTTTGGACCTCCACTCTGCACCCCCACCCCCTTATTCACATTATTATTTTTTTGCTCTGTGTCTTTGATGCCTGGTACCTGATCCCATCGACACCTCATGATCACACAGGCTGGTATGCTTCTTCCATGTGGTCTTTGTTGCTTCTCAGCTAGATGGTTGCTTGTTTATCCTCAAACCCTTAAGACTCCAGACGCTCTATCTTTTGATAGCCAGGCACCATCAGCTTTCTTCACCACATTTGCTTATGCTCCGACTTTGTCTTCAGCGATCATGTTGGGAAGGGGAGCATTTCAGAGTGCTAGATTATTAGAAAAAAATGTTCTACTATTGAGGGAGTACTTGAGTAGAGGCCCAATGTCCATTTGTTACCATAATACTAAGCATATAAATATGTGTACATAGATCTATTTCCCATTGTCAATGTATATTAGATACACACATATGTACACACATATGTATTTAGATTTCTATAAATAACCCTTTGCCTTCTACTTCTTTCCCCTATTTCCTTTTACTTGCCTCTTGTGCCACTATCATCCTCAGCCTTCATTTGGGTTTCAGTAATTCCTCTTGGTTACATTGTCCTTTTTCTAGCCCTGCCAGGCCTTCTACACCCACCTCATCATCCATTTTTGGTCACATGTTCCCTTGAACCTGGGTTTGTTAACAACCACTTCCTTTCTCCTACCTCTCTCCTCTCTCCCATGTCCCCCTCCAACCCCCATCCCCCACCCCCCGAACAGTCGTCATGTTGCTCTCGCTTCTGGCTTGTTTATCCTGACTACCCTCTCCAGATAGACCTACAGAGACAGCAATATGCACAATCACAAGGTGGAGCACAACAAAGCAATGATAGGAAATAAAACAAAAGCTACAACAACAGCCACAATAAAAAAGTCAACAACAACAAAAAAAAGAGAAAAGTCTGTAACTAGTTTAAGGTCTACTTGTTGTCCTTTATGAGGGTTTTCCAGTCGAGTCTGATGGGACACCATACCCTGACCCCACAGTCTCTTTTTGGTGTTTCCTGGGGACTTCATGGCCTTGCTTCCCTTACTGCTCTGTCGCACACCCCCAGCATCTCGCCTCGGTATGGTGGGGTCGGAGCGGGCACAATTCCCACTGTGTGTCTCCCGTGTTGTCTCCCGTGATGCTATGGATCAGTGAGGAATGTATGGGTTGGTGAGGAGCGTCATGCTTCAGGATGGGGAAGGCCTTATGATCCTTTCTGTGCGTTGGCTGTTCTGAGCAGAAATATCATCCTCAGGGCTTGGTGGGCCAGGATGGGCTACACTCTTTTTGCCTCCCCTGTCATTTGCTCCCGTGTGCTCTGATCAGACTTGTCCCTCTCCTTAAGCTGTAGCTTCAGTGGTGTCTTCTGAGATGAATTCTTCTGTGGAGAGGAGACTGTAAGAAGCCTGATCTGCCCCCCACCCCCCACCCCAAGCCCCCACCCCAGGAGTGGCTGGTAGTTTTGAAAGTGTCAACCTTGGGGCTAACAGCTCAGTGTGCCACCTCTACTTTGTCACTGAAATGTAACGACATGCTCTCTGCTGCTTTTCCTCCTCAGGATATTTGCATATCTGCCATTAAAGAGAAGGATATTGAAGCCAAGCTGGCTATGGTTATTGAGAACTGGACCAACCAGAACCTGAGTTTTGCAGCATTTAAAGGAAAGGGAGAACTCCTGCTCAAAGGAACAGAGTCTGCAGAAATTATCACCTTGATGGAGGATAGCTTAATGATCTTGGGTTCCTTACTAAGCAACAGGTAATTTTATCATTTAAAGGGAGGAGGTTTTCATGTGTTCTTAGGGTTGGTTATCACTTGGGTTGTGCTCCCCCCACATACGTGTTATAATCTTAACTCCAGAAGTAATCCTCTTTGGGAATTGGGTTTTCTTATGTAAATCAGGCCATCTATGAGTAGGATATGTCTGAAACCTACGCCCTTCTAAATGGCAGTCATATAAAGAGCATAATAGCCATGGACATAAAAGCACAACCAGAAGGATAGATGCCAGGCCCCACGAAGATCCCCAAGGAATTGAGGAATGATGGGACGAGATAAGACTCTTCCCCAGAGCCGTACCCTAGCCTGCTGCTGCTGAAATGATTCTTACTCAGAAAAATCAGACAAGCGAGAGTAGAACCGCTTCCTTGAGTTTTCTAGGCTCTAGGCCCTGGTGGCATTGTGGGTTTCTCTTTGATCTGTTTACTGCAAGGTCAGCAGTTTGAAATCATTAGCGGCTCCTGGGGAGAAAGATGAGGCTGTCTACTCCTGCAGAGTGACAGTCCCAGAAACCCCCTGGGCGGTTCTACCCTGTCCTTCAGCCTCGCTGTGTGTCAGCATTGACTTAGGGGCAGTGGGTGTGCTCTGAGGAATCTTTACTGAAGGAGGCTGCTTCGTCTTTCTTCCATGGAGTTCCCAGTGGGTCTGAACCACCAACCTCTCAACGGTCAAATACTTAACCCCCTGTTCCACCCGCGCCTTGAATTCAGACGGCCAGCCTTCTGAACTCGCCAATTAGTAATAAAAATGCCTTATTGGTTTATTGGAGTAAAAGTTAGCCCAGTGAACCAGGCACTACTTCCTAAACAGATTGCTCAGTGACACTCGTTACATTTTCACCTTGAATCAATACATCTCTCCATCTTAAAGCTTCCCACTTGTGATATTTCTGTTGTTAGTGCTATGGAGTTGGCACCAACTCACAGCGCTCCTGTGCGCCGTCGGGTCCTGTGCCACCCCCATGACTCTGGTTCTGTCTGAGCCCATTGATGCCGCGACTGTGTCAGTCCATCTCCTTGGGAGTCCTCCTTTCACCCTGGACCCTCTGCTTTACCCAGCCTGATATCCTCCTCCAAGAACTGACGTCTCCTGATAACATGTTCAAAGTCCTTGAGCTGAAGTCCTGAAGTTCTTGTTTCGAAGAAACGTTCGGGCTGTACTTTCTTCAAGACAGATTCCTTAGTTCCTTGGGCAGTCCATGGCACTTTGAAGTGTCTCTGCCCACACCTTAGCTCAAGTCCGTCAATTCTTCTTTGTCTTCTATATTCACTATCCGGTTTTCAGATGAAAGTACCATGGCTCAGGTCAGGCTCTCGCCTTAATCCTCAAAGTGGCATCTTTGTTCTCCAACCCCTGAAATAGATCTGGTGCAAAGATGTGTCCCAGGCAAGACATTATTTGACTTCTTAATCGCTACTGGAAGTCTTCTCCACTTACCGCAAGCAAACTTGGGCCATGTGCCGATCACAGGTTGTGCATAAGCTTTCCTCCAAGTCTAATGCTCCCCGTACAGTCCAGTGGACTATTACTCAGCTAAAAAGAGAAATAAAGTTCTGGTGCATGCCATCGCATGGCTCAACCCTGACAACATTATGTTACATGAAATAAACGATGCCAAAGAACACATGGCAGATCTCCGCCCCCAACCCAAACAAACCCATTGCCATTGAGTCCAACCCATCTGGTGGTGACCCTGCAAGAGGGTAGACCTCCCCTGTAGCATCCCCCACATCTTCATTGTTACCAGGGCAGACAGCCGCCTCTTTCTCTCTCAGAGGGGCTGGGGGGTTCAAATCATCCTTGAAGCCTAATATCGCTCATCCTTCTTTCTGTTTGTTCCTGTAGATATAATGCTCCATTTAAAAAGACCATCCAGAACTGGGTGTTCAAATTGTCGACTTCCTCGGACATTATTGAAGAGTGGCTGATAGTGCAGAATCTCTGGGTTTACCTTGAAGCTGTTTTCGTCGGTGGGGATATTGCCAAACAGCTGCCTCAGGTAAAATGTGGCTTTTAGAACTCTGTGATGGGACCGTTTGGTGTGTGCTACCCGGATGTTTCTGTAAACATTTTCACAAAGACAGATGGTCCAGTGTCGATTATTGACATCAGGAGTCGGCAAGCTACCGCTTCAACCACCCGCCCCTCCCCACCCAGCTGATTTTGTAAATAAAGTTTTATTTATTTATTATTATTTTTTAAGGTTTTATTTTTTTTAGGAGGAATATGTTTTCTTTATGGAAGTGTTGGCTGATTTCGCTTTTTACTTTTTTAAAATCATTTTATTTGGGGCTCTCATAACAATCCATACATCAATTGTATCAAACCCATTTGTACGTGTAGGTGACCGTCATCATTTTCTTTCTGCCTGAGCCCTTGGCATGAGCTTCTCTTTTTGCCCACTCACAAGTTTTACCTTCACAGAAGCTGGCCCTTTTGTGCTGGCTGTGTCTAAGGCTGTATCGTCATGAGTTGGCCTGCACTGGGCAGCAGCAGCAACCACAACGGGCTGCTTTTGCATGGCAACAGCAGACTTGGCAGTTGTGACAGACACCAGATGGCCCACAAAGCCTAAAATATTCACTCTCCAGCCCTTTACAAGGAGCCCTGGTGGCATCATGCTTACCCATTGGGTTGCTGGCCACAAGGTCAGCGGTTTGAAGCCACGAGCCCCGTTCTCATGAGAAAGATGAGGTTTTCTGCTCCTGTGTAGAGTGATAGCCTTGGAAGTCCGCAGGGACAGTTCTGCCCTCTCCTGCAGAGTCCTTTGAGTCAGAATCTACTAGATGGGAGCGAGTTTGGGTTGTTGTTGTTGTTTTTTTTTAAAGATCAGCCCTTTACAGAAAAAAGAAAGAAAGAAAAGGTGTTGACTCCGATTCCTACCAACATCTTCAAAATGAATAATCTCGAGATGTTGGAGGATGTGAGGTGCACTGAAATAGGGAACCAGGAAATGTGGAGTCCATCACTGCCATGAGTAATGGGACGCTATTTCCCTAAGAGTAGAATTAAAGCTCATTCAGATTCTGTAGAGGGCAGTTAGCTTTTAGTAAACGTCTCTTCAATAAAAGATCAGAGAAAGAATGGACCAGGAGACATGGAAACGTATCCGTGGACACCTAGGACAAGCAAAATGCTAACACTGCTCTGTGGAGGCCTGCATTATAAGGATCAGCTTGAACCCAATCCCCAGCATGCAGAGACTGATCCAGTCCTCGCATGGCGGCTTCTCCAGCTGCACTGCCAGCTGCCCCCTGAGCATGCTCTCTCTCTCTCTCTCTCTCTCTCTCTCTCTCTCTCTCTCTCTCTCTCCATCTGAAGTTCTCTCAGAGCTCACAAGTTAAAAGAGCACCATTGTTCAGGCGGCCAAACAAGCGGGCACCAGCACAAGTTGGGGGAGACCATAGGACACCCCACCCTGCTGATGACAAATTTAGAGTGGATTTCCCACTACCCTCTCAGGAGCCCACTGAATAATGTCTGACCTGCTGGCTCTAACCACCCCTTTGGACCCCGGAACAATTTCCAGAATTTACGGAGCGTGTACCACACTTTGGGCTACTGATGTCTTATAGCCAAAACGTTGATTAGTGCAAAGGGCGTTGCCTGTGCTCCCAACACAAAGCTCCCAAGTTTCAAGGGACATGCCGCTGTCCCAAGAGCGGATGCTCGCATCACCCAGGAAGCTCTCTGCGCCTTCACGCTCATGGCTTTTACTGGCCAGACCTGCTGGATAGGCTCCATCCTGCAGGCTAGTGAGTCCTTTGCAGTCCCGCCACCCTGACCCATCAGTGCAAGTTGTTAGGTGGCCTGCCAGATTCAGACCACCCATAACCCCAAGGGTGATTGCTCTGAAGTCAAAAACAAAGGCCATCTTACATAGGGGAAAAGAAACTTTGTCCTTTGCCCCACCAAACCCACACTTGTCAAGTCAATTCTGACTCATGGCCCCCTTATAGGACAGAGTAGAACTTTCCAGTAGGGTTTCCAAGGCCATACATCTTTATGAAAACAAACTGCCACAGAGTTGTACTGTGGCAAAGACAGTGGGTTTCAACAGCTCCTGTTTTCGTTAGCAGCTTTAACCGCTGTGCCACTAGGACTCTTTGTGTGTGTGTGTGTGTGGGGGGGGAGGCACATCACTGCCCTGGTGGGCATAGGAAGCTCGGCCTTGCTCCTGGATTTGAACACTGTCAACCCTGTAGCCCGCAGTCCCGCACACAACCACTAGGCCACCAGGGCTCAGCCGCCACCAGGACTTCTTACCCCACCCCAGACTCTCCAAACTCACCGCCATAGAGCTGAAGCCAACGACTAGCCTCCCGAGAGCACAGGATAGAACTGCCCCTGCAGGCTTCTGGCCCGGAGACTCTGTACGGGAATTAAGAGCTCCGTCTTCCTCCCTGGGAGTCGTTGGTCCTTTTACACTGCTGACTGGGAAGATCACATCCCAGCATGCAACCACGGCATCACCAGGGCTCGGGACCTTTAAAATAAATATCAATAATAGGCAGTCATTTTATTCTGTGGAGATCTTTTTTAAAATTCATCCTATCAAGCCAAGCCTGATCTGACTGAGTTTATACAAACAGGGTGGATACAAAAAAAAAAAATAGCCACGACAAATTGTTTCTGAGACTGGCTGATTTCCCTTTGTAACACATTTTAATAGCTGGAGGTTTAAATTTGTAAAATTTGTTTTGCTAATCAGAAAGTCGGCTTCTTTCAAGAGCCCCCGATCGTGACAATTTCCAGAGGCATTACAGCAATTGAACGCAAAGCTTATTCTCATCCAGAATTAACAGAAATGTTTCATTTTCAAAATGCAAATAGAGCTTTAGTTTGGGGTTTGTACTGTCTTTCCACCCCCCCCCCCCCCCCGGGGTATTTCTCACGGAGAAACGTGCTGCATTTCAGCCACGATTTACAAAGACCCTATAGATCTACTCTGTTCTATAAAGTTGACATGGCTCAGAATGGACTTCATGGCAAAGGGCTGTATGTGGGGCTATGGATTGGGCTGTACGTTCACCAGTTCGAATCCCACCAGCCTCTCCTCTGAAAAGCTATGAGGCCTTTTGGACCCATAAAGATTTGCTGTCTTGGAAACCCACTAGGAAAGGTCTATTACTACTCTCCCTTACAGGATTGCTGTGCGTCGGAATTGCGGTATGGGAGTGAGTGTTGATCTGCAGTCATCAGAAGGGACCTGATATGGAATTATTCTCACGCATCTTCGGTTTGCTCATCAAACCCGAACAGCGTGTAAGACTGGATGTGAACCACGGAGCGCTATAAATTAACCACGTGGCATATTAGGGAAGAAACACAGTCAAAAAACCCCAAACAGACCTGTCACGTGTCAGGAAACCGTCCATCAGCTCTGCTTGGAGGAAACGGGGTCTCACATGCAGCTTTTGGACAGTGGGGTTTTGCTGCTCAAAATCAACTCTGGTGGGGAAAAAAAATGCTCCAATTGGGTAGCGTGAGACTCTAGCAGAGACTGGTTTGAGGAACTCGTTGGGAATTCCAAAGAGAAGATTTAACTTTATCGAATTACTCCAACGGGCATCTTTTAATGACCGAGAATTTGTTTTCCTAGGAAGCAAAGCGTTTCCAGAATATTGACAAGTCGTGGATAAAGATCATGCAGCGAGCACACGAGAACCCCAATGTGATCAGTTGCTGCGTGGGAGATGAAACGATGGGGCAGCTGTTACCTCATCTACACGAACAGCTGGAAGTGTGCCAGAAGTCACTAACAGGGTGAGGGCTTAATTTTAAAATTGCCCATTATTTTTATCACTGTAGATGTGACGGTGTTTCGTCCCAAGCGAGCTGACGCTATGGGGTGCATGTCGGGTTTGATCATGACGGTGGAGGTACAGGGAGAGGAATGTCCGGTTCCGCATACACGTACTCTTTCTGGTGGGGAAAAGGGCACCTTTGCCTTGAGATTTGGTGGGTGATGGCACTGTATCCCTTTCCTAGGGTGGCTGTAGCAAAGTACCACCAACTGGGTGGCTTTCCACAGATATTTCTTCTCTAATGACTCTGGAAGGCAGACGTCAAAGTCGAGGCCATGCTCCCCCTAACACTCCAGGGAGCAATCTCGGCCATGCCTTTCTTCTGGCTTCTGGCAGCTTTAGGCATTCCTTGGCTGGTGGCTGCATAACTCCTGCCTCTGCCTCAATCATCAAGGGGCCCTTCCTCTGTCTCTTGTCATTGTATTTAGTGCCCACCTGGATAATCCAAGATGGACGTCCCCAGCCCAAGAATGGTCACCTAGGTCCCTATCCAAAGACCCCTATGCTCGTTGCATCAGCTGGTGTCAATTTGAGACTACTAAGAGTGAAGGGGTGGAGCTTAGCCCGTCAATCAGGTCGCAGCTTGATGGCCTCGTTTGGAGGTACAATGAAGATAAACAGCTCGCTGGAGGCCAGGCACTCTGCTACAGCTTCCTGTTGAGGAGAGAGACACAGGGAGCCACACCGATGGAACCAAAGCCCTGAAACTAGTGGAGACCTACGCCAGTGCTGAGATGCTTCCACTGCCACTGGGTCCACAAGACTTTCTACCCACTGGCTGTGATGTACCTGCTTGCAGCATCCTTGCACTTGTCGTGCGAGTCTGAAGACGGATTTATAGACTGGGATTGGACATACAGGCTAATATGAGGCTTATGGACTTGATCTGGACTGGACGGGGGTGTTTCCTTAATATACAGTTAGTCTTTGATATAAAGTTCCCTATTACACATATATGAATGTTCATGAATCTGTTTCTGTAGTCAACCCAGACTGACACAACTCCCTTCCCCAGCATTCACAGTTCTGAAGAGCAGGATGTGGACACACCTGTTGGAGGCTACCATTCAGCACTGCAATGCTTATGCGCTCCAAGAGAACCCTTATAGACACATTCGGGGATGATTCCTTCCTCTCTCTCCCCCACCCTCCCCAGTCACAATTTTCTTAAAAGGCAATCAATTCAGTTTGACACTAGGATGACAGTATGTCCGGGTCAGCCAAGTTCCATCTAAGTTTTGCCTCCATCCTGACTTAATAGTCAATGGACTCTGTTTCAAAATGTCCCAGCTTGGTGAGGCAAGATTGATAGTATTATGAGAAAAGTCATAAGAGACTTCTTGTTGAAACAAGAGAAAATAGTAGATGAATGGGCAACCTGGCTGTGAATCTCTCTCTGGTTTTATCCAGTGCTAAGGAACGCTGGTGGCATAACCGTTACATGTCGGGCTGCTCATTGCAAGGTCAGCAGTTCAAAACCACCCTCAGGAACAAGATGGGACTTTCTACCCCCATAAAGAATTACAATCTCAGACACTCACAGGGGCAGTGCTACCCTGCTTTTTAAAAAAAAAAAACTTTTAATACATTATTTTATTGGGAGGTCTTAGAGCTCTTATAACAACCCATACATCAATTGTACCAAGCACATCTGTACATCTGTGGCCATCATCATTTTCAAGACATTTTCTTTCTACTTGAGCCCTTGGTATCAGCTCTTCCTTTTTGCCTCCCTCCAACACCCTCCCACCCTTGTGACCCCTTGATAATTCATTATTATTTTCATGTCTTACACTGTCCACTGTCTCCCTGCACCCATGTTTCTGTTGTCTGTCCTCTTTGGGAGGGGGGTTGCTGTTATGTGTTGATCATTGTGATAGGTTCCCCCTTTCTCACCCCCCACCCCCAACCCACTTCCCTTGTGGTCCCACTACTCCCATTGTTGTTCCTGAGGCGTTTATCTGTCCTGGATTCCGTGGGTCCAGAGCTCTTATCTGTACTAGTGTACATACTCCAGTCTAGTCAGCTTTGTAAGGTAGAACTGGGGGCATGATAGTGGGGCCTTGGAGGGGGAAGGGGAGGGGAGAAAGCATTAAAGAACTAGAGGAATGTTGAGTGTTTTGTCGGTGCTATGCTCCACCCTGACTGGCTCGTTCCTCCCATGTGACCTTTCTGTGAGGGGAAGTCAAACTGTCTACACATGAGCTTTGGGTCTCCACTATGATCCTCATCATTTGCATACATATGATTGTTTTTTTTTATCTTCTGATGCCTAATACTTGATGCCATCCACACCTTGTGATCACATGGACTCGTGTGCTTCTTCCATGTGGGCTTTGTTGCTTCTGTTCTACCCTGTCTTATTAGGTCCCTATAAGTTGGCCTCCCTTAATGTCAGTGAGCTTGGTTTGGGGGGTTGACTCCCAAGTATCACCTATAACAAAGTATGGACCTTTGTTCTAACCAAACATTCCAGGGCAAACGGGGAAGGATTTCTAAGCATTTCACTACTATCTTGACCCGAAGATATTAATAATTGCACCATAACTATAACAAAGAAACAGCACAGAACTCAGATGAAGAACTGTTTGTTAGCAAGCTGTTGATTTCCTCTTCAGGTATTTGGAGAAGAAGCGATTGCTATTTCCACGATTCTTCTTCGTATCTGATCCAGTTCTGCTGGAAATTCTTGGGCAAGCCAGCGATTCCCACACCATACAGGTATTCTCCTTTAAGTATCTAGGTTCCAAATGCTTTCCTCCCACTAGCATACAGAATCACTAATAAAAATGAGACAGTTGCATCTGAAAAGAGCAGGCAGGAAGGAACAGTATTTTGATGAAGCCAAAAATTAAGTCTTCTCAAGACCAATTGGTAGTTTAGTTTAATCAATCAATTGTGTAGCTTGAGGGTTAGTCTCTTTTAGGGTCTGTCTCTGTGGTATCAAATAGACAAAGGCCCCTTGAACAACTAGCTGGGAACCTTAGAGAGTAGTGATCTTATGTTAATGGAAGAGGAAGATGGTTATGAGAATGATTGTGTGACTTGAAGACTGTAATCAGAGTCACTGAATTACACCGAATGTAAGTCACCGAATTGGTATTTGTTTGCCTGTTTATATTCACAGCAATGAGTAAAGCACATCAGTTTCAAAATATCATGTTGAGTATACAATATTCTGTTTGCTAAACATTTAGAACCTATCTTTCTGAGGGAATTCAGGGTGTTGGTGAGCAAGAATCATTGCCAATGCCACACGCTAGCTGGGTGACCTTCAGCAAGCATCTGTATCTCCAACAGCTCAGTTTCCTCACCTGTCATATTTCGGGGCTACTGCCCCTCCCCCCCCATGAGGTTGTTACAGAATTTCATCACATGATACACAAAATGTGTAAGATGTGCAGTATCATTTCTGGCACACAGTATGTGCTTACTAAAATGTATTTCATTCTTAGAAATAATATTAGCCTAAATGTTTTTAGAAAGTCATTATTTGCCCAATGACAGAGTTTGGAAAGCAGGAAAGAACAGGAAAGTGGGATGGGAGGGAAGGGGAAAAACAGGGAGGAAGTGGCAAAAAGGTCGCTCCACTGTGGGGAGATGGCAATCAATATCTGAAAGAATGTGCATGAATTGCAGCATGGGAAATGACTCATTCGATCTGTCATCGCCCCCCCCCCCCAAGCCACTATAAAAAGTAAACATGTTTTCTTTTTAATCAAGTAGAGTTGGTAGTTTGTCTTTCTCTCTCTCTGCTCCCCAATCTCCCACTCCAATACTTCCGAAATGGTGTTAATCATCCCCAATGTTTGCAGGGGAAAGAGAGTACTAGCCTTAGAGAACCAAGCGTGGAAGGCAGTGGAACTCCCACTCCCATTCCAGGGCCTGTTCTGGTTCGGGAAGTTGGGATACGGCTACATTGTCTCCCATTTGGCTACCAGGGATTGGTGGGAATGAGGACAGACCAGCAGGGTGTAAGACCTGTGATGGCAGAGATCAAGCCAGGAAGCAAGGCAGAGAGATGTACCTGGCAGGAAAGAAGACAAGAAGGTGACAGTTCTTACTCTAATTTCCCATAGTTATACAAACACCCAAGCAACCTTTCTTCCTGGAGCTGATGGGGACTCACGCTGACCCAATTGGACAAAGGGAAAACTGGTCCACAGGGCTTCCTAAGTGGTCATCTTCATGAGAGTAGATACCCACATCCTTCCTCTGGTTGAGCCACTGGTGGCTTTGAACTGCCAACCTCCTGGTTTAACAAGGGGACATTTCAGGGCCTGAAGAAAAGCTTCTGCGGTGCTGAGTTTGAGTGAAGGGGTTTCCGAGTTGGTCAAGGGAAAAAGCAAAGTCTGCATGACTGTTATTTTTTGAGGAAGCGGATCATATTCTTAATCAGTTACAAAGGTGAAAGATAGATAAGTCAATGTATAGAACAACACACAAAGTGAACAGGTGTCGGAAGGTGAATAGGACCATGCTGAGGTATATACAAGTATATAGGTTTGGAAAGGAATATTTCAACCTGTGTATATGCTGTATATAGATCCATGATATGGAGCACACTGGGGACCAACTTATAAAAACTTCTTAGCCAGAACCAAGCATCTCGAGAAGACAAATCGCTCAGCCTGGGTTATAACCTTCCCCAAGGACAATGTTCAAAAAAGATCTTTAGAAAGAAAATCCGTTGACACCTCAGCAGGGCTTGTTGAGCGTATGTACGATGTTTTCTCTCTGTTTTGTGCTTCCTATAGCCACATCTCCCAGCAGTATCTGACAACATCAACGAAGTGACCTTTCATGCCAAAGACTATGATCGGATGATGGCTGTCATTTCCAGGGAAGGAGAAAAAATTATGGTGATTGTCTGGGTTGAAGTTTTTCTATGAGCGTTTTTATAAAAATTTAGGTTGAGGAGAGGAAAGAAACAAAGCACGTCGGGTAGAGTGGGTGAGGCTTGGGTTCCAGTTCTGTGGCCTTGGTTTTGTTCTACAAACTAGTTTGGATAAATCACTTAACTCCTTGAAGGCTCATTTTATTCTCTATAAAATAAAGGTTTTAGCCCAAGATGACCATCCCTCCCAGCTCCCCGCTCAGGTGAGCGTTAAGCTGTGTTTTAGACGTTTTGAATAAAATAGGAAGCTATTTGCTGAGCACTGAGGTACCCCATGACTTATCGAGTTAAGTGTGTGCTCAGTGCTGAAATGCCACACCCCGATTGTTTTGTAATGTGTTGGCAATCCATTTCTTTCAAGCTGGATGTCCCCGTCATGGCCAAGGGTCCCGTAGAGATTTGGCTTTTCGATTTGCTAAAGATGCAGATGTCATCGCTGCACAACATCATCAGGTCTGCCTTCTATCAAATCAGTGATACAGGATTTCAACTCTTACCGTTCCTGAATCACTTTCCAGCGCAGGTGAGATCAACATCGTTTCAGCAATGGTAAGCAGAAGTAGGGAAAAGAGGGGGAGGCGGGCTGCTGGGAGGTGTGGAGGCTACTGGAGCCATAGACCCGCTCAAGGGTTCTGGCTCACCTCACTTGAACTCCACTCCCAGACGCATGCTGGTCTACACCTCGTCACTGCTACACCAATACACCCTTCTCCCAGCCGAACCGTATTTACTCCAATTACTTCCTGTGTCCCATGCTAAAAATCACGAATCACTGCACACACCGTGGAGGCAGCTTAGATGGTATCAAATGGTCTACTCCGATGAGGCAAGTCATCCTTTATGAGAGTTGAATCTCTTATGAGTTGTAATATTGTATGATATCCTTGATAAACTTTATTTTTTGTTAGGATTACTTGTCTGTGATATTTACTAAATGATGGGGAGAATCGTTTTCTTAACGAAGTCAGTATGCTTCTCCTTTTTTACCTTGTATATCCTAAAGCAGAGGCTCCATCTAGTGAGATGGAGGACTTAGCGTCAATCTTAGATCCGAGACCAAGTTCCATCAGGGGATGCATAGGAAAGTTACCAGGATTTTCTTTAGTTAGTATGTGTATGTATCCAGCTTTATGTCAATTTCTTTCTTTTTTTTGTGTGTGGCATCACTGCCCTGGTGGGAGTAGGATGCCCAGCCTTGCTCCTGGAGAGCTGCTGCTGGATTTGAACCATCAACCCTGTGGTCGCAGCCCCGCACACAACCACTAGGCCACTGGGGCTCAGCCGGGATTCTTTTTTTTTTAGATCCAAATGGCTCTAGATCTGTTGCTTGGCTTCGAGGGCGCACACAAATTCTCCAAAGGACAGTTATTTCAGCAAGAGGAGTGAGGGTGAGGCATGTTCTGACGCCTTTTATTATCTTTGCTGGAGCAGAAATGGTGGGAGACATCCACTCGCAGTGTCTTTTTGCTTCTTCGGGATACTAGTGGACAAACTTCTTCCCATTTCTATTCCTTCCTGACTCTGGGTCTCCTGCAGATACACGAGATGGAGTTTTAGATATGGGCATTAGCGATGTTAGATGTGAGGATGTTGGAGAGTGTGAGAGATCAAGAAAGGGAAGAAGCAGTCAGTGCATTATTGTTAGAAGGTACAAAGGGACCCTGGACAATCCTGACCAGCAAACACACACAGTGTACAGATCCACCCAGACTCATGGTTTCCTTGAGAAAGATGCCCGTTGGTCTCTGGTCTTCTGTAGAAAAACTTTGAAGTGCCTTCCATGAAGAATAACCATTACTCTCATTACTCTTTATCTACCAGCACTGAAACCATGAAACAGCAATGGCAAAAATGTTACCCCCCCCCCCCACTACCTCGGGATGACGCCCAAATGAAACCTTGGTAATCTTTTGTACAGACAAGTGACTCCCCTGCTTCTGTCCTTGAACTATTCAGGACTTGAAATGTTTGACAAGTTGATTTGTCTTCTGCATCCATAGGTTGGGCTTCTGGGAATTCAGATGTTGTGGACCCATGATTCAGAAGAGGCTCTCAATAATGCAAAAGACGACAGGAAGATCATGCAAGTGACCAATCAGAAATTCCTGGACATTCTAAATACTCTCATCAGTCAGACAACACACGACCTAAGCAAGTTCGATCGAGTGAAATTTGAGACGCTCATTACCATCCACGTGCATCAGAGGGACATTTTCGATGACTTGGTAAAGTGCCTTTTCGCTTTACGTAAATGCAATGTATTTAGCATGCGAGTCATTTTGTACAGCGAATGTTGCCTTAAAAGGAGCCCTGGTGGGGATAGGGCCTCTAGTCCTCAGTTGAAGCAGAAAGGTTGATGGTTTGAACTTGCCCCCTGCTCTGAGGGAGAAAGGTGTGGCACTGTGTTCTACGAAGAGTCCAGCCTTCAAAACACCACGGGCCATTCGATTCTGTGCCATAGGGTAGTTGCCGAGAGTCTGAATCAACTCACCTGGCAGCAGTGGGCTTTGATATGGTCTTGTATGGACTTTTTATCATATCTACTTGACCCCTTTTCACACTGGACTCCATCTATTCTATATCCAGGAGCCCTGGTTCAGGCCATTCTGTTCATAGAATTTGGGTTTGCAGATTCTTCAGCCTTGGTATGGTACTAGTTACACATTGGGTTACCAACCACTAAGTCAGTAGTTCGAAACCACCAGTTGCTTCGCAGGAGAAAGATCAAACTTTCTACTCCCGTAGAATGTTATCGTTACAGAAACCCAAAAGGGCGGTTCTACCCTGTCCTAAAGGGATACAATGAGAATCAATTTGATGGCTATGAGTTTCGTTTGGTTTAGTCTATGTCTAGAGTCCCTGGTGGTACAAATGGCTAAATGCTAGACTACTAACCTGAAGGTTGGCAGTTCAAACTTACCCAGAGGCACCTTGCAGGGAAGGTATGGTGATCTGCACCTGAAAGATCACAGCCTTGAAAACCCAAGGGAGTAGTTTTGCTTTGTACTCATGGGGTCACATGAGTGTGAAAGGACTCAACGGCAGGTGACAGAGTCACATTGTTTCTACAGCTGTACATGCTTGATGGTCTGGACAAGCAGAGCTGACACACATGCTTGATGCATAGTAGGTGTACCTCAGAGGGTTTGTAGGCCTGCCTCTAGACCAGTGCAATAAAACAAACATCACAATAAAGTGAGTTACAGGACACTTTGGTTCCCCCTGCACATAAAAGCCTGTGGTCTGTTATGTGTGCAATGGCATTATAAAAAGCTCGAAATGCCGTGTGAATTACCAAAATAGGATGCAGAGACATAGGTGTTGGGAAAAAGGTACCTAGAGACTTAATGCAGGACTGTCACAAACCTTCCATCTGCAAAGAACACAGTCAGCGAAGTGGAAAAGAGTAAAGTGCAATAAAACAAGGCATGCCCTTATGCGTGTTCCTCAGTAGCCCAATGGGATGGTGAGAACCAGATAGTTGTAGCATTGACATAAATAACCAGATGCCGTTGGTCATGAGTTCTTAGAGGCCAATTGGAAAGGCAGAAGTCCAGACTAAGGTAGAATTAAGTTTGAGAGAGTAATAGGTCTATTTGTCTAGATTATAACATCTGGTAGCAGCAACAAGGGCCATTTGGGCAAGATTATGTTTTGGTGTGGGGCAAAAGGAGTGGTATTTGAATTCCCTTTGACAATAGGACTCTAACCTGTGCTCTTGAGCAAAACCACACTCTCCGAAAATACCGGTTCTCTATTTTAAGGGGCCCAGAGGGTCTTGACATATTACCAGTGAACTATTCTTCTTTGATCTGATTGGATTAATCACACAGAGATCTCTTTCCTTCATCCGAGATGGAGAGTTCCCCTAGCTCTGGACCCTTTTTCCAGAGAATATGTTCACCGGCCGCATGTCTCAACCGTATGTCAACACTTAACATTCGTTAAGTTCCATTTACTGAAGACTGCTTGAAGGACAAGCAGTTTATTCCCTTGGGATCCGGATCCTGGATATTTGAACGACGGTCCACAGACCAGATGCATGGACGTCACCTGGGGGCTTATTGTAGTGGCAGACTCTCCAGAGTCGTCTCCCCATGCCTACCCCGATCCCTGACAGAGTGTGTATTTCAGCAAGATCCTTAGATGATTCATGTGCATATTAAAGCTTATGAAACCTGCTGTGGGACCTGCCTCTGGATCTGGCCAATCATCACACAGCTGTGTAATGAGACCACACTGCCTTCAAAGACCACACAGAGTTGTCATTGCCATTGTACATTTGGCTTTCGTTGAAGGGCACGTCAAGAAAACACTCAGGGAGTCCAGTACTGTGTCTGCTGTGAGGATGCTATTGGAGATGTCTACACACTTCTCACTGCCTGCTACAGCTGAAGCCTCATGGAAAACGTTTCTTTTAGAATGAACCATGGAACAAAGCTTTACTTCCTGTGCATAAGGGATTTTTTTTTTAAATAAGCTTGCTGTTGAGCTGATTCCAACTCAGGTACACTAGGGGACTGATCACTTAAGCATCGTGCCCTCCGGATACTTTTCTAACCTGTGCACAATGAAAACGGTGAAACAGATTTCATCTTTTCTTCCCTACCATGGAATTCTTAGTCAATTTGCATCCCAACTAAAATGAAATCCCACGAACAGCATATATGTGCATTTTAGTTTTCTATGGGCATGTAGGGAAGCCTGGAACTCAACAAACAGTAGCTATTTTTCTCCTCTTTCTCATCTGATAAGGCGCCCTGATGGTGTACTGGCTATGCATTGGGCTGTGAACGGCAAGGCAGCAGTTGGAAACCATCAGCTGCCCCCCCAGGGAAAAGATGGGGCTTCCTAATCCCCTAAACAGTCACATTTTTGGAATCTCACAGGGCAAATTCTGCCTTGTCCAATAGACTTGCTGGGAGTTGGCATAGACTCATGGACAGTGAGTTTTAGCATCTATTAAAGGAGGTGTGATAGCTAAAATAAGAACTCAGGGGTTCATATAGTTAGCACTGAACTAATAAGCTCAAGGTTGGTAGTTTGAACTTGCCTAGCAGCACTGCAGAAGAAAGGCCTGGTGATCTTCACTTGTAAAGAGGAGGCCAGGCTGAGCCCCGATGACATAGTGGTTGAGTGTGGGACTGTGACCCAAGGGCTTGGCAGTTCAAATCCAGCAGCAGCTCACCAGAAGCAAGACTGGGTAGTTCGCACAACCACAGGAGGGCAGTGATGCCCCCCTCCCCCCCAAATGATGACCAAGAAAATCCTGTGGATCAGGTCTATGTGGACATGTACACACACACACACACACACACACACACACATATGAGGCCACCAGGAGTCAGAGTTGAATGGACAGCTACAGGTGCTGTTTTGGTTTGATCATCTGTGAGCAATAGCCAGGGGACTGAATCCCTGGGGCTATGGAGCCTACCCTAGACTCCAGAGTCCTTGAAGGTTGGGGGGAGATGGTGGGTAGTTTGAGGGGGCTAGATCATATTATTTACAAGTAACTGCTTTCAAGTGATGAAGACACACTTGCAAGGGAAGCCAGAACTCCCGGGAACACGGAGACTTTTTTAGGTAGAAGTCTGTACCTTGTGAAGCTGCCAGAGGCCCATTTTTAAGTAGGGGCAGAGGCATGACCCAGAAGTAGACCTCTTGGGTTTAAAAACAATGGAAGGGGCCATTGGCCATTTTCCAGTGTTGTCCCTCTTGGTTGGCAAGGAGGGTGGGGAGGAGGTAAGAGGAAGGACCGTGGTTTCTCCTAGTTTGTCAATGGAAAGTCATGAAATGTCCCAGAGTGATTTTGATCCTAAAAGTACGTGCCTGGTTGCTGGGTCTTATGCTGGATTAGGCACTAACATTCAAAAGCTGGTGCTGGAGCCCAGTCACTCTTGCCTGAAAGACATATGCTGTGACCAGGTGGCTTAGCCCTTGTGGGAGGCAGGAAGGCCCATGGGCATCGATGAGTATGTGCCTCCTCCCTAGACCCTTCCCTGCCTGCACATTGTCACGAGGATGGTCACCCCAGTCTCTTCCCTCGGTCCTCTACACCAACATTTGTTGCATAGGCCCTGGGCTGTGCTAGCTATCTTGAACTTCTTTCAGTTCCTCGGACATATGTGAAAATGTTAACCATGACACAAAGAACCCAGACCATGGAAGAGCTTGCCAAGTTCCTGTTAATTTGGAGAGATCAGAAACAGCTCAGTGGTGATAGTGTATGTAAGGCAGTGATAGTCAAGAAGGTTAACACCCCCCCGCCCCCCCATAGTGAGAAACGTTGTTAAAAGACAGCCATGGCTAGTTTGAAAAGATCAACAAGAGAACAGGTGCTGAGGCCTGGGGGAGGGGCGAGTACAAATAAAGATGAAGCCCATACATTCAAGGCTGAGTTTGCTGGACAGGTGGAGGCTGAGGGTCTTGTTCCCCAGCAAGTGTTCAACTGTGAAGAAACTGGACTTCTGGGGTGGGGTGGAGATGCTCAATAAGACTTCACTACTAAATAGGAAAAGGCATTGCCAGCCCACAAGCCTATGAAAGATAGTTTCGGGCTGAGCCCCGGTGGCATAGTGGTTGTGCGCTGGACTGGCCCACTGGGACGGAGGTTCGATTCCAGCAGTGGGGCTGGGCCTCCTACTCCCACCACCAGAGAGCAGTGATTCCCCCTCCCAAAACAAAACAAAACAAACAAACAAAAAAGAAAGATAGTTTCATTCTGCTGTGTGGGAATGCTAGTGGGGATTGTAAAGAAAAGCTCATGTGGGTGTACCTTTCTGATAATCATGGGTTTTTAAACAAAACATAATGAAGACTAAGTAAATTTTGTTGACTGTATTGTGTTTTGACATTTAATGGACCATATTGTGGTTTTAGATGTTTTTTTGGGGGGGGTTATTTCCTCAATTCAGTTTTGTAAACTTTGTGATAAAGTTCTGGAAAAATGGATTTATAAGTGTAATTTTGGGGCCTCAAAACCAATGTTTTGATTTTATATTATTTCTTATGGGAAAATATGTTGAGTTCTTGAACTTCTTGGTGTTTAAACAAGAATTTGAAACAAATTGAATTCCACAACTGAGATAACACTAAGTAACCAGCTAACTAACTAAATGTTCAGTTCAAGGAAATGGCTCACAAAATTGTGTGGGACTGGCACATGCAATGACTGGGCAAACTGGAGCCTGGGCTTGCACAGGGATTACAGGGGCTGGTCAACTCCAAATCCATAGGTCAGCTGCAAGCCAAAGACTTCTGTAGGCTTAGACCCTCAGAACTGGAGGTTAGAGGACCAGAAGCAAAGAGAATCCTGAACGGTCGGGGCTGAGGCTGGGACTGGGGAGGAGGTAGAGACAGGGGAGAGTGTCTGGAGGGGGGAGAGCAGGCCCAGAGCATCTATTTATATATGGAAGGCTAGCCACACCCTTTCAACTGATGGGCTAATCGCATCAAGTTAACTAATGAAGGTGATTATATATTATACAACGAAACCGGTATGAGCTGAAACTGAATGGGACTGCCTTGTTTTTCCAGTCTCCCAAATTTTCTGCTTCCACAGGATCCAGCCTTACTTTTTTTTTGGGGGGGGGGGGGGGGGCATCACTGCACTCCAGTGGTGGGAGTAGGAGGCCCAGCCCCACTGCTGGAATTGAACCTCCGTCCCAGTGGGTCACAGTCCCACACACAACCACTACGCCACCGGGGCTCAGCCCCCAGCCTTACTTTTCTCTTAATTTCTCTTCGGGAAAAATATTTGTTTTTTCTTCCCTGGCTTCTTAACCCAGGTGTGTTAGCCCGGGTAGACTAGAGAAACAAATTCATACACACACACCACACACACACACACACACACACACACACACACGAAAGAGCCTTATATACAAGGGCAATGGAATATTAAGAAAACACCCCAACCCAGTTCACATCAGGTCCAGAAGTCCGATATAAGCCCATATGTCTTATACCAATCTATAAAGCCATCTTCAGACTCATGAAACACATGTAGGAAGATCACAAAGCAGTGGGGCTCAGGGGGTGGGGTGAGGAGTCTTGTGGATCCAGTGGTGTTGTAAGCATCTCAGTGCTGGCAGGGGCCTCCATGTGGCTTCTCTGTCCCCAGAGGTCTGGCTCCATCAGCCTCTCTCCATGTGTCTTCTCCATAGGGATATCTCCCAGGGAGTGAGGAGAGAGAGAGAGAGAGAGAGAGAGAGAGAGAGAGAGAGAGAGAGAGAGAGACCTACCTTCAAGGAGGAAAAACCGAAGTTCCTAGAATCTTCTGGAGAAGGCCCTGCCCACACAGAGGCCTCATTGGCTATGACCTGATTGACAGCCTAGACTCCACCCCTTCCCTCTGAATCCCCCAAACTGATACCAGATTATGTAACAACCACACCAGGTCTTCAGAGGCAGGTTGGACTGCATCATATTGTGGCAGAGCACCAGCCGGTCTCTGCCAACACCGTGCACCACAGCCCAGCCCAGCTGACACACAGCATTAACGATCACAGTACTTTGCTCGACCCCTAGGGAGTAGCTGGGTCCTCCTGCTACCTGTCCCTGGGACCCCTGAACTTCTTGGGTCGTGTTTTCCAGCCACCATGGCACTTGCTTTTTTAACTGCCTGTCTTCTGTCCTTTCTTGTCAACTTCAGACAGGCAGGAGTCAAGTCTCTTGTTCACCCCGCACATTGTGAAGCACAAGGAGGGACTCCATAAATAGTTACCACTTGTGAAACGAACAGGAATCCTTCCTAAGTCATGGGTGCCTAAAAACTGCCTGTGTGTCGGTGTTTTGCGTCATCTGACTCAGGCCTGTATAACCTCCTGCATTTTGTATCTTTAAGGTAAAAATGCATATCAAGTCTGTTACAGACTTTGAGTGGCTCAAGCAAAGTCGATTTTATTTTAAGGAAGATTTGGATCAAACGGTGGTGTCCATTACAGATGTCGATTTTGTTTACCAAAATGAGTTTCTGGGCTGCACCGACCGTCTTGTGATCACACCCTTAACAGATCGGTAAGAAGTGCATTGTGTGTGTGTGTGTGTGTGTGTGTGTGTGTATGTTGGCTCCAATTTGCAATTCATTAAAGTGTCTAAAAGCATCTTAAAAATGGCATTAACCATAGTGACATAAACATGTTCTATGGGGCATCTGCTGTCATGTCAAAGCCAGCCAACCAATGACACACACTGGAGTGGTCACTTATCCACAGACCGGAGTGCTCCAGGAACTGGAAAAATAGACAAGGTTGAAAGCAAGCGTGTATGTGACTCTGAGTAGTTTCATAATGAATCGTAGTTTCTAAAATGGGAAAAATAGCCATGGTGTGCATGATGCAAATCTTCAGAATCTCAGAGGAGGAAGGCCGGTTGCAGATCTGATTGAGTTTTTTTTTTTCAAAGTGATGAATTGGATGTTTGGGGGCTATCTCTGAAGACAAGTCAGTGGAAGCCTCCCTGGCCCCAGACAAGCTCTTTCCACTATTGAGAATGGGTCCTTTCCAGTGTTCCTAGATCCTACAACAGGATGGTTCAAGTAGTTAATGTGTGAACTTGTGCACCAAAAGATTGGTAGTGTGAGTCCACCCATGGAATAATAGGTAGGAGTTGGCTTGATGGCAACTGGCTACCGTTTCTGTCCTCAACACCCAATTCAAGACAATGGACATGGAAGATGCTCACCAAACGTGCACAATTGGGTTACATTACATTACTGAACGTTGAACTCCCACCGTCACTTTAAATCAGAGCACCTCAATGTACAATTCGGAGGCAGTCAAATGAGATTGTTAGCGTCTTTATTTGTCCAACCTCTCCCTCCCATTAGATGGCATCACTACACGAATCATGCACTTCCAGTGGGGTTTGCATGTTAAACTTTCACGTCTCCCTAAGCGTTATGAAGCTCTTGCCTGAATTTTAGGTAGCCCTGCAGTGAATATCACAGAATTCAAATCATGGATCTACAGATAGAAGGAGATGCACTGTTTTCCTAAATGAGTGAAATATTTCATAGTTTAGGTGTTAGTCCAGATAGACTAGAGAAACAAATTCATGGACACTCTCATATCTGTATAAGAAAGAAGTTTATAAAGAAGCACACCAGCCTGTGTGACTACAAGGTGTTGAAGGAATCTGAGTTAGTCTGGGTAGACTAGAGGAACAAATTTCAGAGACACGCATTTAGGTATAAGGAAAAGGTTTATATACAAAAGGAATGGGACATGGAGAAAGCATCCCAGCCCAGTCCAGTTCAAAGTCATAAATCCGGTATTAACCCATATGCCTGCAATCAGTCTATATAATGTCTGCTTCTGACTCAGGAAGTCACAGGTCAGTGGGGGCAGAATTCTGTTCCTGGCAGGGGTATCCCCATGGCTTCGCATTTCCAGGGCTCAGGTCCATCAACAGCATGCTACTCCAGCTTCAGAGATCTGTCTTCATCAGGGCAAAGCCGTGTGGTCTCTCTGCTGGCTCCTCCAGCCTCCCAGCCACCGCCATTCTGTGTTGCCTGTAGTTTCATCTCTGAAACTAACTCCCAACAACTGGGGAAGGTAGCTTCTCATCTTCATGAGGGAAATACCACGAAATTTCCCTGGAGTCTCAGGTGAAAGCCATGCCCACATAGAGGCCTCATCGGCTACTCAATGGCTTTCTCCTGATTAACAGGCAAGATTCCACCCCTACATTTCAATTATAAAATTAACATAAGCACATGACTGCCACAGGATCTGATGCCAGGAATCAAAGAACCAGAAGTATGTAATAAATGTATTATAAATGAGGGGGAGTACAGATTGGAGATCCAAAGCCCATATCAATGGGTGAAGCAACATTCTCTTACAGAGGGGTTGTAGGGAGGAGATGAGCCAGTTAGGGTACAGTGTATTAGCAATGAAATATGCAACTTTCTTTTGGTTCTCAAATGCTTCCTCCCACCCACTATCATGATCCCAATTCTACCAGACAAATCCAGCTAGACCAGAGGATGTACCCTGGAGTCGGAAACATGGGGAATTTAGGATAGATGATCCCTCAGGACCAGTGGTGAGAGTGGTGATACTGGAGGGTGGAGGGATGGAGGGAACAGAAAGGGGGAATAAATTTCAGGGATCTACAAATAACCTCCTCTCTGGGGCATGGACAACAGGGAAGTGAGTGAAAGGATACATTGGACAGTGTATAATATGAAAAAGTAATAACAATTTGTATAAATTATTAAGGGTTCATGGGGGAGGGGGAAGGAAAGGAAACATGGGGAGCTGGTACTGGGTGCCTAAGTGACAGGAGAATGTTTGAGAACAATGATGGCAACAAGTGGGCAAATGTGGCCTGCATAAATTGATGTATGATGGGAGTTGTATGAGCCCCCAATAAAATGATTCATTTTTAAAAAAGGAGGGGAAGAGAGGAGCTTATACCAAGGGCTCAAGCAGAAAATATTTGGAAATGAATATGACAACATGTGTACAAATGTGCTTGATACAAATGATGTGTTGAATGTTATGAGAGCTGAAAGAGCCCCCAATAAAATCATTAAAAATTTAAAAAAATAGAAAAGATGAATTCGGTCAAGCATGGCATCATCTTTTAATCTATATCCGCAGTTAATGGTGAGGATGAATATTTTAAACTCACATATTGGGGATTTATGGTGTTTTCTATAAATACACTGTAGAAAAAAAGAGAAAGACGTTTATGTACAAGAGCAATTGAATATTGAGAAAATGTCCCAGCCCAGTCCAGATCACGTCCATAAGTCCATTATTAGTCCATATGCCTGACACCAATCTATAAAGTCCTCTTCACGCTCCTGCAATGGCGTTGCATGCAGGAAGATCACAGGCCAGTGGGCTAGAAGTCTTCTGGATACAGTGGCAGTGTAAGCTTCTCAGCACTGCCAGGATTTTTCTATGTGTCTTCTCTGGCTCAGGCCACTAGCGCAGTTCCATGTGTCTTGTCACCTACAAAATCTTCTAGGGAGTGAGCTGAGCGAGCATGTCTCCTGCCTCCGAGGAGGAAAAATGGGATTTCCCAGAATCCTCAGGGGAAGGTCATGCCCACACTGAGGCCTCCACTCCTTTACTCAATCCTCTCAAACCCCAAATTGACACCAGATTATGTAACTACAGCAGTTTAAAGTTATATCAGCAATGGACATGCTCAACGTGTCTCCATAATGGTTGAGCGGCCTTGTACTGAGAGCGCACCATTGGCCAAGGTAGAAGCATTGATACCCTGGAAAGTAGCAGAAGTACAAACCTCAAGACTCTCTATATCCTGAGAACCAGTGGTTAAAACAGTACTGTCCTTTCGGTCTCCTGTTTCATTCTCCATCTTGACCGCAATGGTGGGAACAGAGGCACGAAGGTGTGAGTTCAGGAGGTTTGGAGTTCGCCTCAAATCATTTTTAGAAGGACTGCACTCCTTCTAGTCACTATCAAGTATGAGCTGGGGTCAACTCCATGGTAGCTGCTTTGGTTTTGATTGGGGACGCTGTCTCTTTTCTGTGGACGGCTCAACTGTGAAAAGCAGCAGGTCCATTCATGTTGATACTCTGCTCTGGAGTGTCCTGCGCTGACGATGTGTCTGGTTGACATTTGCAGGTGTTACATCACACTAGCCCAGGCGTTGGGGATGAACATGGGCGGTGCTCCTGCAGGACCCGCAGGCACTGGCAAAACAGAAACCACCAAGGATATGGGAAGGTGTCTGGGGAAGTACGTGGTTGTGTTTAACTGCTCAGATCAAATGGATTTCAGAGGCCTCGGAAGGATTTTTAAAGGCAAGTGTCCGCTGACTTTAAGTGCTTTTCGGTGAACTTGTTTTTTATCGCCCCTCATTATTTTCTGATAGAAATCGATTGTGGCATTGTTTCGGATGATCAATACGAGGATGGATGGACCCATTTGGGATTGCCATTTATATTCCAAGTGTTGGATTATGCAAATGGAGTTCATTTATTGCCCGAAATAATAGCGGAGGAAATAAGATCAATGTAGAAAACTCATCAGCCAAGCAACTTCCCTTTTCTGCTCTGATTCCACTGAAGTGGAGAATTTTAAAAATAGAGTTTTATTTATTTTTGTTGGGCCCCTTGAGAACAGACACAGCAAAAGGCACACCAGTTCAACGCTTCCTGCAGGTCCCAGTTAGTGACACTGACTACCTGCTTCAAACGGTGTAACCATTCTCACGCTCCTTTTTCGGAATCAAGGCCATTAGCACACATTCACGGCCCTGCCCTGGTGGCATAGTGGTCATGAGTTGGACTGCTAACTGCAATGTCAGCAGTTAGAAACCACCAGCCATACCTCAGATGAAATATGGGACTTTTTGCTCCTGTAAAGAATTAGAGTCTCAGGGCCGAGCCCCGGTGGCGTAGAGGTTGTGTGCGGGACCGCGGTCCACTGGGACGGAGGTTCAATTCCAGCAGTGGGGCTGGGCCTCCTACTCCCACCGCCGGAGAGCAGTGATGCCAAAAAAAAAAAAAAAAAGAATTAGAGTCTCAGCTGAGCCCTAGTGGTGCAGTGGTTGTGTGTGGGACAGCAGCCCACAGGGTTGATGGTTCAAATCCAGCAGCACCTCTCCAGGAGCAAGGCTGGGCTTCCTACTCCCACCAGGGCAGTGATATGGAGGGCGGGGTGGGAGGGAAGAAAAGAATTAGAGTTTCAGAAACTCACAGGGGCAGTTCTAACTTGCCCTTATAGAGTCACTATGGGGTGGCACCGGCTTGTCAACTGTATGGTCCCTACTTAAACTTCTGCCTTGCAGTTGTTAGTTTAATCCCTACTATGTTAGTCTGGGTTGACTAGAGAAACAAATCCAGAGGCACTGAGATGTGCATAAGGAAGAACTTTATATAAAAGAGCAATTGGATATTGAGAAAACATTCCAGCCCCGTCCAAATCACATCCATAAGCCCAATAATAGCCCATACGTCCAATACCAGTTGACAAAATTCTCTTCAGACTCACACAACACATGTAATGATGCCGAGTGCAGAAAGATCACAGGTCAGTGGGTGGAAATTCTTGTGGATCAAGTGGCGGCGGAAGCATCTCCGTGCTGGTGTGGACTGACTGCTCCAACTCCAGGATTCTGGCTCCATCAGCATAGCTCATGTGACTTGTCAGGAGGAAGAGGGAGCAGAGAGAGTCATTCAGGCCTCCAGGGAGCTATTTAACTCCCTTGTGCCTCCAAATGAGGTCATCAAGCTGAAACCTGATTGGCTACACTCCACCCATTTGCTCTTAGTACTCTCAAGTTGACACCAGATTATGTAACTATCATTCCTATTGATGGTTCTGAAATGAATTTTTTCCTCCCAAAAGCTCAAACACTAGAAAGCATAAAGGGGAGTGGTAGGCAGAGCGGAGATGTTGAGAACATCCTGACCGATAACGAGGAAGTCGTTTCTCTCCGTGATATCATGCAGCTTGACTTCCACAATCATATTTCTAGTTTGGGTTTCCTAATTTGGCCCATGCCTGTGGGGAGATGCTGTGCTGCTGTGGCCACTCTGTCACTCTCATGGGATGTCCCATTCTCACCATGCTCCCAGAACTTCAGGGAGGACCCAGAGCACCCCGCAGGCAGTCAACTACAAGTGCAAGTTTGAAAACCGTGAGGCTCAAAGCACTTATGTCAGAGCAGCTGGCGCGGGGGGGCACGTTGCCATGTGTCTTGAAGACATGCGAATCTGGTGTCTGTGGCTCTGCAGTCTGAATTTGAAAAAGCAGGTAAGCAATTGGTGCAGCAAAGAGACCTCTTGACCACTGAGTCGAGCTCATTGGGAAAACAGGAGGAAACGTACAAATAAATAAAATGAATCGTTTCAAAGAGAATAAAAAGTGTCACAAACCACCACCCATCATGATCATGATCATCATCATCATCATCATCCTCATCATCCAGCACATGATGCTACGAAAAAAGACGGAGCTGCTGGAAGTTGGAATGGAAGTGAAAAACAGCAATCGCAATGACAGCAGCCACAACAGCCTCCCATGAGTTGGACGAACCAGCCAGGTCCCATCACATTGGCTCACACTTACAGTGACCCCCAGAATGAGGCCCTGCCCAGCCCTGCACCATCCCCATAGTGGTCCTTACGTGTGAGCTCCCTGCTGCAGCCCCTGTGCTGCTCTGTCTCTCTGAGGGTCTTCCTCTTTTTCACTGCCCTTCTTCAAACTCCGGCCTTTTCTGATACAAGCCTCGTTAGCCGTCGTTGCTTCTACAGAGTTTTCTGACTACAAGTCTTCCAAGGTGGATTTGTTTGCCCTTCAGGCAGCCCGTGGTATATTGAGTAGTCTTTGTCAACACCATAACTCAGATGCATTCATTCTTCTCTCTTGTTCTTTGTCTAATTTTTCACGTGCACATGGGGTGGTTGAGACTACTCTACATACCATGGCTTGAGCTGGGCTGCTCATTTTAATCTTCAAAGAGATGTCTTTGGTCTTCAACACTTTAAAGAGGATGCATTTCAAAAAGAGAAAAGCAGAATTTGAATGAAGAACTGAAGAGTCATAAGAATGGATTTGTAAATTCCACCATCCATACAGTAAACTTTTCCAAAGGAGAACAGAGAAAGATGGGAGGGAGAATCATGTAGCTGAAGTAGCAAGAGGGGGGAGCACTGTTTATGATATCTAAGTCTTGCTTTGCACCGGGTTTTTCTTAATGGTAACTATGAACCTTAGTTAATGTATTGCTATTGGTTAATCAATCGTAGTAAATGTACCATAGAATTGAGATGGTAATGGGAGATACTGTGTGATATAGGGAATAAGTGGGAACGCTTTCTACTTTCTGCACCATTCCCCTGTAATCCTAAAGATGCTCTAAAACAAATAAACAAGCAAACAAAAACCCTTGTCTGTTTTAAAACGTTAACAAAAAATGCACACACAAAAACCTCTGTCTTACTCAGTATCCAGAAATATCTATGTACTAGTAATAAGAAAGAAATGATGACCCAGAAAGTTCTTCCATTTTTCAAAGACATCAGAGTATATCCCTTATTGTGGTTCCTTTCATCTACTCCCATGGAGATGGGCACTTCCAGACTGGGTCAAGTTTTGTCACGTACAGCATCCTTGGGTGCAATGGCCCATCCACACTTTACTTTTTACTGTCTACCCACCTATGTACTTATCTTAGGTGTTTTAGAGTCTTTGCAAATTTGTGTGTCTGCATACGATATATGTTATCCGTTTACGTATACAACTATCTATGTTACTATCTGTGTATCGTTCCCTTCCATGTTAGTAGTGGACTATGGTCACTTTTTTGGTAATACTGTGCAGGTGATTATACCTCTCGTTATTCCTGGAATGGTTCATGTCTTTATAAGCAGCCAGATGGGAAGCTGGATAAGTCATGTTTTCATAGGTAATCATATAGGAGCACTCTGGGAACAGGAATGCTACCACCGATGAAGATGTATCATCAGATAAGACCTTTAACACATGAACGGTTTGTCATTTCAGGTCTCGCACAGTCAGGTTCCTGGGGTTGTTTTGATGAGTTTAACCGAATTGAATTGCCCGTGTTATCAGTGGCCGCCCAACAAATATACATTGTGCTGACTGCAAGAAAAGAGAGGAAAAAGCAGTTCATTTTTTCCGATGGTGACTGTGTTGATCTAAACCCGGAATTTGGGATCTTCTTAACGATGGTGAGGACAGAGGCTTCTGAATGCGGCTTGATTAGCTTAATTGTTAGAAACTTAAATGCAAGAAACCATGGTTGAGTAGGTATGATTGAGTGGTTAGGGATCAGAAGCTCTTTTCTCTTAATGGATGGTTTAAACATTATTATTAAAGACAGCCCCCCCCCCAAAAAAAAGATATAATGATGTTTAATGGTAGTTACTATTTATTGAGTACTTACTATGTATAAAGGAGTCCCTCCCTTATAAGATGCCATTAAGTCAGTCCCAACCCATTGGGAGCCTATGAACAACAGAATGGAACATGGCTCTGTCCTGCAGGAACAATCGTCAGGGGTGGGGTGCGGGTGGGGGTGGACAGGACTGGGCAGCGTGAGGGTCTGCTGTGCAGGGGGTCACTGTGAGTCAGAGCTGACTTGATGGCACCGGCAAACAGCAGCCACCACATGCTTCTCCTCCTCCATCGTGGCTTCCATGTCTTAGCCAGCACAGGACTCAAGATGCTGCACGAATGTCTTTGTTGTTGCCAACTGAGGAAATCAGCTCCCCAAACCCAAGCATCGGGGCGATTTCACCCCGTGTGCCCATCTGCGTCACACTGGGCAGAATTCCAGGCGCCTTGGTGGTGCCGTGGGTTTCACATGTGTTCACTGAGTTCCTAACCTCACAGTCAGCCATTTGAGCCCAACGGCTGCCCTTCCTCCAGAGAAAGAGGAGGCTCTCCACTCCTGGGACGAGGGTTCTCCTTGGAAACAGCAAGGACAAGTGCTACACCATCCTGTCGCGTGGCTGGGAGTCGGGGTTGACGGCATGGCATTTGGCTCGGTTTGGTGTAGACTTCTACTCCTGCCAGTTGCAAGGCAGGCTGGGAAAGGTCGTTTTTAACTCTGAGAGGGATGAACAGCCAAACCCATGGGGACCAGAACCTGTTTAAGACAGACACTACCAGAGAAACAAAGCACGTGTCTTTCTGGTGAATAGAGACTGGCCGACAGCAGTCAGAAGGCGGAAAGAGTGGGCAGCCGAGTTTCTGCTCTCAGAGGTTTCACTCGCCCATCCTTGCAACTGGACTTCTGTGACTGAGGCAGAAGAGAAGCGTTGTATTCTCTGCAGAAGCAATCTCAGCGGCCCGGTACCTAGCAAGGGGCTTGTGAAAGTGCCCAGTCAATATCGAGGAATTGCACATTTCCTAGTGCACTTTCCTAAGATAACAGACTCTTCTTTAGCTCATGTACCTTAGAACTGCTTACCTTTCCTTTGGGACTTGGGGCCTGTTCTGCTCTTCCAGTCTGGTGCTACTTAACGAGGCCTTAGCTTTCCATCTCCCTCCTCTTTTATGTTTTCCCCCATTGTTTCTGCTCTCCACTTCCCTTTTCTAGTCCCCCGCTTCCCCATGGGCTTTCACATGTTTGTTTGTAATGGGGCTTTGCCAGCCATAGACATCTGCCATAATGGTTGCAAAGAATAAGTAAAGAGATGCAAAAATGGGACCACAAGCCCCTCCCCTACCACCTTCTGGTTAGATATTCTTTCCCTGTCCAGGTATGTATTCAGCCTGCTTCTCTCTTTTTAACCCACAGGTACACACAGGGTTAACTTTTATACACGGTGTGTGTGTGTGTGTGTGTGTGTGTGTGTGTTTGTTTATGTGACTTTGCTAGAGTAAGGAAAGTGGACCCAGATCAAAGAGCGTGCTCTGACATGAGCCCATATGCCCATATGGATGGCCCCAAACGCAGCCTGAGAAAGGGCAGGGCATTTTAGAAATCCGATCGATTTCACTGTCACTTTAGAGCCAGAACCCGGAGTTGTTCTCATCAACCATGACATCTCTCTTACCTTTCAGAACCCTGGATATGCTGGGCGCCAGGAGCTGCCAGAAAACTTAAAAATCCAGTTTAGAACGGTCGCGATGATGGTTCCGGACAGACAGGTAGGCACGAAGTGTCGGAGGCATAAAACCGTGCATGCTGCTTACCTGCTCTGTCCGCCCACCTGGCTGGCAGCTCTCCACTGTGCTTGTTTTCAGATCATCATGCGAGTCAAACTTGCAAGCTGTGGTTTTCTCGAAAACGTCATCTTGGCTCAGAAATTCTACGTTCTCTACAAACTCTGCGAAGAGCAACTGACCAAACAGGTGGGCTTGCAGATCTGCTAACTTCCCCCCTGGCAGTCGAACTTGACTTGGCGTTTGGCAGTTTTCCCTTGAGCAATGCTAGTGAGTGCAAGTCTAAGATTTAGTTATCATGAACGTTCCCTATCAGTTATTCAGGAGGTCCTGGTGGTGTAGTGGTTACACGCTGGGCTGTGGTCTGGAAGATCAGCGGTTCACAACCACCAGCCCCTCTTTGGGAGAAAGACGAGACTTCCCAGGCCCATCTACAGCGAGTCTCTGAAACGCACCATGGGCTATGCATTTTAAGCTTGTCTGCTGCTCAGCCGGTATCAGGCTGTATTTCTCTTAAAAAAGGGTACTGAAGGGGTGAACAACTGTGTCCTACAGCAGTGGAGCGCAACCCCTTTGGGGGTCAAACAACCCTTTCCCAAGGGTCACCTGATACATAGCAGTAGCAAAATGACAGTGATGAAGTAACAATGAAACTAATTTTATGGTTGGGGGGTCACAACCACATGAGGCTCTATATGAAAGGGTTGCGGCATGAGGAACGTTGACAACCATGGTCCTACGGCCTGGCCTTCCCATGGAAACTGCAGTTTTCAGTCCAGGGAAGCAAGGTGAATGGAACAAAGGTGGCTTGGCAACAACTCAGTCTTTCCAGAGGGGTGTCATATAAAAGTTAAAGCGTCTGCCCGCTTGTACATCATGGGTCTACCTTTAGAGCCTTCTGATTAAACGATGCTTCCTTTCTCTCTCTCCCTTGCCCCCGCCGCTTGTCTCTCCCCCCCCCCCCCCTTATAGGTTCATTATGACTTTGGGCTGAGAAACATTCTGTCTGTACTGAGGACCCTTGGATCTCAAAAGAGAGCCAGACCGGAAGACAGTGAATTAAGTACCGTCATGAGAGGACTGAGAGACATGAACCTTTCCAAGCTGGTATCTCTCCTCTCTAAACTTTACTTCCCTTCCGGGATGTTGACCTGGTTTCTTTCTACAGAGGCGTGATGAAGTGTGCTGCAATGAACCATGAAGTGTGTGGTGGTTTGAACCCCCCTGGCCACCCTGTGGGAGAAAGACGTAGCCGTCTGCTCTGGTCAAGATGTGTCCCTCCTTGGAAAACTCTCTGGCTGAGTTCTTTTCTGTCCTGGAGGGTTGCTGTATGTACGTCAGCAGCAAGTTGACGGCCATGGGTTGAGTTGGGTTCTTTCACCGAGGTTGGCTCATGCGGCGCTGTGAGCACTGTAGGAACTGCAAGTCAGATGAGGGCACATCACTTGACCCCAGACTTTCACCCGGAAAACAAGAAGCCCATGAACCTATGTGACTGGTTGGGCCACCACGGGCTGAAACAGGCTTCCCCGAGGGACGTGCACTTCTAGACTTTTGGTCCAGCCTCTTGCATTCTTGATTTTGTTATGAGGTGCCTGCAAGTCCCTTGTGCCTTGCAGTCAACCCACATGTCGCAGGAGACCCACTGTCTCCTTGGGTGCCCTGGATGCCGTCCTTATAGGAGAGGAGAGCCAGCGCTTTCTCTGGTGGGGGACTGCATGGACTCCCCACTGCTCCTGTTTGGATCAGCAGCTGAGTGCCTCCCCTTTGAGCCATCCATGACTATTCATAATGTGACAGGAATCTCGATTTGAAATCTCGACTCAGGGAGCCATGCAAACCTTGGGCTGTTTCTTTGCCCCATGGCTGTCTGGCCATCACACCAACCCCATGGCTGTTTGTCCCAAGGATGGTCAGGCAGTGCAGAGCAAGTTGATGGACAGATTCGTAAGAACTTTGCCCATGAGCCTTGTTTCTGTGCCCTGCCCCAGGTGTCCATAACCTGGAGGAGGGAGGTACAAAGTTGAGGGAAAACTAGTTCCTAAGGAACTCAAATATTGTTGCAGAAAGCTATCAAGGGACATCTGGAAAGGTCTTCATTGCTTCAAAACCTTTTCCTATCTTATGCAAGCCTCACAGAAACTCCTTGGGATAGTATGACTGGTACAAGGAGAGTCCTGTTGGACTACGAGGGAGTGGAAATTCAGAGGGCTTGGGGGTACCACGCTATCATCAGAGTCGGCTGAAAACTGACTAGAGCTAAAGCCCCAAAGGCTTTCTGATGCCAAAGGCTCACCTTCTCCCCATGTGCTTCGCCGCCTCAGTGGGGTGATGGGCTGATGAGTGTTTGAAACTCCTAGGTGGGCATCACTCAAGGAAATATGAAGATAGCCCTGAAGGGTACAGAGAGCTCACGAAATGGTCAGCGATCGGGAAGGGAGTGATTTTATGTGTTAGTCATATATGGCTTATTCAAGCCTACTTGTAAGAAAGCAGAGTTCCACTGCAATGGTTTTCTAGCCAGTGGGACAAACTTAGTCATTGATCATGTGGGACTCTGGGTAGTCTCCTGACTGTCACAGCATTGTGACTGTGAATGGCACATCTTCACATGGACCGTGAGAAAGAGGGTATTCCTGCGCGATGGCAATGAGATCAGAGCTTGGAGGACTCCCTGGAAGCTAGATTGCTGACAGCCTTGGAGGTCAAGGAACCTGACTGCTGTCCTATAGGTAGTGTTCAGAAGAACGTTCTAGAAGATCCAGGTCTGACGAGAGTAACCCATCCTTCTCTGGATCTGAGTGCTATGCCTGTACTAGTCAGTCGATCAGGGTCTATTGACTGAAGGGGTAACTTCCTTTCATCTGTGACGTTTCAGGTTGACGAAGATGAGCCCCTCTTCCTTAGCTTAATCAACGACCTGTTTCCAGGACTGCAACTAGACAGCAGCACGTATGTGGAACTGCAAGCGGCAGTTGCCAATCAGGTGGCAGCAGAAGGTCTGATTAACCACCCCCCCTGGAATCTCAAACTTGTGCAGGTAAAGATCTGTAAAAAAAAAAATTTTTTTTTAATTAAAAGATCATTTCATTGGGGGCACTTACAACTCTTTTTTTTTTTTCACTTACAACTCTTATATCAATCCACACATCGATTGTATCAAGTCTATCTGTAGATATGTCGCCATCGTTCTTTTCTAGACATTTACTTTCTATGGAACCCTCATCAGCTCTTCTTTCCCCTCCCTCCACCCTCATGGCCCCTTGAAGAATTATTGTCATTATATCTCACACCGACTGCCATCTGCCTTCCCCCATGGTTTCTGTTATTCCTCCCCTTGGAGGGGTCTCTGTCTGGCTATCTGTCAATCATTGCAATCAGTTTCCCCCTCTTCCCCTCCACTTATCATCTTCCCCCTCCTCTTGTGATATCATCATTCCCATGGCAGGTAGAGATCTTTTTATTAAACCTGTCCAGTATAAGACTAACCATATGCCCTCAGAGATCATTTTAATAAGAAACCATGGGGGTGGCGCAACTTGGTGTAGGTACTGAAACAAAATCAAAACACCGTGTATGAGAGGCCTTTTACAAGTGGGTGGGGGAAATGGAATGAGAAGATGATGGAATGAATGCTCCCGTGATTCTGGTGAGGCTCTGGTATCACTGCGAAAACCGTTCTCAGGAGGATGTGTCTGTAACCACGTTGCAGCCTTCTGCTGTCGTTAACACTCTTGGTTGAGAAAGTTGGAGGTGACCTGGCATCTCAGGAAGCAGACCCTTCCCTGTAGGAGTCAGCGCCACCTTCTGCAGAAACTCAGAAGCAAGACTTCGGAGGCTCTCAATCGTTAAAAGACATTGCTTAAGATCCTCTTTTTCTTCGCTCCTGTCCATGTAAAACAAAAAACATCATGGCCGCAGGGGGAATCTCACAGCCGTCAGGTCGACTTGGACTCGTAGTGACCCTGGAGAGCGCTTCTGAGATAGGTGATGGATCATTACGGGAGCAGACTGCCTCGTCTTTCTGCCACAGGGCAGCTGGTGGGTGGGAAACACTGACCTTGCAGTGAGCAGGCCAACGCCTCACCCACAGCACTACCAGGGCTTTTTATAGAGAAGACCATGGCAGATGGAAAGACCCAGTAAGTGTCTCATCCTAATCTGGCAGTGCTTTCTTCCTCCAGGTGCCTCAAGGACGCACGGGCACTTGGGTGGTATCAATGGTTCATCTGCTTGAGAGAAAACCCCAGCCATTGAAGACCCCATGGAGCCCAGTTCTCCTCTGATACACCCGGGGCCGCCCTGTGTGGGAATGGGCTGCGGGGCCACTGGCTTTGTGGGTTCGTCTCCAAGAACACATGAATTTGCTGCCCCATGTCTTTTGGCATCGTTCTGTCTCTCATCTTGCATAGATAGGACTACGTCAATGGGGGGGAGGGGGGGCTTGAGGCCCACCAAGGAAACTGGCCAGCCTGCTAACAATGCAAAGAAGGCACCTGGGTGGTCCCACTTTGTGGAGGAATGGAACCAAGCAAGGAAGCGTTGCAGAACCCTACGTGGGGGGTCGGTCAGCTTTGCCCTCCCAGGCAGCTTCAAAAGAGAAGGAATCCCTGAGCAGAGAGGATCCTGGGGACTCTGGGGCGTTGTGCTGAGAACTCCTGAGACCCAAGGTTGGGGGGTGGGGAAGAGTACGCATGAGAGAGAGCTATAGCACTGGAGATGGGGCCATGAGACACCGTGGCAGAGAAAAGGTGGCAGCAGGTCAGGGGGTCAGCGTGTGATGGTGTGATGGGTCTCCAGGTTCATGGAGCCGGTGGCTACAGCGGCCTAGCAGCTCCATGGAGTGAGTGCTGAATGCTTTGGGGCAGGAGGCTTCCTGGCAGATGGGTGGCTCTGGGAACTGCTGGTGGAGCTACACAGCCTTGTAGTACTTGCCAAAGCAGATCAGAGGGCAGCCCCGAGTGGGGCCAAAGACCCCAGACTAAAAGGAGCCTGTCCTGAGGGAACCAAGAGACCTGCCCAATGGAGAGCCGCTGAGAGAAAGCCCCTGCGCTGAACACAGAGATCTGTCTATCTAACCAGGACTTGTAACCTGTTAATCTGTTATTTCCCTGCCCCCCACCCCAAGGAAAGCCCAAACAATGTGTTTTGTCTAGGAGTTCTGTCTGGGCAGGACAACATACCCACAGTAAAGGAGAATGCCGTGGGGTCAGAGGAAGTTGGGGTCAGAGTTGATAAAAAGATGGCAGGATGGAGGTATAGCTGCCCTCCACCTCACAGGAATCAGCCTGGGGCTGTGGTTGCTGATTGTGGGGTCTCGCTCCTTGTGAAGTTAGGCAAGGATGCCAGGGGATGCTCCACAGCGTTTTCATGTGGTTCCTATCTTGGGGACAGCCACCTGACTGCTCCATCTGTAGAGTGGAGAAGTTGTCGAGCAACCACAGAGCTAACTACGTGGACCTGATGCTTCGAGGTCTTTCTGCAACTTGCAGAAAAATGAAAAAATTCAAAGAGCAGGACGTTAAAAATGACATTGGGGAAAAAATTCTGATTTAGGCTTCCTATTTTTTTGGGGGGCAGTTGATCAGATGTGTAGGGGACAGATTTGAAATTTCCAAGGAACTCTTTGGGGGAAAAGTTGAAGCGTTTTCCCTCCGCTGTGTATTGGAAGGCACTTCAGATATTTTCTTTTAAAATGTTGCTGGGAAAATATCTTATATGTGATATACCAGGTCATACGGTGTCCTGAGTACTAAAATCTTCCTCCTCATCTCTCAGGGTGGGGGTGAGAGCATATCGTTCTTTTTTTTTTGAGTCCTGATCACCATTTCCATGCACCCCTCCCTCATCTTCCCTGTGCATTGTCTCCGAGGCCACCCTTGCTGTTCCCTTCAGGACGGGGGTGCCACCTGTCCCTGACTCAAGGACTCAGCACTTGACTTTACCCCAAAGGGTGGCTGTTTGCCTCCACCATCTGCTTTATAGAAGAATGATATGCTGCAGCCGTTCGCTCCTGTAAAGATTCACAGCTCAGCAAATCCTAGGGTCCAGTTCTCCTCTGTCCTATAAAAACCCTTGAGTGGAATCCAGAGTCACCCCCTCAGGGTCAGACTGGCCCCCATGGGACTTTGGCCCCTGCTTACAAGCTGCTCTCCTTCCCATTGATGTACCACACTCCCTGCTGCTCGTCATCTCCTTCTGGGAGCGCTCTCTGAATACGTCACCTGCACCTGCCTCTTCATTTCAAGGCCGGCTCCACCGCAAGGCAGGTGAACTTGGAGCTCCACTGATGACGTGCATGGCTCCTGGCCACCACCAGGGGGAGGCACGAGCACATCGGATGCCTTTTGCCTGGTTTTGTGTGTGTGTGTGTGTGTGTGTGTAAACCTGCTTGTTATTCAAACAAGTCCCAACTCACTGCCATCCAGTCGATGCTGACTCACTCCCCAGTCACACGGATTCAAAAACTACATCCTGAAATCGTTATTTCCAACTGTAACTCATCTTTCACAGGGCCATGGTTCCATCATCTAGGTCGCTTTACAATGTGGCCCTATGTGGCTGTTCACAGCTAATTAAGACAGCAGTTTTTATATGTTCTCTTTTAAGAATATTGAGAATTTGGGGGGGGGGGCAGGCGTTTGTGTGTGTGTTATGAAGTGACCAGATTTTAAGCGGGACACCATTGACCAGGGAAGGGGGAGGTTCTTGATTAAAAGCTTGGTCTATATGAAGCAACAAAAATGTTCATAGAATGCAAAAATCATATCGTAATATACTTATTTTAATTTAATTCAATTTTATGTTATTTTAATTTTGAAACGGCTGCGGGAAGTTGTTAAATGGTTAAAAAGCGAGATATCTGTTCACTTTATTTGACATTGTAACCATTTTAACATGCAGTTAATTACACTCACCGTAGGGTGCAGTCATAACCCCTATTCATTTCCAAATGTTTTCATCCTCCCGAAAGCAGCAACTCCCTACTGCTTGCTTTTTGATCCTATTCTGGATGTTCCACACACACGATTTGTCTGTGTGTGTTTGGCCCGTGTGACTCGGAACCAGTATTTTCCAGGTTCACCCAGGTCGGTGGTGAGTGTCTGGATCTCATGTGGGCTGAGTGATATTCCCCTGTATGACCACATTGCGTTCACCGAACATCTGTTGGTGGACACTGGGGTTAAAAACTCAGCGTGTTCTTTGGCTCTCGTGAGTACCGTGGTGTACAATGGGTGAAGGAATTGTTGCACACACACACACACACACACACACACACACACACACCTCTGGTTCCATGTCTTGCACCCTTGAGCAGAGCCCTTCGGTGGCATTTTCCAATACCTTGTCTCATTATGCAGCTGTACGAGACCTCTCTGGTTCGGCATGGCTTGATGACTCTGGGGCCCAGCGGTTCTGGGAAGACGACGGTCATAACCATCCTGATGAAGGCCCTGACGGAATGTGGGAGGCCGCACCGCGAGATGCGGATGAACCCCAAGGCCATCACCGCGCCCCAGATGTTTGGCAGACTGGACACGGCCACCAATGACTGGACCGATGGGATTTTTTCCACCCTGTGGAGGAAGACGTTAAAAGTCAAGAAAGGTACCCACACACCCGCCTCGGCGACCCGCCGATGCCTTAGCCACACCGATTTCCAGCCCATGTCTTAGCCACACCATTGCGGGCAGAACCACGCCTTTCCTAACGGAGCCCATTTCCTCTTTTAATGTTGTGCAGGTGAGAACGTTTTCCTCATCTTAGACGGCCCAGTCGACGCCATTTGGATCGAGAATTTAAATTCCGTGCTGGACGACAACAAGACCCTGACCCTGGCAAATGGGGATCGCATCCCCATGGCCCCCACCTGCAAGCTGCTGTTCGAGGTGCACAACATTGAGAACGCCTCCCCGGCCACCGTGTCCCGGATGGGCATGGTGTACATCAGCAGCTCGGCCCTCAGCTGGAGGCCCATCTTGCAGGTCGGGACCTCCCGGGAGGGGCTCCCCGCAGAAGCAGGATGCGGACCCCCCACCCCCACCCGGGTCTGGCTTCCTTCCTCAACAGGGACCCCCGTTCTTTGTCGCAGGCCTGGTTGAAGAAGCGCACCCAACAGGAAACCTCGGTGTTCCTAAGTTTGTATGACAAAATCTTTGAGGACGCGTATACATTTATGAAACTAAACCTCAATCCAAAGATGCAGCTCTTAGAGTGTAACTATATCATGCAAGTAAGAATTTTTGGTGTGGGGGTGGTGGGGTACACGTATCACTTAGCTGTGGGGGGAAGGGCTTGGTTTTCCACTTCAGGTGCAATTGAGTGGTCTCTAAATCAGAAACACTGCAGGCAATATGCGGTGCTTTTTAAAATAGTTTATTTCCTTAAGATATAGTTCTTTTGTTTCTAAACATAATGCACCTACCTAATACAATCCAATGATCTAACTATATTAAAAAGAGTTGGCAAGCCTGATGTGTTAGTCCGGCTAGACTAGAGAAACAAATTCACCAACACGCATATGTATGTAAGGGAGAGGTTTATAGACACAAGGAATGGAACATCGAGAAAGCTTCCCAACCCAGTCCAGTCCAAGCCCACAAGTCTGATATTAACCCAGATGTCTGATACCAATCCACAAGCCCTCTTCAGACTCATGAGGCACATGCAACGATGCCAGGACAATCTCAGACCAGTGGCTGCAGAGTCTTGTGTATCCGGTGGTGGTAGAAGCATCTCAGCGCTGACAGGGAACTCTCTGGGGCTTGTCAAGCATCTCAGCGCTGGCAGGAGTCTCTACGTGGTTTTTCCGGCTTCAGAGGTCTGGTTCCATCAGGGTAAGCCCATGGGGCTTTTCCTCTGAGATGTCTCACAGAGAGTCAACCTTGCGTCTTATCAGTATAGTGTCTCCTGGGGACTGAGTAGTAAATCTCTCACCTCCAAGGGGGAAATACGGCCAGATTTCCCAGAATTCTCAGGAGAAAGCCATGCCCACACAGAGTTCTCATTGGCTATCTCCAGATCGACAGGCTAGACTCCACGCCAACACTCCCAATCCTGAAATGGACACCAGATTACATGACTGCCACACCTGACCACAATCATTTTGGGAACATTTTCTTCGTTCTTGTATCCAGTGTGTGTAGCTCTCCAGTAAGTAGCTTTCTCCAGAAAGCTGCTTGAGTTTCTTCAAAAACTCAAAAATTACTGTCACTGGGTTGATTCTGCCATAGCTCTCCATTTTCCCGAAACCTCCCCTGCCATCATCCCAAGACGCAACCTCATTCTGCCATGGATTTGCCTCTCCTGGATTTCATACACAGTAACCCATACAAAAACAACCTCCCCGCCCCCCAACCCAACAACAAATAAAAGCACAAAAAACTTCAGTCCAAAAGAGAGCAAAAAATAATAAATCCTAGAGCAAGGGGAAAAGGAGTCGCAATGGAAATGTACTGGTAAGATGTCAAATGTTCTCCCACTCACACGTGCAGTGATTGACTCTCCGCTGTGCGCCGTCTGGGCATAAGGCTGTTCCCATCCCTGTCGATGGAATTCAGTGGAAGCTGAATTCACATCGGGACTCTGCCATCTATGTGATTTGTCCCAGAGAAATATCTCTGACACAAGTGTCACAAAAATGTATACATAAGATGGGGGTGGGGTGGGGTGGAAGGGTTACAGGAAAGCGCAGCACATGCAGGAACATGTGGCAACAGGGGATCTAGGGGGTTAAGCACCTGCCTTGCTCTGTACACCCTC
>PVJH01000359.1:241001-259452 GCA_004026705.1 Nesogale talazaci
CTCCCCCCCCCCCCCCCCCCCCCCCCCCCCCCCCCCCCCCCCCCCCCCGCCACACACACACCTCTTTTTCTCTCCTTGTCTTTGCAAACAACCAAACCAGTTGTGGATGTTCCATGGCTCTCCAAATCCCAGTCTGGGTGGTGGTGAGGGTGGAAGTGGATCTCTAATCACCACTTAGAAGATTTTATTTTCTGTTAGTGTGAGAGCATTCACTCAGTTGATGTGAGTCCTTAGAAATGGCACTACAAAGACCCCCAATTGACACGTGTTTGTAGTCTTTGTTGTTGTTTTTTTAAAGCAGAAGCCTAATCCTAAAGCCTTCTGATTCTGACTGGGCACTCTAGCTTTCCATGGCTCTGCTCTTTCAAGCAGCAGAGGCCACAGCTTTCTTCTTCGCAGTGGCTGCTGCCTTTGAACCCCTAACGTGTTGGTGAGCAACCCAGGAGGTTTTAACCCCTGCTGCTGTGGGGCTTGCTACCAGTCATTCTAGAAGTGAACATTGTATAATGAGATAATTCATGTTCAAACTGTTACTGTCATACATTTTCCTGCTGGGCTAGGTGGCTAAAGGCCAGAGATTGACACTCATGCATAATTGGGTGCCAATACACCTTTGACTGGTAGCTGGCCCAGAGGTCATCATTCATGGGTCTCTGAAAAATATTTGAGAGACAGAGAGGCATATAAAATCATCAGAACACATGCAACCATTAAACTATAGAACCAGAAAGCTACTTCAGAGAACATTTCAAAAACTCCACACACACACACACACACACACACACACACACACACACACACAAAATCCTCCCGGACAAGGGGTGGACTCCTGCAGAGGAATGAAGAGCAGAAAGCTTCGTCTTTGTCTACTGGAGTTGCTGGTGGTTTCAAACCGCCGACTGTGTGATTCATAAAGCAGCACAGGGGTCCGCGAGCCCACTGGGGCTCCAAAGAAAACACCCAGGGTAGGACCTCTGCTTTTCAGATCAGAAGGAGGCTCAGGGAGGGCACTAATGACACAGTTGGGGGGCAGAAACCACCCCTCCAGGTTCCCAGTTCAGCAGGCATTCTAGATCTAGACCCCTGGGTGGCTGGGGGAGGGAGGGTTGAATGATCCTTTCCCAGGGGCTGCCTGATTCGTAACAGTAGCAGAATGACAGTGATGAAGTAGCAATGAAAATCATGTTGTGGCTGGGGGTCCATGAGGAACTGTATGACAGGGTGGTGGCATGAGGAAGGTGGAGGGACCACTATTCTAGGCCAAGCAGCCTTACACAAGCAGACCAGCCTTTCTCAATCTTTCTATTGTTGATGAAGGAGCCCTGGCAGCTGGGTGGGCTACCCACTGGGCTGTTCATGGCAAAATCACCAGTTTGAAACCACCCGCTGCTCCATGAGAGAAGGCCACGGTTTTCTACTCTCACAAAAAGTGACCATCTCAGAGACCCATAGGGGCAGTTCTAGTGTGTCCTAAAGGAACGTGGTGAGTCCGCATTGACTCCAGGCCAGTGAGGGTTTTTTGTAGGACGGTGACCAAGCAGTACCTAGAGATCTCTTCATTTTCTTTCCTCACCCTTCCTCCTTTTAAGCGTATTATTTGAACTCTTTTTTTCCCCCAGTCCCTAAATCTCCTGGAAGGTTTAATACCGTCCAAAGAAGAAGGCGGCATCTCTTGCATCGAGCACCTTCACAAGCTGTTTGTGTTTGGCCTCATGTGGAGTCTGGGGGCCCTTCTGGAACTGGAAAACAGAGAAAAGCTTGAAGCCTTCTTACGAGGCCACCAGAGCAAGTTAAGCTTGCCAGAAATACCCAAAGACACCACGCAAACCATGTATGAGTTCTTCGTGACTGATTATGGTAAGCAGGCGACATTGCCAACTCAATGAAGTGACATTTAATTTTAACTGGGAGAAATAGGAGCTTCCCTAACCTTAACTCACTCCCTGACTCACTCACTGACTTGATGGCAGTGTTGATTCACAGCAACTTTCTGTGAGTCTCTGAGACAGTAGCTGTTTTTTTTTTTGGGGGGGGGGGCATCACTGCTCTCCGGTGGTGGGAGTAGGAGGCCCAGCCCCACTGCTGGAATTGAACCTCCGTCCCAGTGGGCCGCAGTCCCGCGCACAACCTCTATGCCACCGGGGCTCAGCCCATAGCTGTTTTTTTTTTTAATTTATTAATCATTTTATGACAACTCATCATTCAATTGTATTAAATACACTTGTACCTATGTGTCCATCAACATTTCCAAAATATTTTCTTTCTCCGTGAGCCTTTGGTATGGGCTCAAAAAGAGCTCCTATCCCCTGAGAGTGGAGGGAAGGTGCGGTAGAAAGGGGGAACTGGTTATAAGGATCTACATATAACCTCCTCCCTGGGGGACGGACCATGGGGAGATGGGTGAAGAGAGTCGTTGGACAGCGTAAGATAGGATAAAGTAATAATAATTTATAAATTATCAAGGGAGGAGAGAGGGAGGAAAATGAACTGATGCCAAGGGCTTAGATAGAAAGCAAATGTTATGAGACATGATGAAGGCAGCAGATGTACAGGTGTGCTTGACACAAAATGGACTTATGTATGGATTGTGACAAGAGCTGTATGAGTCTCCAATAAAAGGATTAAAAAAAAAGAAATTTCCACCACCACCACCCCAAAAAAGCCCCCCTCCCCCTCCCCCCTCCCCCTAGGCAGTGTGCATTGCCAGCACCCCTTGAACAGCAGAAGACACATTATTTTTTAGATCACCAAGAACATTTACCAAAGTATTCTGGGCCATAGACTAAACTCTAGTAGTGGGGAATGTATAGCATTCAGTGCTCATCTTAAGAAAGAAGACAGGCTTCAGAACAATGAGCTCAGCTTCTTAATAAACTAGGGAGAAAAAAAGTGGATCAAATTAAATCTAAACTAAGCAGAAGAAAGCCTGATGCTTGAGGTAGAAATTAATGAAATAGAAGAACACGGTATAAAAAATAAAATCAATAGCACCAAGAGAGGATTCTTTGAGGAGAAGTGAAATTGACACCTTCCTAGAACAAAAGGGAGAGGAGAAATAAATACCATTGTCAGAAGTAAAAGAGGGGGTATCAGTGTGTGGATCCCACACACAGAAGATTAAGAAGGGAATATTAGACACACCTTTGTATTGGTCTATTTGCCATATAGACAAACCAAACAAAATTTAAAAAAGATACGAGCTCCCATACTTCGTTGAGAACTTTATATCCTTAGTAACTCTCTATGTCTACTAAAGACATTGGCTTTGTCATTGGTGTCCTTCTCATAAGGAAACCCCCAGGCCCAGGTGGCTTTGCGTCTGCTGGCCTCGCTAGCCACGACTTCCAATATGTCTTTCGAGGATCCCATGTCGAGGCAACTGAATAGAGAGAGACCCACCCGTTCTTAGGATTTTGGTAGCTCTTCAACACTGCAAGGCACACCAGGTCAAAACTCGCGAACTAAATTACACGTCGCAAACTCAGTCAACCTTACAAAGATAAACATGTCATGCCACCTTGGTTATAAGCAAGAACAAAGAAGAAGAAACATGGCACACGCATCAAAAACGCAAGGTCCGCAGGCCTGATTCTAGCCTGCCCTAAAGGGCCGCCCTGAGTCAGATATAAGCACTAGAATGATTAAAATGAAAAGGATGAGTAGTCATCATGCCTAATGTTGACAAAGGGCCCCCAAGTTTTGCCCCATCCACGTTCTTAAGGCACTTGATTTTCCTCATGTGCAATCTGGAGGCAAGGTTTCTTTTTCTCATGACTCGCAGCCTACGCCGGTCTTTAGTTTCCCTTTCTTGTAATGTTAGTTACTGTGATCTTCTTACTGGATATCCGCTATGTCTCTACTATCACCAGCTGGCTCACACTCCATTTGAGGCCAGATCGATTTAATGGCTGACGTGGTGAAAGAGTAGACAAATGTAAATGAGCTAATGTACAAATCTTTTGACGTGTTTTTAAAAAAATGTTCGAGATGTTCATATGTTTTTTTTTTCTTCCGGTCTTTGCTTAGAACACTTCCCTTTTTTTTTTTTTTCTGTATTTTGAGATAATGTTTGAAGCAGACAGGTTCTTCAAGATGGAATTTTATATGTCGTTTAGGTGATTGGGAGCACTGGAATAAGAAACTGCAGCCATATTATTACCCCACCGACAGCATCCCTGAGTATTCTTCAATTTTGGTTCCAAATGTCGACAATGTTAGAACAAACTTTTTGATAGACACCATTGCAAAACAGCATAAAGTAAGTGTAACCGTGTCTCAGAGGACCAACAGCCACAGAAGCAACATTGCAGATAGAAAAATTAAAACTCTTGATCCAGGGGCCCCAGGGACTGTCACTTGAGGGACATAGTTTTGGCAATGAGCCCTACCTTGGACCACACCCACTCTGCTAGCCCCTGTATGCTGACTCCCAGCCTTGAATGGGCAGGCACATCTGCTACAAAGTGTCTTTTCATGGCACGCTCAGAGGGACATGAATATTCACCCACATTTTTTGCAGCCCTTTTAGGCTATGCTGTAAAGTGTATTTTACAGTTAGATATTTAATAGAAAGAAAACGGGGATTTATTTAGAGATAGAGGAAATTCTGAAAAGTAATGAAAAGTTGTTGAGTTATTTGAAAGGCATGTAAGAATGGCTGGTGGAACCGTAGGATGTTTTGAAGTAAACATGCCGTTTAACACCTTTCCCCACGATGACCCTATGATTGCAGGCTGTTTTGCTGACTGGGGAGCAGGGCACTGCAAAAACAGTGATGATCAAGGCCTATTTGAAAAAATATGACCCCGAGGTACAACTATCCAAGTCTCTAAACTTCTCATCTGCCACAGAACCAATGATGTTTCAGGTCAGACCCGTCATTTTCTCTAGTAGTCACTTTCTCTAGTAGTCACTTGAAACCTTTTAAGGGGTTGTTAGAGTCAAATGTGGGTGATTATAAAATATAGTATGACACTATGAAAGTATGTTCGTATTAGTGTTATGTTAGTTAATATTACACAGCATCCCAGGAAACAATGGCACTGGTGGTATCCTGTGGCTAAAGATGAAATCAAATTGAAATAGCACATTTTGACCTCATACTGAGATGGATTCCTGTCTGTTGAATGCTCATGCATAGTGGAGTGTCTCTCTTTTAGTATAAAAGAATGATTGACATTCCAATAACTCTTTCCCCCCCAATTTCACAGTGCGTCCCTTAATAATTATGCTCACATGTGTTAAATTAACAAAAGTTATTCTACTCTCAAGCATGCTCATCCTTTTTAGAAATATGGATTACAATGCCACAGATAATAAAACATTCCTTTTTCTCTAGAGAACAATCGAAAGCTACGTGGATAAGCGGATGGGAAGCACATATGGTCCACCTGGAGGAAGGAAAATGACTGTGTTTATTGATGATATTAATATGCCCGTGATCAATGAATGGGGAGATCAGGTACATCAGAAGTATTTCCTATTGGTGAAATTGAATTGTATTTTCTAGTGATATATAGGTAGATGGCAATAACTTTCACAGCATTAAGTGCGGGACCAGCTTTCCGTCTTTGTGACTTCTCTCTTCTAGTTGATATTCTTAGTCATGGAGCATCTATGTGATTTTCTCCACAAACCCTCTTCCTGCCTACTTGATTCCAATGTCCTTTCTGAACTCTGCACTTGCTTGGAGAGTTCCTGGATAATGCACCTCACTTGACTGCTCCTCCAAAACTTGAGGGTTCAAGTCTATCAAAATTAAAATTAAAAATTCGATGGAGCACAAGAAGTGTAAAAAAAATAAATGTCTGAGTATACATACACATGCAAATAATTGTGTGGGTATTCAGATATATATGCGTATATGCACACACAGATATGTAGTTTTATATATATATATATATATATATATATATAAAGATGTGGATGCACATGTGTTTTATAAAAATGATTTTATTGGGGGCTTATACAACTTTTAGCACAATCCATACATCCATCCATTGTATGCAAAGCACATTGGTACCTTTGTTGCAGTCATCATTCTCAAAACATTTCCTTTCTTCTTAAGCCCTTGGTATTAGCTCCTCATATTTCCCCTCCTTCTCTTCTCTCCTCTTCCTCGTTATTATTATTTTATAATATTGTACATTGTCCAATGTCTCCCTGCACCCACTTCTCTGTCGTCCATACCCCAGGGAGGAGGTTATATGTAGATCCTTATAATCAGTACCCGCTCTCTACTTCACCTTCCCTCCACCCTCCTGGTGTCACCACTCTCACCTGATGGGATCATCTGTCCTGGATTCCCTGTGTTTCCGGTTCCTGTCTGTATCAGTGTATATCTTCTGATCTAATTGGATTTGTAAGGTAGAATTGGGATCATGATAGTGGGAAAGAGGAAGCCTTTAAGAACTAGAGGAAAGTTGCATAATTCATTATTGCTACACTGCACCCTGACTGGCTCCATCTCCTTCCCACAGCCGTTCTGTAAGGTGATGTTCTTCACCTACAGATGAGCTTTGGGTCCCCCATCTGTACTCCCCCTCATTTATAATGGTATAATTTTTAGTTCTTTGATGTAAGATCACTTTTTAAAGAAAAGATTTGCTCCTAAAATAAAGAGTAGCACTCATGGATACTACACTCCTTCTTTAAAATCAAACAAAGCAAAACAAAAACCAAGCCAAACAAACAAACAAAAAAAACCCCCATCCCACATCACTGTGAGTTACTTTAAAGCAAGATGAAAAGACAAGGGGCAGGGAGACTAGACTACTGGAAATGGAACATCCAGAATGGAAATAAGGAGAATATTGACACACTGTGAAGGTTACGAATAGTGTCACGAAATAACTTGTGTAGAAATAGTTGAATGGCCACCTGTCTTGCAGTATAAACTCACTGAAAAACAGTAAAATATTATTTAAAACCTCCCACAAATCAGACCCCTCTCTCCTGCCCTCTCTGCACTCACTGTGGGCAGACCTGGCTGTTGAGATCATGGCTGCCCAGGAGAAAGACCTTTCCTCCACAGTGTGTCCTAGTGGACTCCAACCTCCAACCATTCAGGTAGACTTTTGGAGAAGAACTGGATGCCTGATGCCTGGTCCCACCTACACCTCGTGGTCCCGAGGGTTGGTGTGCTTCTTTCATGCGGGCTTTGTTGCTTCTCAGCTGGATGGCCGCTTGTTGGTCTGCGGATCTGTGTGTTTTGATGGCCGGGCACTATCAGCTTTCTTCACAATTGCTTGTGCACTCATTTTGTCTTTAGCAATCTTTGAGGAAGGGTGCGTTTACAAGGATCTCATCAAACGGTGGCAGCTGGGAAGATCTGCCGGGTCAATTGAAGTCAAGGCACAAAGGTCAGCTCTGAAGTTGTGGCAACTGTCCTTTGGGATTCCAAAAGGGCAATCTCAATAGCTTTTCTGGTAAAAACACAGGATGGTAATCACAATGTTGCAGGGAACCAGGGTCTGGGATCACCTGTCACTGCTTCAGTCAAAGATGGAGACCAAGTTGGCAAAAAAACAACAAAAAAAACAACAAAAAACCACAAAAACCAGATCAATCTAAACAACAGCAACACACACACACACACACACACACACACACAAATCCCGTACAAGTCTTCACAAATCGTGTACAATTCTCCTCTGGCACAAATGGGGTGGCCATGAATCAGCATTGACTTAAAGAAGGTAATTGTTGGTGTCTTTTGCTTCTTTCTTATTTCCATTTTATCATTAATTCTCTTTCAGCTCATATTCCGTATGCTATTCTTTCTGAGGAGTACTTGACATTAAAAAACACATTTCCCCCTGCTCTGCCACACACCACTGTCCTAATTGGAATAATTGATCTCACCACTCTGTCACTCTCTGCTTTAACGAGACTAGCTGGTTCTTCTAGATGCTGGGTGCATGTCCACTCAGAGTCTCTGCATTTACTGTGTCCTCTGCCTGGAGTCTTTTTCCCCCAGTTAAAACACATCCACCATCGGTGACCCCACTGGCATTTAAGTTACTGGTAACATAGCCTCCAATGCCATAGCAATCACAGAAGTGACCAATCACAGATGCGGGCCACACTGAAGTCATCCATGAAACACTTGTTAAGTCAATGAATGTGCTACTTGATCATTTGTGCCCCAGCCCCGTGGGGATGCCCAGTAGAAATTCTATATGCAAAAGTGGAACTTAGACGGGATTTTCAATCAAGACTTGTACAAATGTAAGTGTCTTTAGATTTTCCAGGATGTAGATTCAGATATCATCCCTTGGAATGAAAAAGACAACGAATGGAACCCCCGGAGCTATATGTTCTATGGGAGGGGGAAGTGTAGTGAAACGGTGGTTTGAAGAAGGAGGATAACCAGTTTTAAGTCACAAGCCTGTAAAGAATTGTACCTCTAAAAGCAAGAGGACAATATTTCAAGAAGGACAGAGTATAAGGTGTGTGAGAAGCAGCAGAGAGGATAAAATGAGGCAGAAAACTGAAAATCAATACATTCTGTTCTGTAATACTGAAAGCTCAGGATGGGAACTGTCCTACATTCTGATTGAAGGGATTTTAAAGAGCTGAGTGCTGAGCACCAATGATGTCTATAGAGAAGCTTGCTGTCAGCCCAAGTCCTGTACTTCCTGTACCTCACCCATCTACATGGATTGAACACTCAGTGCTATCTCTGTAGCAAAGGCAAAGGGAATACTGAACTTGCATTGCCCATGTTTAACTTATGGTTTAGAGTGGCCAGGTGTGTCAGAGTTCTCTGAGACCCAGAAATGGGAAGACATAGATCTATATATATCTGTGTCCACACCTATATAATAGCCTCAAGGAATTTACTCACGTTATTGTAGAGGCTGGTGTAGGTCAGGAGCAGGCTAGAGACATTTGTAGGCTGCCTATTTCAAGATCCATAAGTTGAGCAATAGGAAGAGTGTGTGTGTGTGTGTGTTTGGGGGTGGGGTGGGGTGGAGAGAGATTGAGATTCTGTCAAAATATCTAAAGTCTTCAGTCAGAACACACCCAAAGGAAACTTCCTTTCCAGGTGGGTGATTAAGTACATGGCACTAAAGGAGGAAAAGGAGGAGGAGAAGAAGAAACATGAAATACACTGCCAGCATGTCAATTCTGAACTGCTCTTGTGGGTTTACAAGACTGTAGCATCTTCCTTCCTTGGAATAGCTGGTGGTTTTGAACTACTGACCTTGCAGCTAACCGTCCAATGCATGGCTGCTGCGCCATCACTAGATTACATTAAAAAGCAAAACCCAGCAAACTCACCACCATCGAGTTGAAGGCAGTGCATAGGGACCCTATTGGGCAGGGTAGTTTTCTGAGATTGTTTGTCTTTATGGAAGTAGAAAGCCTGGGGAGAAGCTGGTGGTTTCGAAGTGCTGACCAACGTGCAACCACGGTGCCAGCAGGACTCTGCATTGCATTATGGAAGCGTAATTAGACTGATGAAGGGCCTAACCACGGGGCCCGGGAGACGAGTCAGCTGAGGGTGACGGCGCTTAAGTCAGATTGCTCTGAAGGGGGCATGCGACACCCACACACATCACGGAGGATCTAGTTTTACCTGCACCACTCAACCAGAGCTGTGTACAAATGTGAGGAGCCACAGTGGCGCGAGGCCCACCCCAAACTCGCCAATTTAAACCCACCACTTGGCCTGCGGGAGACAGACATGGCGGTCTGCTCTGGTGACAACCAGGGCCTTGAAGTTCCTGTGGGCGCGGGAGCCCTGGCTAAGGAGCCCGAGTGGCACACTGGTTAAAGTACTAGGCTTCTAACGCACAGGTTGGTGGTTTGAGCCCACCCCATCACTCTAAAGGAGACAAGAGCAAGGACAGGGAAAGGAGGCGGTAGTGGTGACCGAACGAATACAAAATGCATCTCAGGTAGGTGGGAGCCAGAATCCGAGGGGGGGTGTTTATGGATGGCTCCGAAATCACAGTGCCCTGACCCTGTGCACGGGTGCTGCGGTGTTGAAGTGCTGACCCGATCCCTGAAAGGCAGTCGGTAGGAGGGAGATGACAGCCTTGGCACAGGAAAGAGGACAAGCGAAGTCCTCGTTCTGGTGCCTCAACTCTGGAGGATGATGTGCCTGCTTAAAGCAGCTCATCCACAGAGAGGACTGCAAAGCTGGCTGGCCCCAGCCCTCTACCTAGATGACGGTGCTGCAGAGGATAACACTGACATACAATTTGGGGAGAGCAGCCGGCTTGACCAGCCCGCACCGGAATCAACCAAGAGGGGAGTGCAAATGACCAGCAAGGGCATCAAAAGGCACAAAGTCCCTGAGGAACCTTGATAGCAGACATCTGACTTGGGTGTGTGTGTGGGGCGGGGGCGGGGGGGGTGAGCAGGGAGCAGCACTTGATGTCTCATCTGGTTGGGGAATATTCACAGGGGGCCTGCGTTGAAAGTTAAAGGTATAGCAGGGTTTTGGTGGGGATGGAGCAAAAATAAAAAACCCAGCCTTGGAACCCAGAGTAGACAATACCACTCAACTCACAGGGTCATTATGAGTCAGAATCTACTCGGCAGCAATGTTGTTGTTTTTTGGTTTTGTTTGGGGGGCAGACAGGGAGTTTATGTAGAAATGAGATGTTAATCAAATGCGACTCCACCACATTCCAGATCACGAATGAAATCGTGCGGCAGATGATGGAAATGGATGGCATGTATAGCTTAGACAAGCCGGGAGACTTCACCACGATCATCGACGTGCAGCTCATTGCCGCCATGATCCACCCAGGGGGTGGTCGCAACGACATCCCACAGCGTTTAAAAAGACAGTTTACAGTGTTTAATTGCACACTGCCTTCAAATGCTTCCATCGACAAGATTTTTGGTACGGATATCCTTGGTACTTGGGAAGGAGAGGGGTTGGAGGGAGGGGCCCAAGACTACGGAGATTCAGGTTTCTGGGCAGCTAGACTCTGAGATCTCCAGCGGCACCCTGGGAAGGCAGTACCACAAAGCAGATGCCTTTAAAGGATAGAGAGTATGTTCCTACAGATCTGGAGGAGAAGTTAAAATCAGGCTCCAAATCTGTCATGCGATTTCCTTCTGGGAACTCTGATCAAGAAACGTCCGCGCCTCTCTCCCAGTTTCTAGTGGCTCCCAGCAGACCTTTCTGCCTTGGTGGTCACATAGCCGTCCCATGCCCCTCTCTGTCCCCTCTCTCTTTGATAAAAGCACCATTTGCAGAGGAAGATAGCCCATCCTGCTCCAGCATGACCCTGTGCCAACTTCCAAAGACTCTCTGTCCCAGGAGGGCTTACACCGCAAGTTCACTAGTGTAAAACTGCAGCATCTCTTTGGGGAGATGTTTTCCCATTTTTGGAGCCTTGGTGGACCAGGAATTGCACAGCGGGCAGCACTAGCTACTCCAAGGGAGAATGGCAGGACTTTCTGCTCTGGCAGACCATATAGTTTCACTGCTCATGAGAGCAGTGGGTCAATGTCAACTCAAGGGCAGTGAGTTTGGTCTTTTGAATGTACTCCAGGTTATGGATTTCCTTCCAAGCAGCCTGTAACACCCACCTGTTTATCTTTCTCATGGAAGGTGGGGAGGATTACTTGGATTCATGCACATAAAACACTTACGACTGTGTATGAAGCTTTGCTGGCCTCTCTGCCGATTTCTCTGTCTCAGATGGTTCCCTGAACAAAATCCATCCATCACCCAGCTTAGTTGGCCTTGTAAGGATTTATTCTTCCCTGGGACACACATGTAACTTATAATCTGTGGAGGAACTTGCATTGTCAATCTTGTTTATTTTCCAGGGGTCATTGGCTGTGGATACTTTGACCCTTGCAGACATTTCAAGCCTGAAATATGTGAGCTAATTGGGAGTTTAGTCTCAGCGGGCAGAGTGCTGTGGCAGTGGACTAAGGTACGGACTGGGCAGTCCCATTCTCCTCGGGGCTCATTAAGTTATCCGAGCATCGTAAGTGCAGCAGTGCATTTTTAGAAGAGACAAAAGACCTGTGCAGGTGGATCTATGATGCCTTTCTCCTCTGGGAAGCAAACGTTCTGACTGTATGAGGTCTTCAATATGTCTGAGATGTGCCTGTAAGCCACACGAGACATCTGAGACACAACTGAATTTTACTGAAATGAGCGCATTTCTTTTCCACTGGTCCCTCTGATTCATATGCTTGTCTCCCCATTGCCACAACATCAGAAGGACCAATGCATGTTTGCTGTTTGAGCAAATACGTCAAGTACCAGATACGCCTTCCTCTACGTGACTTGAGGTCTCTCTCGTGTGTCCTTCTGAGGTGGCATGTGAGTTTAGGAAATGAATGCATGTGCTCTTTCATGTTGGGGTTCTCTGGGTGTTGCCAATGGTTTGTGCTCAACTCCCAGCCTACACCTTGGTGGTTTGAACCCAGCCAGGGGCACCCCAGAAGGAAGGCAAGGTGTTCTGCTTCCATAAAGATCATGACCAAGAAAAGCCTATGCAATGGTTCTGCACTGTAACACGTGGGGCCCACAGGAGTCAGAATCGACCATCTTGTTCATTCTTCACAAGATAGACTCGGCTTCCATAAACAAGGCTGAGGCTTCTGTCAAGCTGAGCATACCTCTAGCTGCCACCAGATGTCTCGGGCAGCCCGTGTGGAAAGCGTAAGTTTGAGATGCAAAGAAAAGATGGCGGGCACACTTGACAAAACGTGGTGAGGGCGGTGAGGTTAGACTACTTAATGAGACTCACGCAGAACCGATACACAGACCAAGGTTTAAAATCAAGCCCGGTTTAAAAATCAGGAAAGGCAGGCATCAGGGTCATAGCCTCTCCCCAGACTTGTTCAGTTTGTATGTGGAGTAGAGAACTAATGAAGCTGGACTATTTGAAGAAGAAGGAGCCCTCAAGTCCTGAGGAAGGCTTGTTACCACGCTGTGATCTGCAGATGACCACCTTGCTTGCCGAAAGCCAGGGGGACTTGAAGCACTTCGTGATGAAGGTCTTCATGGCGAAGAACATCGAGTATGTCAGGGACTGGCAGGAGAACAAACAAATCCGTCTTGGAAAAGGGGCAACCAGAATGCTCCTGAGGGGAGAGGATGGGGAGGCTTGCTTTGCTGTGCTTTGGAGGGCTTGCGATGAGGAGGGGTCAGTCCTTGGAAAAGGGCATCATACTTGGTAGAGTCGAGGACGCCTGAGGAAGAGGGAGACCTCAGTGAAATGGATCGGCAGAGTGGCTGGCACACGGGCTCGAACACCCCAACAGGTGTGAAGATGGCGAGGGACAGGCATGTTGTCCCTGGGGTTGCTGTGAGTCAGAACTGACTGGAGGGCACCTGACACCAACACCAACAACACACTATGTGGTATAGGTTAGCCTATTTGACTGGTAAGGTTATTAGTGTTTACCAAAACAAAAGCCAAACCCACCAGTGTCGATTCTGTCTAACAAAGACCCTGTCGGGTAGAACAGAATGGCCCTGTAGTGTTTCCAGAGCTGTAGCCTTCAACAACAAGAAAACCCCTTTTTATTATGCATTAGGTGAAGCTTTTACAGAGCAGTTCATCAGTTTTGCATTTCACAACTCATCAAACCTCCCAAGGTCTTGCCCGCTGTCCTCTTGTTGAATGTTGTCTCTCCCGTCAGCCAAGCGAACACCTGTTAACTCTTCCCTTCCCTTCTGGGTCACCTGTCCTGGGTTCTTTATCACAGTGATTCAGCGGATGTATTTCCTTTTGTGCTGGGCTATTTTCACCCAAGTTCACCCATGTTATGAGATGTTGTACAGATTCAGCACCATTTTTTTTGTTAAATACTTTTATTGGGGGCTCTTGCATCCCTTATACAATGCATACATTCATCCATTGTGTCAATCACATTTGCACATATGCTGCCATCATTTTCAAAGCATTTTCTTCCTACTTGAGACCCTGATATTAGATCCTCATTTCTTTTCCCTCCCTCCCCTGCCCACCCTCCCTCATAAGCCCTTAAGGTTATAGATTAGTGTTTTCATATTTTATATCATCCTCCATCACCTCTCACCCACTTTTCCGTTGTTCATCCCCCTGGTAGGAGGTTCTAGATTGTTCCTTGAGATTAGTTCCCCCTCTCTCCCACCACCCTTCCCTAATCCTCCTGGTATTTCTACTCTCATTGTTGGCCCTGAGGGATTTATCTGTCCTGGATTCCCTGTGTTATGGGCTCCCTGTGTTATGGGCTTGTATCTGTAGCAGTGTGCATGTTCTGGTCTAATCTTATTTGTAAGGTGGAATTGAGATGATGATAGTGGGGGAAAGGAAGCATCAAAGAACTAGAGGAAAATTGTGTTTCATCCGTACTATACTGCACCCTGGCTGGTTCATTTCTTCCCTGTAACCCTCTGTGAGGAGATGTCCAATAGTCTACAGATGGACATTGGGTCTTCACTCCATACCCCCCGCCCCCATTCACATTGGGTATGATTTTGTTCTGGGTCTTAGATGCCTGATAGTTGATCTCATTGATACTTCATGATCAAGCAGGCTAGTGTGCTTCTTCCATGTGAGCTTTGTTGCTTCTCATATTGATAGCCTCTTATTTGTCTTCAACCCTTTAAGACCCCAGATGCTTTATCTTTTGATAGCCGGGCATCATCAACTTTCTTCATCACATTTGCTTATGTGCCCATTTTGTCTTCAGCAATCGTGTTGGGAAGGTGAACCTCACAGAATGCCGAATTGTTAGAACAAAGTGTTCTTGGATTGAGAGAGTACTTGAGTTGTGACCCAATGTCCATCTGCAACTGTAATTCTTAACATATAGGTAGATATGAGCACATAGTTCTATTCCTCTCATTATATATAACTATATTTACATATGGACATGCCTGCATTTAGACCTCTGTAAGTGTCCTTGCTCCCCTGGTTCTTTCTGCTATTTTCTTTTCCTTTCCTCTTGTCCCACCATCATGTTCTGCCTTTATTCGGGTTTAGTAATTCCTTGCTATTGCCCTCGATTAAGCCCCATGAGGTATCATACACCACTGATTTTAGTTCACTTGTTGCTCCATTGTTCCTGAGTTGGTTCCCCCCTCTTCCTTTCTCCCAACCCCCCCTCTTGTATTCCCCCCCTTTTCATCTTCCAATTGTTTATCCCACCTATCTTATCTAGATAGACATATAGAGACATCGATAAGTGCAAAAACCAGGCAATGCCAAACCAAGCTACCAAGGAAGCCAAGACCAACAAAATAACAGCAACAACTGCAAAAGAAAAAAACTAAAACAGCAACAAAAAGAAAGCCACTGACAAAAATGGAAGTGCCTATATATAGTTCAAGGGCTGTCTGCGGGCCTTTACGAGTGTTTTCTAGTCGAGTCTGCTGGGGTGCCACACTGTCTCCAAAGTCTGCTTTGGGTATTCCCTGGACATTTCAGCACTTTGGTCCCCTTGCTGCTCCGTTGCGTGCTCTTAGTGTTCCACCCCAGTGTGACGGGCTCAGATTGTGCACAATTCCTGCACGGTTTCAGCTCTATTTTTAAACCTGCCTATTAGCCCAAGAGGAGCCCCGGTAGCATCCTGGCTGCGCATCGCGCTGTGATTGTCCATAAGGTCGGCTGTTTGAAACCACCAGCCACTCCACCGGAAGGAGCTGTCAGGTCCTGGCAAGAGTGACAGTCTTGTCACCCAGGGTGCCTCTGAGTCACCATTGATTCAGGGGCTGTGGGGTTTGGATGATCCCGTTGTACGATTGCACCAAAGTCCACTGGTCCGTTCTTCCCCGGTGAACTTTGAGGTGGTTTTTTATCCTTTTCAAATCGGTCATCTTTATGGAAGCAGACTGCTGCCCCTCTCTGCTGGGGAGCAGCTGAGATGAATTATTTCCACAATTTCTGTAGTTGTTAAGAACTGAAGAAACGTGATCTGTTCAAAGCCAACCAATATTCGTAGAGTCGGTACTGTACATGATTCTTGAATCAGTCCTATTCAAAGTGGTAGAGTCTTTTAAATAAAATGACTTATTTATTTATTTTTGTTTTTTTTGGGGGGGGGGGCATCACTGCCTTCTGGTGGTGTGAGTAGGAGGCCCAGCCTTTGCTCCTGTGGAGCTGCTGCTGGAATTGAACCTCCATCCCAGTGGGCCGTAGTCCCGTGCACAACCACTACGCTGCCGGGGCTCAGCCCTACAATGGCTTATTTAGAGTGTGTTTTCCCCCCTTGCTCAGTTCTGTAGGTTTGTGACAAAAAACATGCAACTTGATCTTGCTTGCCTTTTTTAATGTAAGATGGGACTTGGGAGTTTTTTAAAGTTTATCTTGTAAATCCTAATTGTAAGTATTATTATTATTATTATTATTATTATTATTATTTACCTTTAGGTAAAGATGCTGCCAACTCCTTCCAAATTCCATTACATCTTCAATCTTCGAGACCTTTCCCGAATCTGGCAAGGAATGTTAGTGATAAAAGCTGAGGAGTGTGATTCCGTCTCTACTCTCCTATCGCTTTTCAGGCATGAGTGCAACAGAGTGATTGCAGACAGGTGTGTATCAGAGCATATGTATTTCAGCATACTATATAAGAAGAGCCCTGCTGGTGCTGTCGGGTAAGCATTGGGCTGCTAACCGTAAGGTCTGTGCTTCAATGCCCCCGGCCACTCTAGTGGACAAAGGTGAGACTATACATTCGTCAAGATTTACAGCTGCAGAAATTCTATGTAGGGTCACTGTGAGTTTGAGTGGACTTGATGGCAGTGGGATGTCATGTTTTAATAAGCTTATGTTACTAAATCCAGTTTTGTATTATCGACCCAGATAAATAGAATAAGTGCAAGACACCCTTTCCCATCTGCTGGTCTCCTTTAAAAAAATGCCCCACTGGGGCTGAGCCCTGGTGGCGTAAGTGGTTGAGTGTGGGACAGCGGCCGGCAGGTTTGGCGGTTCAAATCCAGTGGCGGCTCTCAGGAGCAGCACTGGGTAGCACCCATGACCACCAAATGGCAGTGATGCCCCCGTCCCCCCAAAAAAAAATGCCCCACTAATTTCCCTGAGCCTGATTGCAGTCATACACCTCTGTCAGTCACCTCTTCTGAGGGTAGGTAAGATTCAGAGGCACACTTTAGTTAGCATTTTAGGAGGTCTGCATGTTGGACATGGTGCATGGTGCATGCTGCATGGTGCATCTGTGAAGCTTTCTCTTCCAGCCTCACTTTCCTCATCGGTAAGATCTGATGGTCGTGCCAGTGATGCCCCCTCACCAAATTGTACAATAGCTAACACAGGGTCTCCCATAAAAGTAGAGCTCCTCAAAAGTTTACCCCTCCCTTCCTTCTCTGATACCATAACTACTGAAAGGTCCTGGGCCAAGTGCACGGTCTGCCCTCAGACTCAGACAGAGAAGGTCTCTGGTCTCACCTCGGTGACTTATCTACATATTTCTGAAAGTGATATTATGAATGGCACAACTGCCCTAAATGGGATTATGTCATTGTCAAAAGGAAGAACCTATTGTCCCCCTGCCCAAAGGGACCATGGAGCCCTGCTGACCTGGGGTTGCCCATTAGCCGGCTAATCTCAAGATGATCAGTTCAAAAGCTCCAGCTTCTTCTCGGGAGAGAGACGAGGGTCTCTACTCCTGTACTGAGTTATAGTCTCAGAAACCCACCGGGGTGCTTCTGTTCTGTCCTGTCCTGTCACTACAGGAGTCAGAATCGAAATGCACGGGGGAACTTCTGCTTTGTCCCCTGGGCCCCTGTGGGTTGGAATCGACTTGATGGCAACAAATTTGGTTTTGGTTTGATCCCGAAGGAAGTCCGGGGTGGGGTAGGGTGAAGAGGAGGAGGCAGGAGGTTGAAGCCAGGTGCATGTAAAAGATGCATCCACATTTTATGTTTTCACTGCGGACATTTAAATTTCAGATTTATCACTTCTGAAGATGAGCAGTGGTTTAGTGCCCACATAATCCGTGCTATTGAAGAAAACGTGATCTTGGACGCATCCAATATGAACCCTGAGCCATACTTTGTGGACTTCCTCCGTGATATGCCGGAACCAACGGGCGATGAACCTGAAGATACTGTCTTTGAAGTTCCCAAAGTCTATGAGATGGTATTTCTTTCTCCCCCCAGGAAAATAATTCTCAGTTACCTGGTTAGGACTCCTTGCCTCCCCCTCTCTGGGCCTATCATGGAATGGCTACAACTTCTAAGTTCTTTGTGTGTTGTTAACTCATAGTCCTTGTGGACCAAGCAAAACACTGTTGTCAATGAAACCCATTAAAGCCAGGCCTAAGACCAGCATGCCCATTGTTGCCACGGCCATTGAATGCTGCTTGGAAAATTCTGGGTGATCCTGTGTAAGGGCAGGCAAAGAAAATCGGTCTCATGATCAGATAGGGAACAAGCGAAATATCACGAAGTAATAAATAATCACAAAACGCAATAGTGATTTTCTCCCCAGGGTAAGGAGCTCTGCTGGGGCAGTTG
>PVJH01000359.1:259552-341436 GCA_004026705.1 Nesogale talazaci
CCCCCCCCCCCCCCCCCGTTTCTGTTGGAGCTGTGAGCTAAGGAAGGAGGCTTAGTGTCCTAAGTGACTTATGCATGAGGCTGCAGATTTGATGGCGGTGAGTTTGTGTTTTTTTGGAGGTGAGCTAAAAAGGTGTTTGTATTTTACTTTTTTAAATAAAATATTAGTTATATGAATTTATAGGTGCTTACCTCCATTTGTAAATAGTAATGAGCAAAGGAAACCCCCAAAGTATTTGTTTTATTCCAACATGAATTACCATGGGTAGAAGTTTGGCACCGGGCTTCCTGAAAGGAAAGACAAATAATTTTATGCTGGAATCTTCCAATTAGTGTGGTTAGGGTTTAGACACCTGAAAGCGAATAATTCAAATTGGATTAAGATGAGACAAATCTCTGGGAACCCAGGGGTGTTTTTTTAGTTCGTATGTTTTCCTCTCCAGAATTCCTTTATAATGGCTACCTTCATAGCTATTTAGGTCTTAATAAATAATACTCTTTTTCTACCCCAATCCCTCAGGTGCCAAGCTTTGAATTCCTCTCAGAAAAACTCCAGCAATACCAGAGACAGTTCAATGAAATCATTAGAGGAGCATCGCTCGATCTGGTGTTTTTCAAAGACGCAATGACTCATCTTATTAAGGTTCTTTCCTATTGACTATATTAATCTGCTCAGAGACTTCGTAAATGTCTGAGATAAACTTTTGAAGAGAATCAATACTTTGATCAGGTAGCTTCTCGAAGAATGTTCTGAGATGGGTTCCTCTCGTGGGCTCGGAAAGTGAGGCCAGCAGGAAGGTGCATTACTGGAATCCGTCTGCTCAGCGGCAAGTGCTTTTCAAGGGCAGATGGATTGTTTTGTGTGGAGGGGTTTGAATACATGGCAGACAAGGCATCCAAGAGTCTTACTTTCCTAGTGTCTAAGCTGGAGAACTCTGTAAGGAAGGAAGTTTTGACCCATGGCAATTCTCAAACCCCACCTCTGAAAGTTGATGCTTTCATTCAAAAATGAAAAGTCAGTTGGATTTGATTTGTAGATGACAGACAAACCGATGAGGAGAGGCTCACGGGAAGGCAGCAAGTGGTCACTTTACCAGTTGCCTTATGAGTGTTGACTGATCGTGACCCCCAGGGGATCACAGTCAAATTGTGCTCCATTTCTCAGTGACTGATTTTCCAGAATCAAATCACTGGGACTCTCTCCTGTGGTGCCTATAAGTGGGCCTACCTTCCATGTTAGCAACGGGGATGGTTGTTAGCTTTTCCCACTACCCAGGAACTCCAAAAGGTGTGCATGGGGCTGGGGGGGGGGGAGCGGGCGGGAAATGGCTCCCAACCAGATGCAGCATGAACGAGTGTGGCTTGATTCAAATCTGAAGGAGGACAGAAAGGAGTTGCGTTCCTTTATGATTGGTTGGTGGAAAGGGGTTGCTCCTGGGATAGAGAACAGGGAGTTAGGGTGGTTAGCTAAATGAAGAGGCTATCAGCTCTTTATTTTGTAGTTGCTTTCTGCAAACTTGGTGAATTTTCAGATGTCCCAGGTCCATTGTCACGTTTATCCAGTCAGGACATAAAGATTGAGCTCCCACCGTGGCTAGGTTGAGATTGGCCTTGGTACAGAAGCACAAACATGATAAGTATATTTAGAAGTATGTGGTGCAGTGAATGCAAACCAAGGTATTGCTACCCATCTGCCAGATATAAAACTTTTTTTTTTAAATGAAGCAACATGCCTTTAAGTGGGAATATTGGATTTAGGGGCCCATCTGGACAGTCTACCTAATCAGTGACACTCATGTTAAAGATAGCTTTGGGATAATATCTGCAGCTGGTCTTCAGAATAGTTGCACTATAATACCAACCATCCTTTCACTGAGGAAATCCACTGTAGCAAAGCCATTCACAAGACTGAATGTTTGTGAGTGATATACTGGATGAATTTATAGATTATGATAAGAGATGTAAGATCCCCCAATAAAAGTTAAAGAAAAAAAGAACTGCAGGTTGCCTCAGTCTTTTTTTACAAATGCCATACCCTACCCCATCATCAAACGTAAAATTTGGGTATCTAAAAAGTTCTGTTGGCCAAGAGATAATGTAGGTAGTATTTGTTGTAGAGTGTGAGGTATCTGCATAAGTCAGGGTACTCCACTGATGAATAGGAAGAAAAGAACCATAAATTTCCTTCTTACATTTTCTTCAGGTTGGGAAGAATAACTCCATCAGATATTAAGTTAAAAATAGGTAAAATACATGTACACACAGACCCACACACTCTCAGACACAGGTGTACACTCATACTCAAGGAATAATTTGGAAATGAGACGTTAAAGTCAGTTTATTATGTTTTATATAGGGTATAAATATAGATGGGCATGGAAGAAATCAAATGAAAGAAGGCGGTATGTAGCACACAAACATCCTAATCTGGAATCTAATGAGCGCAAGTCCGTGTAAACATGTGATCCTTGTTTTCCAATCAATATACTTTTGTTTCCAATCAGATTTCTCGGATAATCCGAACATCATGTGGAAATGCCTTGCTGGTGGGCGTTGGTGGCTCAGGAAAGCAGAGCCTCTCAAGGCTGGCCTCCTTTATAGCTGGGTATCAAATATTCCAGATCACATTAACCAGGTAGGAGAAAATAAAGCAGGACAGCATGCTTTCCTACAGTTCATTTCTCTGGAGTGAAGTGTTTACTTTGCAAAACACACACACATATGTATCAACTTAGTGGATTTCTTTTGTGAGCATTTTTTTTTACTGAAGCATAATGTATACAAAGAGGTGTGCACAAATTGTTAGTGTCACAAATTAAATACACCCATGTAGCCACCCCTTGTCTGTCAGTTTGTCCAACTGTGGTGGCTTGTGTGTTGTGAGGCTGGGAGTTCTGTCACTGATATTTCAAATGCCTACAGGGTCACCCCAAATGAACAAGTTTCAGCAGAGCTTCCATCCTAAGTGCAACACCCCACTCTGGATGAAGAGGCTGCTGAAAATCTTATGTATAGCTTTGAAGCATTGCCAAATATTGCATGCTTAAGCAGAGGAAACAGCATTGTTGGAGATACTGCTGGAGGATGGGCCCCTCAGGTGTAAGGGCCCTCGCAATGTGACTGCAGAGGAGCAGATTTCTTGGGGGGGAAATCAACCATGGTGAAGCCAGTCTGGTCAAACCAGTGGGAGTGAAACCTGCAGGACCTTCATTTGCTGGTGGGACCTGACTCGAGGTAAGGAGGAACAGCTCCAAAAGTCTTGCACTTAGGAATGTGTGAAATATGAATTTAAGAAAATTGAAAGAGGTCACAAATAGAATGGAACACATGAGGAAAGTATCCTAGGTATTAATGAGCTGAAATGAACTGGGGTTGGCCATTGTGAATCAGAAAAATCATATGATATACTATGCTGGGAATAACACAATCAAGGAGAATGGTGTGGTATTTATTTTCAGAAAGGATCTTGTTCAATCCACCATGAAGTACAATACATTTTGTAATAGGATTACATCTATCTGCCTTCAAGGAAATACAATCTATATAACTACTATTCAAATTTATGCACTAACTCCAAAGGCTAGTGATGAAGGAATTAAAGAATTCTACCACTGGCTTTAGTTGGAAATTAATAAAGCATGCAGTCACGATTCGTGGATAGTTTGGAATGCAAAAGTTGGAAACAAAGTTGAAAGAATTGCTTGGAAAAGATGAACTCAGTGATAGAAAAGAAGCTGGAGAAGGCATGATAGAATTTTGTAAAACCAATGACTTGTTCATCGCAAATACCATTTCTCAGCAACACAAAGGCTACCATACACACTCACAGTTCTCCAAAGAGGATACACAGAAATCAAGTGGACTCCATCTGTGGAAGACATGATGGAGAAGCTCAAAATCAGTAGCTAAAACCAAACCAGGAGCCAACTGTGGAATAGGCCGTCAGTTGCTCATATGTAAGCTCAGGATGGAGCTGAAGAAATGTAAAACAAGTCCACAAGAACCAAAACAGGAACTTGAGTCCATCCCACCTGAATTTCAAGAGCCTCTCCAGAACAGATTGAACACTAGTGACTGGTAAGGAACTGAATAGAGCATTTTAGAAGGCCGCACAAGGAGACAAAGGCAAATATTATAAAAGAATGTGCATAACCCTCTATGCCACCAGGGCTCTCTCCTCAAGGATAATCATTATTTTGCTGATGATCATTAAAACACATTCATTTGGTTTTGCCTACTTTGGACTTTATATCAAATGAAGGCAGACAGGATGTACTCTGCTGTGCCCGCCTCCGCACTTCCTTTTGCTCTGTTATTTTTGCCAGATTCATTCCCATTGAAACATCTATCAACAACTGGTTAGTTCTTATTGCTAGATAGCATTTTGCTTTGTTGCGTATTCATCCAACGTATCAGTGGTTAGGTGCTTGGCTGATAACCGATAGTTTGGTAATGACAACCCACCTAGCTGCTCGGGCTCCATGGTGTGATAAAGACCTGAAACTCGGCGCCTATCAAGATTACAGTCTAGAAAATCTAGAACAGACTGGATGACACTTAACAGCAGCAACAGCAAGGGCTATTTGTAAAGATGTTTTCTCCTCTTCCAGAGTCTTTGGGCTGTGACATGTAGAGACTCTATGAATCCTCTTAGACACATGTTGGACTGCTAGCTGCAGGGTCAGCAGTTCGACACCACCGGTTGCTCTGAGAGAGAAAGATGAGGCTTTCTACCCCCGGAAAAACTGACAGTCTTGGAAGCCCACAGGGGAAAGTTCACCCTGTCCTCCAGGGTCGCTTTGATCCTGAATGAACTCGATGGCCATGCGGCTGGTTTTGAGAAGTCAATTGGTGTGGGGAGGCGTGCCTGTGCCCAACTTTAGTTGTTGGATGAAAGTGCATGCACAGACTTATTCTCCCACCAACAGTGCACAGAGATCTCAGTTACTCCACGTCCCCCTCTACCTCTGGGATTGTGAGTCGTTTGCATTTTATCAACCCCACTGGGTGTACAGTGGCGCCTCCGCTTGCACTCCCTGGATGGCTGTGGATGTCACACACTTTTTCAAGTCCTTTGCCCACTTTTTCCCAAGTGAGTTGTGGCTTTGGTTTCTAAGGATTCTCAGAAATTCTTTGTGTACTTTGGATGCAATTCCTTTATCTGGGTAGGTATTACAAACACCTTCTTACCTCTTCATCCTCTTAATGTGTCTTCCGTTAAAACAGACTCGTCATTTTAACAAAATGTAATTATCATCCCCCTCCCCCTATCCACCCCCCCGTTCATGTATGTTTACCTCAAGCTCCTAAAGGCATTCTCCTCTGGTTTCTCTCACATTGACACCCACAATGCAGGGTTTCCACATTCAAAACTAGAACCCAGCCACAACCGATTTCCTTTCAACGCGTGAGGTAGGGGATGGATTATTCTTATCTTTCCCAGACAGACAGCTAGTCCTGGGAGAAAGATGATGCTTTCTACTCCTATAAAGAACAGGGGGCTGAGCCCCAGCGTGGTGGTTGAGTGCGGGACTGCTACCCACAGGGTTGGCGGTTCAAATCCAGCAGCAGCTCTCCAGGAGCAAGGCTGGGCCTCCCACTCCCACCAGAGGGCAGTGATGCCCCCCCCAACAAAACAAAACAAAAGAACAGGAGCAGGTCTATTGTGTCCTATAGGTCTCCATGAGGCAGAATTAACTCGATGGCAGTGAGTTTGGTTTTTTTGCTGGAAGCCTGTAGTTATCATTGCTCCATTTATTGAGAAGATCCTCTCTCCCTTGCTGTGTTATAAGTGCCATTTTTATCATGAGTTAACTGACCACGCAGGTGACTGTTCAGTTGGTTCTGCTGGTCTACTAATTTACTGCTCCCATTGCATTATGATCCACTATTTTAACCACCATCGCTTTTTATTATGTCTTGATACTAGGTAGTGCAAGAAACTCTCCATATATATTGTTCTTGAAGAATGTGTTGCCTAACTTGGTCTATTCCCATAAAAAATTTGCATCATCTTATAAATTCCTCCCACCCATACCCTTCATTCCGCTACCAAACAAATGGAAAATAAAACTTAAAAATAAGATTTGATGTTATCAGGACATTTTAGAATATCAAATATATAGGGATTAATCAATTAAAATGAAGCTTAAATTTTTAAATTAGTTGTGAATGTTACAAAATGGGGAGAGTTCCCATAAAGCACACATTTCTTATGCTCTAAAGAAATAAAAAACTACAACATGAGCAGACATGTGCACCTCTATGTTTATTGCAGCAATTTTTATAATAGCAAAAACATGGAGACAATCCAAACCTCCATCTATAGAGGAATGGATAAACAAGCTTGGGTATATTCATAGTATGGAATTTTATGCATCGATAAAAAACAATGACAGCTCTCCTAAACACCTCCAGACATGGAAAAACTAGAGAACATTATGCTTAGCACACTCAGTCAATCTTACAAAGATAAATATTTAATATCACCATAGTTATAAGGAAAAAGAAAGAAGAAATGTGGTTTATGCACCATTAGTCAAGACTACAAGGAGGCCAGGGTTGAGAGCAGGAGCAGGGAGAGGCGAGGGATGGAAACAAACAAACCAACCCAAAATACATATATGGAGAACTCAATACAATATTGCTATTGACTTCATTTTTCAAATGTGCTGCATACACACACACACACACACACACACACATATATATACACACACTATTAGTTTTAAGAAAACAAAACCAAAAAATCCTTCCAGATTCTTTATCCCTCAAGCCTAACTAGTTGCCTGAGTGCTTAAAAAAATCAACCTGCATTAAAAGAAATCTTGTTCACATTTATAGCTGCTTCACTTGTCTACTAGTCCCAAGGGTGGGACTGTAACTGTCTCGTTTATAATTACTATAGAATCATGACTTTCTACTATCAAAATTTATGTTGAGCAAGTTAATCCATAACCATTTTCAAGGTGTAAAATGAGAATTTCAGTGGTTCCTACCCAGTGCTTGGCCTCTAACTGGAAGCTTTGCTGTTCACGCTGAACCCCTCTCCTCCCACCCCCCCCCCCCCCCCCCCCCCCCCCCCCCCCCCACCCCGCTCTGTGGGAGACAGAGGTAGCCATTGGCTTCCATAAAGATTTATAGCCTTGGAAGCTCTGTGAGGGCAGTTCTGCTCTGTCCTCAACGGTTGTGTGGTGTCAGAATTGATGGCAGAGGATAAAATGAGGATTCAGTGCAATTCTATTGCCTATGAGAGATCTACAGGAGAGGCCAGGCAGAGAGGAGGAAATCACAAATGGCTACTAGAAACCAAGAAGTCGAGAGTTAGGGATGTCCATTAAGTGAAGTCTAGAAAAGTCTAGAGAAGTAGGAAGTAGCAATCAGCGAGATGAAGTAATCACACACTTCATCTAGAAGCTGTCGGGTGACACAAACAGTTGGATGTTCAATTGCTAAGGAACAAGTTGCCACTTCCAAGCCACCTGGAGACAGCTTGGGAAGCAAGGCCCACAATCTCCTTCCACGTCGAACAACAGAAGTGTATGTGAATGGATATACTGGATTGTATAAGATATGACAACACAAATAAAAAAACAGTTATAGGACAGGGAAAAGCCAGGTTCCTGGGGAAGTAGGGTAGGCCGGAGAGGGGATAAAAGGGAGCTGATATCAAGGAGTTCAAGAAGAAAGAAAATGAAAGAAACTGATCGTGGTGGCAATGTACAATACTGTTTGATATGGTCGGACGACGGAATGTTCTGATAGCTGTAAGAGCTCCCAATAAAATGATTCATCATCATAATGATGATGGAATAAAAGATGGAATAAAAGATTCCAGCCTTTGGAGCAGTTCTGCTCTGCCCATCATCATGGACTGAAGTCACCCTGATGACCACTGAGACTCCTGGCAGCATCTGCAGGGCTCACAGCAACCTTATGAGTGTTTTTCATTATTTTTGCTGACTGAGAAGCACAAGTTGAGAAGAGGGAAAGCACTTTTCTAGGGTCTCAGAGCAGGGATTTGAGCCGAGGTCTTTCTGGCGGCAAAGCCCATGGTTCTTCCATGGGGCTGTGTGGCTTACACTTACCTTTGTGTGACTTGTACGGTAAAATCAAGTGATGACGTCGTTGTGGCTTTTGTCTTTGTCACGCTCCTCAGAAATGACATACAGCACTCTAGAGTATCGCTGCTTTTCTTGTTGCTAAACAACAGCAAAAACACCAACAACATCACAATGCTTCTGTTAGCACATTTTAGCGGGAAGGAGAGTACACAGGAGAAGATCTCCATTTCCAACTCTGTAACCACCTAATTACAAAATTTCAATTATTTATACATTATGTGATGCATTCTCCCCTTCAGGCATGCTCTCTACATTGCCACTTAGCGAGTCATGCAGTTTGCCACGGTATATAATTTATCGCTCATTTTATTAATAATTTATTGTGAATCTCTCACCAGTGCAAATTAATCAGGTACATTTCAGACGTGACCTTTGTATTCACTTCTGTGAATATAACCTGTCTCTGGAAACTGTCAGATTGCAGGGACTGAAAAAAAAAGTGTTTTTCTGGTCTCAATGACTTTTCATAGATCATGTCCGATAGACTCCTCATTTCTCACTTCTTTCACTAAAGAGAACATAGCTGCATGAAAGATAACATTGAGGCGCATCTCCTTGTGTGTGTGTGTGTGTGTGTGTGTGTGTGTGTATGTGTGTGTCTGTGTATGTATGTGTGTGTGTTTAGCAGGCACCTGGATTTGCAGTCCACCAGAGCAGGTACAGGCTGTGCTATGATTGTCATGTGATGAAGAGATTTTGAGGTACATTGTGACTACCTGTCTTTATAATGCTAATGCGTCTGCCACTCTTCTCCTTAGGTCCTACAATGTGAACAACCTAACAGATGACTTAAAGGGTCTGTACAAAGTTGCTGGGGCTGATGGGAAAGGTATCACCTTCATCTTCACTGACAACGAAATCAAGGACGAAGCTTTCTTAGAATATCTGAACAACCTGCTCTCTTCAGGGGAGGTAAGTCTCTTGCAAATAGAGAAAATGTGCATATCTTTAAAAAAAAAAACACTGCTTTGGGCGGAGCCCCGGTGGCGGTGGCGTAGTGGTTGAATGCGGGACTGTGGCCCACAGGCTTGGTGGTTCAAGACCAGCAGCAGCTCTCCAGGAGCAAGGCTGGGCCTTCCACTCCTACCAGAGGGCAGTGATGCCCCCCCCCCATAAAACAACAACAACAACAACACAAACCATTGATTCTACATTTTCTTTCAGCCGTTTCAGTCCATTTCAAATAGTATGCCTAATTTGCCTCTTCAATCCTCCAATGGACCCTAAGGGAAGCATTTACAAGGCGCTGGGTGGCACAATGAGTCCAGTGGGACCTGAAAGGTTGATGGCTCTAACCCACCTGTTGCTTCATGGGAGGGAGAGAAGATGGCCACAGAAGACCTGTGGAGTAATTCTATTTTGTCTTCTGGGTCTCTCTGAGTTAGTACCACGTCAACAGCCACAGGCTTGGGGGGGTGGGGTTTATGATGATTCCACCGTAGAATTCACACTTTCTCTGTGGGAGACCTGGGTTCTAGTCCGTGGATAACCTAGTCAGTACCGCGTGGGCAGCCGCTGTCTGTAAGTGGTGGATGGCATGCTGCTGGGCTACTGAACAGGTGCCAGTGGGGCTTTTAGAACACGAGAGCACTGGCAAGCTACTTCCCAAAATCAGCCCCTGGAAGACCTGTAAATCACCAGGGTCCTGTCTGCCCCGCGCCTTAGGGATGGTGCGGGAAAGGGCGCAGTTTCCTTCCACGGTGCACTCCGAGTCCGATGAGATGGCAGCCATTGACTATAGAGGGGTGTAGAATGTTGGAAGAGCTGCTCCATCAGTAGGCCCATATCGATTTTGCCACTTCGGACATCACTTGGGCCAGCAGGTCCAAGGGCGCTTACGCCTTTGGTGCTGTGATAGAAGGATTCCTGAGACTCAGCCTATAGTTGTACTCCTGGCTAAGATTTAGAACCGCACAGGTCCTGAGGATGGGAGTGGACGCTTATGGAAGAGCAGAATGATAGTGGAACACACAGAGGTCTGCCCTGATATCGGGGCAAGTTAATTTTACAAAGAACTAAAAATGGCATCATTATAAATGAGGGGGATTATAGATTGGGGACCCAAAGCCCATCAGTAGGTGAAGCGACATCCCCTTACAGAGGAGTTGCCGGGAGGAGATGAGCCAGTTGAGGTACAGTGTAGCAACAATGCAACATGCAACTTTCCTCTAGTTCTTAAATGCTTCCTCCCACCCACTATCATGATCCCAATTCTACCTGACAAATCCAGCTAGAACAGGGGATGTACACTGGAACTGGAAATATGGGGAATTCAGGACAGATGATCCCTTCAGGACTAGTGGTGAGAGTGGTGATGCCGGGAGGGTGGAGGGAAGGTGGAGTAGTAAGGGGGAACCAATTGCAGGAATCTGCATATGCGTAACCTCCTCCTTGGGGTACAGACAATAGAGAAGTGGGTGAAGGGGTACATCGGACAGTGTACAAAATAATGAAGATTCATAAGTTATTAAGGGTTCATGAGGGAGGAGGAGCGAGGAGGGAGGGGGGAAATATGGGGAGCTGATACCAAGGGCCTAAGTAGGAGGAAGATGTTTTGAGAATGATGATGGCAACAAATGTACAAATGTGGTCTGCATACAATAGATGTGTGTATTGATCGTGATGAGTTGTAGGAGCCCCTGATAAAATGATTTAAAAGAAAAGAGTACATACAGTAGAGGCGGGCAAACCTTCATCAGGCACATACACAATAGACTGGGCAACATGTGCAGCTGAGAGATCCTGATTTCTTGAGGGAGAACATCTCAAAGGAAGTGTCTGGCAGGTGAGTGAGCACCGTTGCCTAATGGTGACAATCGCTCTACAAGCATATCAAGCAGCAGGCCGAGGATACTACAGAGATAAGCATATTCTCAGCAGCATGTGTGAGAAACTAGGTATCTGGAGGAAGCAACTTGTCATTTTATAGAGGCTGCATGTGAAGAGCCCATTTCCTGAAGAATGTATGCATAGCGTTTCCTCTCAACTTACAGTAAAAGGGTGGGTATTTTGATGTAAGTACCAGGCAGCTAAGGGACAAAGGGTAAGCAGACCCCCAGCAAGATAAAGTCAAAAAGAACTTCACTGCTTGTGAGGCATCTCACAGCAGAAGAATGAGAAGCCAGGCACCCATACAAGGCACATGTACATTAGCATCTTAAAAAGAGAGCAGTTGTGGGGAACGGTGTCGATCTGGAGAATGCAGATCAGGTTTTTTTTGTTTTTTTGGGGGGGCATCACTGCTCTCTGGGAGTAGGAGGCCCAGCCCCACTGCTGGAATTGAACCTCCGTCCCAGTGGGCCGCAGTCCAGCGCACAACCACTACGCCACCGGGGCTCAGCCCGCATATCAGGTTTTTTGTCTTTATCTGGGAATCTCACAGGAGCTGGTCTTCTAAGTCCTTGTGGTTACCAGTGCAGAGATCAGGCTGCTTATAGTTTCATCCAGGTTCTCCGTGTCGCACTGTCCAGCAACACAGTCACCATACACCACCCGATCAGTAAAGAAAGACACGTCACGTCAATGTGTACGACTTCCTGTGTACTCTGGGAAGGGGCCCCGCAGAGCCCCCTCCAGAGGGACAGGCAGTAGTGTGTATGCGAAATTTCTGTTTAGATCATTTGCTTGGTGTTCCGGTTCCAGTGGTTTGTTTCATGGAGCCCTGGTTTGTCCTCAGAGGGGTCCTGGCGGCACCATGGTTAACAAGGGTAGTGGTTTGAACGCACCAGCTGCTCGGCAGTGGGAGAAAGATGTGGCGGTCTGCTTCTGTAACCATTTCCATATCAACAACCCCATGGGACAATTCAGTTCACGTCCCGTCCTGGAGGGTCACTTTGAGTTAGAATTTACATGAGCAGTGGGTTGTGTTGTATTGTGTTGTGTTAGGTTCCTTCTATTACTAGGTTGCCCAGGGGTAGGGTAATTGGCCCACTTTAAACTAGGGGGCACTAATCATGGCACATGTGAGGAGTGTGCCAAGCATTGGGGCAATCCTCTTCATGGGGTCACTACCAGTTGGAATCAACTTGAGGGCACGGAGGTGGTGTGGATTGACTCTTGTACTCACTCTCTGCTTCACCACAGCTAACAGAATCCCACATTCCCCGAAGGACAGCAGCTACGCATGATCTATCACATTGTGTGCACCACACAGTCTCGGCAGGCATAGCAAGACAGGCTTATACATTAGTAGTGAAGGAAACACTTCCAAAACCAGGCCCCAGATGTCAGCCCTTATGCCAGTGACCAGCCCTGCCAGCACACTTCTCTAAAGATCAGGTTTGCTATAGCAGCACCGTCCTGCACAAAGGAGTCTATTGATGCTTTATTGTTCAAAGCCTAGTTCTGCAGAGTGGAGCTGGAGTTGAGGACCTGGAGTTGAAGACCAGAGGGCAGCACCTGACACTTTTAAAAAGATCACTGAAGCGGGTGGAGGAGCTATTTTGAAGGGAAGCACACTAGAAAGTTGCCATCTCTGTCCAACCAGGGGTTGAACCGCTGAGATCAGAAGGCATATATTTTAAAAGCGGAAATGTCAGCAAAAAGGGGGTGGGGGGAGGAAGAACCAGAATTGGGAAGCCACAGGGAAACAAAACAAAACTCTGAACCCACTGCCATCGAGTTGATACTAACTCGTAGTAATCTTACAGGACAGGGTGGAACTGCCACTGTGGGTTTCTGAGACCGTAACTGTTTCCCTCCTCATCTTCCTCCCACCGAGAGACAGGTGATTTCGAACTGCTCACCTTGAGGAGCGCAGCCCAGTTCGTAACCACCAGGCCACCGGGGCCAGGGGCGAACTCCCCTTCTTGTCTGTTCCCCACAGATCTCCAATTTGTTTGCACGGGATGAGATGGATGAGATCACGCAGGGCCTGATTTCGGTGATGAAGAGGGAGCTGCCTCGCCACCCCCCGACCTTTGACAATCTGTACGAGTACTTCATCTCCAGGTCCAGGAGGAACTTGCATGTGGTGCTCTGCTTTTCTCCAGTGAGTGCTTTCTGTCCTCCCGTCTCTGCGGGAGGAGGGCTTTTCGGGTCATGTAATCGTTACTTAGTCAGTTTACCTTCTCTGATGGCACCGATGTTTGTTGTCGCAGAAACTGACGTTTGTTTTCATTCCATCAACATGAATATATCACCACCGCCCCTCTCCACTGACCGGGCTCTCAGAGAAAAGTGTGCTAATTTCAGGTAGCAATGCTGTCAGAAATGATTGCACCGCTTATAATTAAAAAATAATAGTTGCCTGCACAGATAGATTGCTTTTTTCCTGATTACCGAGATGATCTTATCCAGCTTCATCTCCAATATAGACCTGCCATTGTGTTAGCCTGGGTTGGATAGATAAACAAATCCAGGGACACTCATATGTGTGTAAGAGAGATCTTTATATCAGTGAGCAACTGTGCAGTAAGAAAACATGCCAGAGCAGTCCAGTTCTATATTAGCTCATATGTGTGGCACCAGTCTATAAATTCCTCTTCAGACTCACGCAACACATGCAATGATGTCAGATGCAGGAAGGTCACAGGCCGGTGGGTAGAAAGTCTCGTGGAAGTAGTGCAGTGGCAGTGGAAGCATCTCAGTGCTGGCGTGGGTCTCCCTGTGGCTCCTCCAGCTCCAGGGCTCTGGCTCCATCAACGAAGCTCCACAGGAAGATGAAGCAGAGAATGGCTCTCGCCTCTGGGGAGGAAGACAGGTGTTCCCAGAATGCTCAGGAGAAGGCCAGGCCCACACAGAGGCCTCACTGGCTATATCCTGGTTGACAGGCTAGGCTCTATCCCTTCGCAAGTGGAGAGGAGATTCTGTAACTGCCATAGCCATCTAAAATGTCCTGCCATTGCATCGGCTATTTTCCAGCCTGCTGCACCATCCCGGGTGGGAGCTGCTAAGCTCACACAGAAGAGCAGGTGTGTGGATGACTCAGGACTGGGCAGCGCTTCTTTTGGTTGTAACTGGGGTCCCTGTGAGTCCGGACTGACTCAGCAGCACCTACCAACAATGACAAGCCCGCACCTTTCCATTTAGATGAGATTCTCTTCCTTCATCACACTGGCTGGTGGCTATTGTCCTGGAGAGGGCGCCGTCGACCTAGGGAGTCCCGGAGATGGCACTGCTGTGGGGACTCTCACTAACTTACAAGGCAGCCCGCCTACTTTTTAGATCGTCTCATTGCCAGAAAAGACCTGGGGGCTCAGTGGTTAAGGGCCTCGGTGCTCACAGAGTGGCCAGTCATCGGAACCCAGTAGCCACTTGGTGGAAGAGAGACGGGGCAGTCCATTTCCCCAAAGATGGACAGCCTTGGACAGGCTATGGGGCAGTTGGGCTATGTCTTCTAGGGGAGCAATGGATCTAGACCAACCCAACAGCAAGGGGTTAATCACTGGAAAGGTCAATGAATTGACTTTAGCCCTGCTGTACTCTTCCCCTTTGAGGTTCGAACCTGACCCTTCGCCCGTGCTTCACGCATCAGGAGGGAGCACTGGCGGATTTTCAAGCTCTTCTATTTCGGGTCAACTATCTCCTGTCTCTCCTCGGGCTCTCGCTAGTGAGAGTGTCCTGGCTTCTCCTTCTCCTGATCATCCCTCTGGAGAAGGGTTCTAATCCCCTACCACCCATTTCCTCTTCACAAGCCCTAGTGGCATCGTGGTTATGAGTTGGGGTGCCGATGGGAAGGGCAGCATTTCGAACCCCTCAGATGCTTCTCAGGAGAAAAGCATAGAGAGTTCCAGTCTCGGAAACTCACAGGGACAGTTCTACTCCGCCTGATTGAGTTGCATGCAACTTGATGGCAGTGAGTTTGGACTTGTTGGAGTCCTCGTCAAAATGCTTCCCTGTAACCCAACTCAACGATGCAGCTGTAGTCTCAGGACAAGGGAGAAGGTGGTCATATTGCTTCCCTTCATCCGAACACGCCATTTATAAATTCATCTGTGAGTGTGTAGAGATAGATACTATTTGTGAAACCACACTGTTGCCTCCAAATGTATAAACCAAAGTGGGATCCTCTCTCTAGCCTCCTTATAACCTCTTTGTGTGTCTGCTGCTTTTTGACGTTGCCATCAACAGGTGGGCGAGAAGTTCCGCGCGCGCTCTCTGAAGTTCCCCGGCTTGATCTCAGGATGCACGATGGACTGGTTCAGTCGCTGGCCGAAGGAGGCGCTGATAGCCGTGGCCTCCTATTTCCTGTCAGGCTACAACATCGTCTGCTCCAACGAAACGAAAAAACAGGTCGTGGAAACCATGGGCCTCTTTCACGATCTGGTTTCAGAGAACTGTGAGAATTATTTCCAGAGGTAAGTGACAGAGCAGAAGCAATAGGGTTGACAGAGTCTCTGCCTGAGTTCACTCCAAAGAGAAATTAAATATAACTCCCACTAAGAGCCTCTTCCTGTTGACTGAACATGAAGTCCCAGCTGCACTTGACTGTTTCTTGCTTCCATTGTCTTCCTCTGGCCATTGATTATGCCCCAAAACGATGACACATCAATGAGATTCAAAAATTAACCAGTGTCCGCACTTAAATACCTTCTTTCCCTTCCAGATTTCATAGTAACAGCTGCTTAATGAGTCACTTTATTCCATTTGCTTAATTTTGTTTTGAAAATGACTTTAATGGATTCATTATAAAGGACTTAAAATTAGCTCCTTTTTCAAATGCATTATTCATTGTGATTAAAGAAGTGCACTGTGATTAAAGAAGTGTTTTAACATTTCTTTATTACCTTATGTTAAGGGAACAGTGGAGTTTTGTATTTGCATTGCTTAAGTCTTGTCCATATTCTCATGCCAAGTCATTAGGAAGCAAAGTTTTAATTGACTGTTGGGAAGTACGCAGGATCCCTGATGGTGTAGTGGGTTACATATTGGTCTGCTAATGCCGAAGTCAGTAGTTTGATCCCACCAGCTGCCCCATAGGAGAAAGAAAGAGGCCATCTGCCCCTGTGATGTCTTGGAAACCTTCTGCTGTAAAGGTCTGCCCTGCGGAGGAATCAACTTGATGGCAGTGCATGAGTTGGAAGGTACACTCACTAAAAGCAATGATGGTGATCGCTGTGCGAAAGCCAGTGTTATCCCTTCAAAAATACACACTGCCCTCCCTCCAAGGACAGCATGATAGTCAATATGCAAATCTGACAAAGGTGGGTCCAGATGGAGCTGACCTCCATCTTCAGGCAGGGGCTTTCTCCTATAAAGTTGATGGATGGACTTCCTTCATTTGTCTTGTTTGAATGTTACAAACCTAACCCAACTCATTGCCCTCACGGCAAGCCTGACTTATAGCAGCTCTATAGGCCAGAGGAGGACTTCTCCTATGACTTTCAGAGACTGCGACTCTTTATGGGAGTGGAAAACCAAATCTTTCTCCCCTTCGCGGTACACAGCCCTTTAGAAAGGTCTTGAATGATTTTTCTGCATAGACAGAGAATCTGGATAGCCTGTTTATCAACCTCCTGGGGCATCCATATCACAAAAGTTTGTCTGTCTTCCACCTAGAGAATTCTAGATGCTCTCAGCATGTGGCAGTCATGTACTCTGGTGCCAATTTGATTAAGAGTGTCAGGGTGGAGTCTAACCTGTCAATCTGGAGCTAGCCAATGAGACTTCTGTGTTGGCATGACTTTCTCCTGAGAATTTTGGGAAATCTGGTACTTCCTTCTTGGAGGCAGGAAATACTATCTCTGTTCAGCTCAGTAGCTGGGAGATGCTCTAATGAAGGGATGCAGGGTTGACTCCCTGTCTCCCTGTGAGACATCTCAGAGAAGAAGCCATACGAGTCTGCCCTGATGGAACCAGACCTCTGGAGTCAGAGAAGTCACGAGGAGACATCTGCCAGTGCTGAGATGCTTGGTAGGCTAGAAGGAGGCTCCTGCCAGTGCCAAAATATTTCTACCACCGCTGGATACACAAGACTCTGCACCCACCAGCCTGTGATTCCTGGCGCCATTGCATGTGCTTCATGTGTCTACAGAGGACTCATGGATTGGTATCAGACATATGGGCTAATATCGGATTTGTGGACTTGGACTGGACTGGGTTGGGATGCTTTCTCAATGTTCCATTCCTCTTCTATATAAACCTCTCCCTTATATGCATATGTGTGTTTATTAATTTGTTTCTCTAGTCTACCCTAACACACAGTATATCAGTGGTATTCATTCTTACTGTTAGAGTTTCTTTCTACCTAACTTGAATGTCTCTTCCTACTGCCATCTGTGGAGATAAATTTTTACCTTCATACAGCTATTTAGTTCTTTGTTTTTTTAAATTGCGCATATTTTCTAAACTTTTCACACCCTTCTTGATTCACTTTTCAGACCCTGTAGTCTATTCTGAATGTAATATGCCTATTACTATATAAGGATAATCACTTGCAGGAGTATGTTCAAGTCTGCAAAACTTTAAAAATTCTTCTCACTCACAAAACCATGCTGCCATCGAGTCAATTCTGACTCATACCCGATGGGCCAGAGTGGAGCCACCCCTGCTGGTGTCTGAGACTTTTCATCTTTACAGGAGTCCGAAGCCTCACCTTTTTCCCGTGGATTGGCCGCTGGGTTCAAACAGCTGACCTTGTTGTGAGCAGCCCAGTGTACACCCCACCGCACCACAAGGGCTCTGAAAAAGTCTTCCAAACTACAAAAAAATTAACAATACAGATATTGTGTAAGGTAGAATAACATTATGGTTTATGAAGAGAGTTCCTCTTTCATCTGAATTGTTTTCCCTCTAGAACAGTGCTTCTCAGTCTGTGGGTCGCGATGCCTGGGGTGGGGGGGGGAGTCGTCGAATGACCCTTTCACAGCGGTCACTCAATTCCTAACCGTAACAAAATTACAGTGATGAAGTCATCATGAAAATACTGTTACCGTTGGGGTTCACCACAGCATGAGGAACTGTAGGTAAAGGGTTGTGGAAAGAGGAAGGTTGAGAACCACTGCTCTAGAAGAAGATAATCATATTCTTAGAAACATATGATCCCTATGCTCAAGGCCAGAGTGGACCAGCACAGTTGAATGAAGGGTGACTGTCTTCTTGCCTTCAAGGAAATTCCATCGCTTTGTTAATTCTTTAGGACTGTTATGAACTGGATGGAGCACAGCCATAAATTTTATTTGAGTTGTCTTAAAGCAGATCATAACATCAAGTGAAGTTCACAAGACATGTCCATGGGTGTCTCCATATTTAAAGCTCACAGCATGCTATGGCGTGCAGGGCAGAAATGATCCTCTGTTTTCCACATGAGGAAATGATCTTGCAGAGCGACAGTGAGAGTCAAGTCAAAGACTGTAGTCCCACCAGACAGTCTTTTTGTGCTGTCTTCCACTTCACAGCAAGGGAAGCCGGTCACAAGTCCCGCTCCATAGTAAATCATTTTACAGGATCACATAGATTTTCAGTAATATGTGCTTTGGTAGTGCACTGGAATAATAAAGAGAGTTGTTCTTCTTGATAGAAAACTTCTTTAAAAAAAAAAAACAACTTCTTTAATCCAAACAAGCTTACATGTAGACACATTAAACTTAGCGAGAACAAACCTGCCCAACTCCAATTAAAGACTGACTCATAGAATAATATATTTTTTTAAAAAGCCATCAAGACAATGGGTTCTCGTTCCATTATAAGACCCAAAGAAGCAAAAATCCACTTAGTGAAAACTGGAGATTCAACTTTTCCTCTGTAGAGGAAAATGTTTATTCATGAGGTTAAAATAAGTGAGGCTGGTCATGCACCCTTTTTTTTTGGCAATTGATGAAGTGTTCATGTCTACTTTCAGATACCGCCGAAGAGCACACGTGACGCCCAAATCGTATCTCTCCTTTATAAATGGTTACAAAAACATTTATACTGAGAAGGTGAAGTATATCGATGGACAAGCTGAACGCATGAATATTGGTAAGAATCATGCCCCTGATTTCGGTGTTTGCTCGATAGTGGTTCTTTTATTTTTTGGTGGATTTCATCCAATTTGAGGACAGCACACTGGCTGGCCCATTTGACTCATTTTGAGCGATTCCCCTAGCGCAGTGGGTCATGCCAGGACCCTTTCATAAAGTTCCTCTGTTGCGGTGACCCCCGAGCACAAAATTATTTTTGTTGCTACTTCACCCCTGCCATTTTGCTGCTGCTACGAATCGAGCGACCCCTGTAAAAGGGTCGTTGGACACCCCCCAAAAGGGTCGCGACCCAAAGGTTGAGAACCTCCCGTCTTTGGCTCTGCCAGAAGACTTGGGGCAGAAGACAATGTAAACCGTGGCGCCTGCTCTGTCTCCTGGAACCATTTGTCTGAGCTCTTTCCACTCTGGGTCCGCCGTGTTGAGCGGGGAGTCTCCACCGTCATGGGGCCTCTCTCTGCTCACACATGGTGGAAAGGCCTTTCTGGGGAGTCTTTGATCCCCCTGTGAGTTTGCTCTTTGCTCTTGACTGCTGTCCTCCAGTCGGACCCCACCCCATAAAGAACCCGGGGACAGCAACGCTGCCTGGTCCAGGGCCAGCCCGAGAGGCCGTTGTGACCCAGGTGGTTTTGGTTGACTGATTCGTGCGCCCTGATGGCGTGTGGTGCGGACTTGCTTGACTGCTGCCCACGAGGTCAGCAGTCGGAAACCGCCAGCTGCTCTGTGGGAGGAAGACGTGGCTTTCTACTCCCTTAAAGCATCACGGTCACGGAAGCCCACGGGGGTCACGATGAGTCAGCTTTGATTCTAGGGCAGTGAGCTTTTTTATTGAAATTTCTGGAAGGAGATCGCCAACGTGTCGATGTCGAGAAAACCCGGGGTCAAACCATCCAAACACACTTTGCTGCTGAATTGGTACCGTCGCACGGCATTCTGGTGTGTAACAGAACTGAATGTTACCCGGACCGGAGCCGTCTTCCTGGTCGCTGGCATCCCTGGCTTCCCTGTCGTGGTTACTGCCTTCCAGTGGTGCCTTGCAGTTCCTGTGGTGATCGATGTAGTGCTGGCCGGCTCACTTCTCCCGAGTCTGTTGCAGTTTGGAAGCAAAGAGTCAAAGAAAGACCACAAGTGCCCCTGAAACCAGCCCTCCCTGGCTGAACCTGGTGGCTCACGTTGCCTTGTTAATTCTTTAGGGCTGTTATGAATTGGAGCACAGCCCTTAATAAAATTGCATTATATCAAGCTCTAATTAAACACTGCTTTCAAAATACAAGTGATAAATATTCAGAACACACAATTTCCTATTTTTTTACTCCATCTTACTATTATAAATGTTCTTCAGGAACTTTATATATACATAGTGGTGGAACTATATTATATAATCTGTTGAGAAACTTTTGTAGCTTGAGTATGGGAGTATTTACACCACGGAAATAGGCAAACAGCAAGCCGGTGTTTTTTTCACTAGAGACTCAGATTTCCCCCCACCCCACTCAGAGTTCTGAACATTCATTTACCAATAACCACCCACTATCTAGAGTCTAGTTGGAATGTAAGAAATTCAATTAACCAATTATCTTTACCTATGATACAGAAAATCAGAGTGGGTTCTATAAGTTTGAAATGTTATTCTAATTTTTTAAAAAATCATTTTATTGAGAGCTCTTACAGATATCAGAGCATGCCAGATCACATCAAATAGTATTGCACAATTCCTACTGCACTCAGTTTCAAAACATTCTCTTTCTACTTGAGTTCCTTGGTATCACCTTCCCCTTCTTCCCTCCCCTCCCCTCAGGAACCCTTATTTTTATTATTTTTATTTTTTGCTGCATCTTACACCATCCAACATCTGCCTCATGGCTACCTCAGCTGCATTATAATTCAAAGGGGGAAAAATGGATAGCTTAAAACTTGCCTGCAGAGCCAAGGAGATGATACACTTGCCTGGGAAGGTTCCTCACTAAGAAAATCCTATCCAATATTCTGCCGTGACTTCCTTTCAGAGCAGGAGACACTGTTCTTCAGTCAGCGATGCTTACTGTACCCCTGGCGGAACCCTCAGGTGATGGTCATATGATCGCTCTGATGGCAATAATGTGTAAAAGCTTTTGTTTGTTCATAGTTGTGTTTGTCACAGCACCGATAGGGCGCATGTTTGTAAGCTGCCTGGCGATCATCTCTCCTAAGGTCTTGATAAGCTGATGGAGGCAAGTGAATCTGTTGCGAAACTCTCTCAGGATCTTGCAGTGAAGGAGAAGGAGTTGGCTGTGGCGTCTGTAAAGGCTGATGAAGTGAGTGTGTACTTCTTTTACGACTAGTTTTTCCCATGAGCTTTCTAAAAAATCACTATTTTAGGATGCTGCCTGAAAAACAAATAATGAACAGGGTATCAACTTGCAGACCATGTGTGGTTGAGAGAACACTCAAAGACCATTAAGTATTTTTGTTTAGCTTTTACCAAGTCATACCTATTGTGTCTTTTATTTGTCTAAGGCTGTCTCCTCTTCCTTCTCTCTCTCTCATCTTCATTCCTCGGTGTGTGTAATTTTTACTTGATTATAGCCTATATTTTGTCTTTTGTTGCTTCCAGATTTAAGGTGGACCAGCTCATAAATTGGTTTTGACCTAAGTCAAATACCTCATTTTTTCCAGCCGCATTATTTCAGCAATATCTTCATAAATCCAATCCGTCTGGGTTTTGAGGGACTTGGAAACATATATATAAATGTACAGATAGGATGCTCTCAGTAAATTGCCTACATTAATGTCTGTACCACATATTACTAATGACAAGATGTACAAAACAGCCACCACCATGTCCACAGACCAACAACCAAACGTATCGTAAGTTAGGGACTATATCTACATATACATCGATGTGTATACATGCACACATGCATATATGCATACACAGACACAGTATGTATACATACTCGATGTATGTATATACACATATCCCAGTATATATTTATATTTATATATTCATGTTTATATTATATATACACTTCCCAGTGTATGTGTATATATATGTATATATATATATATTTCCCAGTGATTCCTCCCAAGAGCAGGAGCTGTGCTGTTTCTTAATCATCACCACTAGTTTCAAATTGCTCTCTGGTTCCACTCCCTGAATGTCAGTGAAGAATCGCAATGTAGATCATGACCCTTACTCAGTGACTGGAGTGGGTGAAATACCCCAGAGAAGGCTCTGAGCCCAATGCTGGCACCGCGTAAGCACTCAGCAGAATGAGCTATTTTTTATGGTTATTGCCATGGCCACTTCCTGTGGCTTCTGACAGGATCCCATTATACTCATTCGAATGGTTTCTAGTCCCTAGAAATCGCATAGATTGGAAATGCCATTCTCTCCCCTACCCCTCTTATGAAATATTTACACACCCCAAGCGGGAGCAGCCCTCGGAAAACAGAAGGCTGCAAGGCACTGCTCAGCAGAATGACCTGTAAGACCCTTGCGAGAGAGACGGTTTGCACCCACTGGCGTGTTTGTGGGACGTGGGATAGAAAGTGCCTCGCGCGGACGCCCGGGGTCCATCCGGCTTAGCAGGCTTCCCTTCTCTCTCTTGTGTTTCCCCCCTTGGACAGGTCTTAGCGGAAGTCACAGTCAGTGCCCAGGCCTCGGCCCAAGTGAAAAACGAGGTCCAGGAGGTAAAGGACAAAGCCCAAAAGATTGTGGACGAAATCGATAGCGAGAAGGTAAAAGCGGAGACCAAGCTGGAGGCAGCCAAGCCCGCTCTGGAAGAGGCCGAGGCAGCTCTGAATGTGAGCACGGAGACCACCCCCCGAAAAATGCGAGCGGCTACCCCCCGCGTTCCTTTCATGACATGCCATTTCCTATTCCGAGAATGGCTCTGGAATCCTAACGTGATTTATAACCTCTGAGTCTGGAGGAAAGCGTTTCCACTCATGTCCTTTTCTAAGTTTTAATTTTATTTTCGAGTCTTCATGTCCCCTAAACGTATTATTTTTAGTCTGCTGATTTTTAATCAGCCTCCCTCAAGAACATTGAAGGAAGGCTGGTGATGAATGCTTCACCTGTAAGCACGAGGGATTCAGAATATACACCCATCTCTTAGCATCCTCTCCGACCTCCCTGTATTCGGAAGGTGAAGTTCAAAGCAGGTGTGCACTACTGCTTTCGAGGCAGGCAGAGCTTCCTTTCCCTCTGGTGACCACCACTTCTTAGATCGATGACCTGGAGCAAATTTGTGCCGCTTCCTCGGGACTCCGTGGCGGTCCTTATTCCCCACCCATCCTTAAGGGAATCAATACCAGCGTAAAGTAATCAATACAATCGACACAGAGAGTGTTAGTCCTGACTATTAAATTGCTATTAATACAGTTTACTAGGCACAGAGAATATTAGTCAAGAAACATTAGGGCTGCTACTGACCCTGCACTGCACCTCTTGACATGCTGCCCCAACTTACAGAAGCACCGACAGAGGTTTTTTGGAAGGATGGTGGGCACATTTTTGGACGTACCTCTCTGTCTGCCAGGAGTGCCTGTCTTAATGCTCATGATCTAATACGAGTCATGTGTCAAGACCGGACTCCCACCCAGCCTCATCCAGAATGTTTTGAATACTTCTTCTGGATCCTGTGCTGTTGTTTTCTCTGTCATCCCTATGCATCTGTCATAGTGACTATCCATTTAAGGAGCCCTGATGGATGGCACCGAGGGTTGGATGCTGGGCTGCCCCTTGCAGCGTCAAGCCTGTCAGGTGCTCCTGGAAAGGGAAGTGAGGCTCTCCATGCCCCCATAAAGAGTTAAAGTTCCAGAAACTCTAGAGAAGCTGAACCTGGGAGCCCTAGTGCTGCTAGCCCCAAGGTCAGCTGTTTGAAACCACCAGGAGCTCCATGGGAGAAAGATGAGGTTTCCTGCACCCCTCAAAACTCACAGCCTTGGGAACACGAGGGGACAGTGTATTCTGCCATTGGGGGGTGTCACCATGAATCAGAGTCAAGGTGCCTGGAAATGAGAGAGGGTATGCATTGACAGAGACAGAGGAGCGGACGTTAATCTTAGTTGGGTCTATCTGGGGCACCCCTGCTATCTTCAGGAGACATGGGGAAGTGAGAAATGAATGATAGCAATATTCTAAAGCACATGGTTCATCGGTGGGGTGGGGGAAGAACAAGAACAGACAGGAATCTCAAAACGAAAGAACCAAACTCTTTTTTTTGGGGGGAGGGGGAGGGACATCACTGCTCTCCGGCGGTGGGAGTAGGAGGCCCAGCCCCACTGCTGGAATCGAGCCTCCGTCCCAGTGGGCCGCAGCCCCGCGCACAACCACGACACCACCGGGGCTCAGCCCTGAAAGAACCCAACTCTTGGAAGGCAGACCTTTGCGGAGATAATGCCAGAGAGTGGTGGGAGGCTGCTTTTAAGTTTTCTATCTTAATTCTTTCCAAGTGCTTGATCTCCATGCAACCTTGAGAGTTACTGAAATATATATATATATATATATATATATATATTTATATATATTGATTCCAAACTCCACATACAGACTATCAAGCCAAACGACATTGCCACGGTCAGGAAACTTGCGAAACCCCCACATCTAATTATGAGGATCATGGACTGCGTTCTGTTACTCTTTCAAAAGAAAATTGACCCTGTTACTATGGATCCTGAAAAGCCTTGCTGCAAGCCATCCTGGGCAGAATCATTGAAAGTAAGTCAAATCTATCATTACAGTCCCCATGAGGCCCCTCAGATCCCCCAGCCCAGGCCACCCAATGGAGCCCTGACAAGTTGACAGGTAGTAATTGCTGTGAAATTGAAGAGCTTATTTTAAACTGCATGCCCTCCACACCCCAAATCTAAGAAGATATATATGTACATACATATCTTTTAAAATCATTTTATTGGGGGCTCGTACACTGCTTTTCACAGTACATAAATACATATATACATATATTGTGCCATGCACCTTCATATGCCTGCTGCCATCATCATACTCCAAATAACTGCTTTTCCACTTGAACCCTTGATAACAGCTTCTCATCCTTTCCCCTCCTTCCATGCTCCTCTTCCCCCACCGACCCTCAATACTTTATAAATTATTCTTGTTTTGTTTTATCTTATACTGCCTGACATCTCCCCTTACCCACTCCTCCAATGTCTGTCCTGCTGATAGGAGGATATGTAGTTGGCTCCCGCTCTCTACCCCATCTTCCCTCCACTCACCCAGTAACTCCACTCTCACTACAAGGGGTTTGTCTGTCCCGGGTTCCCCATATTTCCAGTTCCCATCTCTCCCAGTGTACCTCTCCAGTCCAGCTGGATTTATAAGGTAGAGTTGGGACCAGGATATATTTTAAAGCGGAATGCCTTCCTTTAAGAAGTCTGTTCAGAACCAGTGGCGACTGCTGACCCATCTTGGAATCTGTCCTGCCCAGTTTGGATGACGTGAGGTGGGGCGTGTGGTTGGTGGCATTTAGATGGGCATTCCAGGCAGGGCAGGCCAGACACCTAGCCTCCTTTCCTCTTTCTCCACAGGCGGCAGAAGACTATGGTAGTTGCCAGGTTGAAGGCAGCTGCTGCCACGGTCTGGATGGGTCTGTGTAGGGTGAATCAATTGTTGCTTCCGTTTGGAGTCACACACGAAGTCAGGCTAAGGTAGAGTCTATTTTGTCTGCAGCGTTTCAAAGCCGTGCCGCTGTTTTTCAGCTGATGAGCGCAACGGGATTCCTGTTCAGCCTTCAGCAGTTCCCCAAGGACACGATCAATGAAGAGACAGTGGAGCTACTGCAGCCGTATTTTAGTATGGATGACTACAGCTTTGAAAGTGCCAAGAAAGTCTGCGGGAACGTAGCCGGCCTGCTGTCATGGACTCTTGCTATGGCGACTTTCTATGGCATCAACAGGGAAGTGTTGCCCTTGAAGGTAAACATGCCCTTCCTTTCTCTATAAGTCGATTAGAAAAAAGAAAAAGCAGTACTGCTCTATTAAAAACCAAACACATTTACACGAGTGCTGGTTTGCATTAAATTAAAGACGGTGTAAATGAAAGATGTCCCTTTAAACTTCTTTGCTCCTTCAATTGGTCTTCTCACACGTCTTCAGCCACTTAATCTCTCTCCTGTATTTCTTGACAATACCCAAAAGTGACTGAAACCTCCTTCTTAGTTAAACATGAAACTAGCTTGTCTGGAAATAATCCTTAAACTCCCCTAAACAAAACAACTTTCCATTTCTTGAAAAATTGGGGCCTTGGGAGCAATATCATGACTGCTAAACAGTATCCCTCTCCTTCTCTATGTGTGTCTGTATATACACACACACACACACACACACGTATCTCGACATCTGAGCATGTTTTAAATTTGAAAGTATTTTAGAAAGAGATGCTTATGTGCATCTTTTTTTTTTTAAAAAAAAGGAAAAGAACTATCAAGCTAAAGTTGGCTTGCAAAAGAAACCACAAACTTCCCACAACCACAATTGCTGGGGATAATGGAATAAACATATGCAGGGTTTTGAGGGGGAAGTACTTCCCAAGTATTCACTAGCAAGAATTAAGGCTGCCCTTCATGTTTGAGAGAATAGAATAACATTTTCAAGGACGCTTCTTAGGTAGTGGGTGGTAAATAGACACACACAGAAGCACGTACACACACCATCTGTATTCTCGGTCAAGCTGTCCTTCGTGTCTGAGGAAACAGAAAGACAGTCTCAGGGATGCAAAGATTCATGAAATATAGCTTCAGATACACATCACTCCTGGCTCCCCCCTCAGCCAAAGGTAAAACCAATGGCAAGGGGTGCTTTGAGGAGTGGAAAGTGGTGAGTAGGTGGGTGGTGGATTACTGTGTTTCATAATATTCCTTACCAAAGTTTATAATGTATAAACTCTGGGCATGTCAAACCTTAAGAAAAGAAAGTATGATAAATCAGAAACAAGAAAACAAAAAAGAGGGAGGAAAGGATGGGAATTGGTAGCAGATACACCTAAATAAAGAAGAGAACAAGGGAATGACATTACTATGGGTGTAGAACTCCCATAATTTCTTTATGGGAGCAGAGTTACTTCTTAATGATAATAATGATGATACACAGAGAAAATTTAATTCCTATAATGTTTCAAGTGTTGTTATAAGTAAAACGGTATTGAGTTATATAAAGTAGAATCCATTAGTGTACTCAGGGGAAATTAGCCTGCTGTATTGCAATTTATGACAGTGAGACACTTCCTTTTTGACATACCCAGTGGATATTAGGTGCAGTTGAACTGGTTTCAACTCTTAGGGACTGTACCAGAAGGGAAACTCTGCCTAGTCCTTCATCTGCCTCATAATCGTCGCTCTGTGTCAGCTCATTGTTGCAGCCACTATGTCAATTGCTATCATCTGGATCTTCCTCTTTTTATGTTGACCCTCTATTTTTGATGTACATCATCAGGGACTCCTTGTCCCTTTGGATAACATGTCTGTGGTAGTTACATAATCTCCTGTCAACTTGAGGTTATTATGAGTGAAGGGGAATCATATCGTTGCATGCTCACCTTCTGAATAGGTTCACTGAATACAAATGGGTGCATAAGAAAATGTGGTGAAGAAAGTTGATGGTGCCCGGCTATTAAAAGATATAGCATCGGGGCGGGGGGGGGGGGTGTCTTAAAGGCTTAAAGGTAAACAAGTGGTTATCTAGCTCCGAAACAACAAAGTGCACAGGGAAGAAGCACATTAGCCTGTGTGATTACTAGGTGTCAAAGGGATCAGGTATCAGGCATCAAAAAAAAAAAATCAAATCATTGTGAATGAGGGGGAATGCAGATTGGAGTCCCAAGATCCATCTGTAACTAAATGGACATCCCCTTACAGAAGGATCACAGGGAGAAGATGAGCCAGTCAGGGTGCAGTGTAGCAATCAATGATGAAACATACAACTTTCCTCTAGTTTCTAAATGCTTCCTCTTCCCACCCCACCCCACCCCTTATCATGTTATCATGACCCCGATTCTGTCTTACAAATCTGGCTAGACCAGAAGATGTGCACTGGTACAAGATAGGACCTGGATACACAGGGAATCCAGGACAGATGATCCCGCCAGTACCAGTGGTGAGAGTGGCAATACGGGGAGGGTGAAGGGAGGGTAGGATAGAAAGGGAGAACCAATTACAAGGAACTACATGTAGCCTCTTCTCTCGGGGGTGGACAACAGAAAAGTGGGTGAAGGCAGATGTCAGACAGGGTAAGTTATGACAAAATAATAATAATTTATAAATTATCAAGGGTTCATGAAGGAGGGGGAAGGGAGGGGAAAAATGAGGAGCTGATACCAAGGGTTCATGGTAGAAAGCAAATGTTTTGAGAATGATGAAGGCAACAAATATACAAATGTGCTTGACACAATGGATGGATGTATGGATTGTAATAAGAGTTGTATGAGCCTCCAATTAAAAAAAAAATGAGTGAAGGTGTGGAGTTTAGCCTGTCAGTCAGATCACAATTGATGATCTCATTGGGAGGCCTCATGGAGATAGTTCACTGGAGGCCATACCCACTCTCCCCCTGCCTTCCCTTTCCTGCTGAGGAGACACACTCAGGAGCTGGAGGAGTCACATGGAGTTGCTTCCACTACCACATGACTTTCTATCCAGTGGCTGGCGATCTTTCTGCATTCAGCGTCATCAGCTACTATTGAACTTATGGACTTGATCTGGACTGGGATATTTTAGTGCTGCACAACTGCTTCTTAATATAAAGTTCTCTCTTACACATATATGAATGTCTCTGTATTTTTTTCTCTAGCCAATTTGGCCTTACACATTGTCCAAACTCATGAGACAAAGTCTCCCAGCCCTCCTTTCAAGAAGGATTTTGGCTGCTTTCATCAGAAAACAAATTTGTACCCTCTATCAATCCACAGTATATTCCACATTGTTCACCAATACCACTCAAATGTTCACCCAAAGGCATCTGATATTCTTTGGTATTCCATACTCGTGGTACAGCTTCTTTATGTATATGAGGTGTTTGAAAATACCATGGCAAAAAAAAATACCATGGCTTGGATCAGGTATACTTTAGTACTAAAAGTGATATTTTTGTTTCCTAGTAATTTAAAGAATTTGTGTGCAGCACATCTCCCCAGTGCAGAACATGATTCCATTTCCTGACTGTTGTTTCCATAGGTGTTGATTATGGCATCAAAAGATAAGAAATCTGTGGAATTAAAAAAAAATGTTGACGTCATCCACATTGAAGGCGATAGTGTTTGATATTATATGCATCAGTAAGGGTTTCAATACCTCCTCACTTTCAGCAAACGAAGTTATGTCATTTACATATCAGGTTGTTAATGTGCCCTCCTTAAATGCTGATGCCATATAATCTTGCTTCTTGGACTATTTGATCAGTAAGAAAATTAAGTACAGTGAAAAGATATAACTCAGATACACACCTTTGCTGATTTAAAACTATCCTGTATCCCTTTATTATGTTTGAAGATCTGCCTCTTGATCTGTGCACAGTTTCCACGTGATCAGAATTAAGTGTTCTGGCATTCCCATTCTTTGCAAACCATAATTTTTCATAATCCACATAGTCAAGGGCTTTCACATAATCAAGAAAACACAGGTGAACATCTTTCTGATGTCCTCCGCTGTGAGTCAAGATCCATCAGACATCAGCAGAGATATCTCTGGCTTCAGATCCTTCTTGACTCTGGCTTTCATTTATGGCAGCTTTGTATAAACATGTGGATGCATGTGTCTTTGAGTTATCTTGAGCAGGATTTTACTTGTGTGTGATGTGAAAAATATATTGTTCAATAATTTTGCATTATGTCTGCGTCGTCTTTCTTTGAAATGAGCACCAAGGGGAATCTCTTTCTGTTGATGGCTCAGATGGTTGTCTTCTTCCACATTCTTGCATTAGACAAGTGAGCACTTCCAGCATTGCGCCGATTTTTATTGAAACATTTCAAATGGTATTCTGCTAATTCCTGGAGCCTTGTTTTTTACGAATGCCATCAGTGCAATTTTGGCTGTCTTCTCTTAACACCCTCAATTCTTGATCAGATGCTACCTTCTAAAATGATTGAATGGTGACCAATTCTTGCTGTTTTGTGTATTCCTTCCATGTTCTTTGGATAACTCTTGTAGGCATAGAGACTACTATATGGGTGTTCAACCTGTGTGCTTATGGTCCTGTATGAAAAGGGGTTTATGCTTTGTATAGTGTCCTCTTATTGATCTCTTGAAAAGTCTTAGTAATTTTTTTGGGGGGGAGGCATTCCTGCCTCGGGTGGTCATGGGCACTACTCAGGGCTGCTCCTGAGAGCTGCCTCTGGATTTGAACCGCCAAGCCTGTGGGCCACAGTCCCGCACTCAACCACTTATGCCACCGGGGCTCAGCCCCAGCTTGAAAGTCTTAATAATTTTTAACAAGGAACATCTTTCAGTTTCTCAAGGCTACCTCGAAAATACACTACAAATCAACAAATTACACATTATATGCATTACTGTATAGTTCTGGAAACTTGGTGTTTGAATTCAGGTTATTGCCTTGGGATTCTTTGGGAGGGCTCCAAGAGGGAAGCTGTACACACCTTTCTCCAAGCTCTGGTGATGGCTGGTGATCCTTGGTGCTCTTGGCTTGTAGATCAGTCTAATTTCTGCCCACATCTTCCCAGGGCTGTCTTCTCTGTGTGACTTTTTGCCTTATTTTTCTAAGGACACCACCCATACTGGATGGGAACTCACACAACTCAAAAGGAACCTTACGTTTATTGATAACATCTTCCCCAAGCCCCTTTCCTAACAAGAGAACATTTTCAGGTTCTAGGGGTCAGGACTTCAACATATATGGGGGACATAAGTCAATTTACAACAGAACTTCACATTCTCATTTTGCACTGGGTCTCACAAATTATGGAGCCAGTCCTGAGTAGGCATAAATTAATAAATGTGAAGACATTTTGTACAATCTTGTTAAGATGGAATAGCTATATTGAACTTTCTTCAACAAACAAAGAGTATGAAGTTATTTTTAGTGTACAAGAAGCATTTGTAGGGCTGAGTCCCAGTGGCGTAGTGGTTGTGCGCGGGACTGCGGCCCACTGAGATGGAGGTTCAATTCCAGCTCCACAGAGCAAAGGCTGGGCCTCTTACTCCCACCACCTGAGGGCAGTGATGCCCCCCCAACCAAAAAAGAAGGATTTGTAAAAAAATCGATCATATTCAAAGCTATGAAACGTATTGTCACGTGCATATCATGAAAGTGTCCAGTATCTCATGACACAGACAAATTTGAACATACCATGCTGAGAAAATTTAGCAAAAATTATAAAGACAAATAATATATGATGCAATTATTATAAAAATAAAAATAAAAGATTTTCTCACCAAAGGAAGCAGACTTTGAAGATTATAGAGAGGCCGAGGTAGGGGAGGGGGAAAGGAGAAACTAAATTAAATTGATTAATAGAAAGACTATAGCACACATAGATATGCATATATTGACATAGTTTTATATATACATATATGTATAGAGAAGCATTTTTTAAAAAGATAAAATCTTTCTTAATTTGCCAAAAGTAAACATTGGTAGTACCTCTTTCTGTGATTGTAATGCAATAAAATTAGAAAGTTTACATTAAAAAGGGGAGGAGAAATCAGCCTTTTTATTTAGAACATGATTAAAACCATCTAGTCTTCCAAATTTTTGAGATATAATAAAATCAGACTCATAGCCACACAGGCACACAAAATGTAAGGAAAGCAAAGTAGAGCTAAGACAAATAATTTTAAACATTAGAGATGAGTATGGGAGATCAGAATGATGCACCTGATTTGAACAGTTAAAACCTTGTCATTTGATCCCCCCCATACACATTTGGCGTGATGTGTTTTTCAACATTGTCTGGTTTTGCTTTTTTTTTTTTCTCATTGTCGAGATTAGTTTCTGATGTATTTAGTCATTGTAGGTAGCCCTCTTGAATTTCTGTTGTATGTTTTCGTGGTTTTCGGTATTTGAAACCCAGGATTGATGAACCCACAGACAGCCAGTAGCATAAAGGTTTGTGTTAGTCTGGGTAAACTAGAGAAACAAATTCATAAACACTTATATGTGGATAAGAAAGAGCTTTATATACAAGAGCAACTGTACATTAAGAAAACATTCCAAACCCAATCCAGATGAAACCCATAAGTCTGATATTAGCCCATCTGCTCAATACCTATGAATTAAGTCCTCTTTGAGAAACACATGGGGCCCAAAGGGAGCAGATATCGAGCATCAAAGAACAGGAATCACTTCATTATGAGGGGAGGGATAGGGTGGGACCTAAGACCCACTGGTGGGTAATTGGCCACCCCTTTACAAGGGAGCCACGGGAAGGAGACAGACTAGTCAGAGTGCAGCCAGGCAGTGATGATGCATGCAAGTTTCCTCTAGTTCCTGAGGTCTCCCTCCCCCCCAACCATCGTGATCCCAACTCTACCTTGCACATCCGGATGGACTGGAGAAGGTACACTGGTGGAGAGGGGGGCTGGAGATATGGGGAAATCAGGATGGAAGAGCCCCCCTCGGGCCGGTGGTTAGATTGGAACTACTGGATGGGTGGAGAGAAGATGGGGTAGAGATGGAACCAACTGCAAGGATCTACATATGACCTGTGTGGAGGATGGGCATGGGGGAATGGGCTGAGGGAGGTGTCAGGCAGGGTAACATACTACAGAATAATAATAATTTATAAAGTATTGAGGATTGATGGGGGAGAGAGAGCAGGGGAACAGGGGAGGGGTTGGAGGAACTGACACCAGGGGCTGGGTGAAAGGGCGGATGGTTGGAGAATGATGACGGCAGCGGACATGCGGGGGTTCTTGTCACAGTATGATTACTTATGTATTGGAAAAATGATGTACGAGCCCCTAATAAAATGATTTTTAATTAATAAAAAAAAGTCTTATGGAACCAGTGGTGGCGGAAGTGTCTCAGTGCTGGCAGAGGTCTCCACATGGCTCCTTCAGCCCCAGGGTTCTAGCAGAGTTCCATGTATCTTGTCAGCAAGCATGTCTTGCAAGAGGTGTGTGTCCTGTCTCTAGTGTCTCCAAATGAAATTGACAGGCTAACCTCCACCCCATTCACTCTTAAGTATCAAATTGACTACAGGTTATGTAACTACTGCAGGGTGCTTGGGGTGTACGGGAGGGAAGGGTCAGGGGTAAAGGGGAGATGATATCAAGAAGTTCAAGAAGAAAGAGAATGTTTTGAAACTGATTGTGGTAGCAATTGTACAATACTGCCTGATATGATTGAACTATGGGATGATATGATATCTGTATCAGCTCCCAATAAAAATTAGAATGAACAAACTGATGAATTAATCAGTATATCTAAGAACTGGTGCATTTGCACAAAAAAAAAAAAAAGGAAATTGCAAGCAATATGCTCTTAGAAAATTTAACCAAGAGGAAACATATTTAAAGAGAGAGATAATAGAAATATTTTTCATGTAACCCATATAGTCACAGGTGTATAGATTTAAGTAAAATGAAAATGTGCATAAATGCTTTTAAGTGCATTAGGAAATTTAAATTACACAATGCTTTTTGCGGGGAGAGGGACTAAATTAGAATCAGTCAGATATGCGAAAGAAAGTGAGAGAGTTAACAAAGAACTATTCCCAAGGACTCTGAGCCTAAATTACAAATCAGTTGTTTTAAACATAAAAGAAGCAGGTCATTGCCATGTTGTAGTGACTTAGAAGGAGATGAAAACTTCTGTTGTTGTAATCTTACTTTCAAGAGTCTTGATGCAGGAAACCCAGGTATCGTGTGGCAAACCTGCACACATACCCAAACAAATACCACATACCCAGTAATATTTACCACAGCATCGTTTGTGAATCATTAAAAATGTTGGGAGGGGGCAGAAATAAGTGTCCAAAAGTAGGTTAAAAAATTAGGGAAATCATGATAATATCTAAGCCATGGAATATTATGAAGTCATTGAACTCATGCTCATCAAAACATCTTAAAGTGTGGGGTAACATGCACCAAAATATGAAGTTTGAAAATAAAATTGTCCCTCAACTCTGAAGAAAATATTCACAGGCTATCTCTGGGTAGCTTCGCAAGTCATTGTGCTCCTTCGCAAAATTGCCATTATTTTCCATATCGAACATGTATTACATAAGTCATTAAATGGTTTTTTTTTTTAAAGATAGTGGGATATCTAAAAGACCTGAAATTCCCATAGCTGAAAACAAGCCAGTGTCTTCCAAAGTATCATCTAGGGAAAAAATTATGCAACTGTGCTACTGTTTGCCATTTAAGGTCACAGGACTGTTCTGTAGAGGCAATCTAATTCCATCCTAACCTCCTGTCCCTCCTCTTAAGGCGAATCTGGCAAAGCAGGAGGGCCGATTGTCAGTCGCTAATGTCGAATTAGGTAAAGCGCAGGCTCTGCTGGATGAGAAGCAAGCCGAGTTGGATAAAGTACAAGCAAAATTTGATGCAGCGATGAATGAGAAAATGGTGAGTTGCAATCTCTAAAGTTCCAGCGCGATGCAACTAAGTTTTACAGAAGTGTATGTATTGATGTGTTTAGAAACCAGGCAGATGTCTGTGATGGGGGGGGGGGGGGGGGGGGGTGGAGATTTAACTGAGTACTATTATATACTGGCTGACAGAGAAACTGTGGTGAGAGGGGAGGGGAATGGAAAGAAGAGGAAGAAAAGAAATAAGATTTATATTTGTTTTTTGGGGGCATCACTGCCCTCTGGTGGTGGGAGTAGGAGGCCCAACTTTTGCTCCTGTGGAGCTGCTGCTGGAATTGAACCTCCATCCTAGTGGGCCGCCGTCCTGCGCACAACCCCTACGCCACCAGGGCTCAGCAAAATTTATATTTAAAGAAAGACAGTGACACTTCTAGGGATTATGTAGATAGAGTATAGGTCCTGCTATCTTAGGAGGCCATCATAGGCCATCATAGAATACAGTAAGTGCTTAACAAAATCTTACATTCATTTTTTTAATTTTTAAGAATTTTTTTATTTTTTGGGGGGCATCACTGCCTTCTGGTGAGAGTGGGAGGCCCAGACTTGCTCCTGGAGAGCTGCTGCTGGATTCGAACCGCCAAGCCAGTGGGCCGCAGTCCCGCACTCAACCACTACGCCACCAGGGCTCAGCCCAATCTTACATTTTTGTTGAACACAAATTGTTGAACTGTAGGTATATATATATGTATATATATATAATATGTAAATATAATAGTTGTGCTTACCAAGCAGCTCACAAGCTTTCTGGAAAAGTAAAAATCAGTTCTGGTGAGCTGGTGCAAACTGACAGTCCCATGCCACTGGCTGTGTGGGTTTACTCAGGAAAGAAAGCTGTTTCACAGACCACAGAGAACTCAGGATTATTATGTGGAAATCAAGACTTGGAAATGGTGACTTTGAAAAATTTAGATTCCGTTTCAGAAATAACCAAAGAAACATGACTGTAATCAATGCTGTGTAGATGATCTCATAACACATTGCTTTTCTTGAGATGCTGTAAGGCTGTGAGCAATTACATCACGATGTAAGTCCCTGGCTCATCAGAATCTAATATGTAATGTTGTACTGCTCACTCTGTTTTCAAGTCGTGTCTATTTTGAAAACTCGGATCCTCCTTTGTGTGTTTCTAATATGTCGACATAATAGACGCTTGATGAAGCATCAAGGAAGCGCTCTGAGAAATTCTCCTTTTATGATCGTAGGACCTGCTTAATGATGCCGACATGTGCCGGAAGAAGATGCAGGCGGCTTCTGCTCTCATTGATGGACTGAGTGGTGAGAAAGTCCGATGGACTCAGCAAAGTAAAGAGTTCAAAGCTCAAATTAATAGGTACCAATTTCAGTCTTCATTATGCTAGTTCTCTTTCTTAGTCTTTTCTCCAAGGCCACTTCTTCATGACATTAGGGGGCAAATGATTCATTTCTATGATGAAGTGCTTTTCTCCTGCATGTCCAAATGCCCATCTCTGAATCCCATCATCCAAGGAAGTGTTGACACCAAAAAAAAGAGTTAGTAGCTTAAATCACTCGCTTTCGGGAAAACACAGAGTGAACGAAATGTTCTGTGGTATTTGTTAATCTTAGTTTTGACTCAGCAATATGGGCTTCCAATAGGAAGAAGCTTCTGATGCCATTTTGCTTGTCCACAAGCATCTTAAATACTTGTTCCAGTTCTCTCTATCACCTTTCTTGTGTGACCTTTGGTAGTAGGGGGGTCAATGTTTCCCTCTTAATATGAGTATCTTGTGCTGGTGCCCTTTGATGTCTTCAAAAAACTTAAGGTGAGCAGGAAAGAGTAGGAGTAGGAGAATGTCAACCCAATCAATCGAATTCAACCCAACCCAACCCAACTGAACCTAACCCAAGGAAACCTAACCCATGGCCTACAAATTGATTTCAACTCACAATGAAGCTAGAACTGATTCCCGGGTTTTTCTAAGGCTGCACATTTTGATGGAAGCAGACCAATTCATCTTTCTCCTGAGGAGCGGTTGGTGAGTTCAAACCACTGACCTTTCCATCAGCATGATTATACTGGACTACCAGGGTTCCTCAGAGAATGGGCAAAGCCAGATAAAGCCACTCCTCTTGGGACTTTGTTTCATTATGGTTAACAAGCTAATTAAGACTCTTAGTTAGACTCTTTTGACTTTTTAAAATAAGTAAACTCATGCTATAGCCTTTTACAACCCAATATACACTTCTTTTTTTAAAACAAAGACTTTGAGCAGGGCTCAGGAGGGCCTGAATGGGAAGAAGACCCCTTTCTACTAGAAGTCAAGACTGAGAAACTCTAGGCTCTGACCTCTGAGGTTCCCCGTACCTTCCCTCTTCTGAGATTGTGAATTTCATTTTGATTCATTGTGATTTCATTTTGATATGGAGTCCATTTGTATGTATAGAAACCTGATAGTGAAGCTGCTCCTTTGGTTTTCCAAGACTATAATGTTCCTTAGAAAAAGAAGCTTATTATAGTTCAGTCACTTCTGATCATAGGTCAGGATAATGCAGGGTCCTTACAAAGGATCTATCAGGGAGCAAAGAAGGGTTTCACCTGCTAACAAAATTGCACCAGGGCCATCCAAACCACTTAAAGGAGTGCATCCAGGAACTCACTTTGGGACAAAGGGTGTGTGTTTTCTTACCAGACTCGTCGGTGACATTCTGCTATGCACCGGATTCCTTTCCTACCTTGGTCCTTTCAATCAGATCTTCAGGAATCTCCTGCTGAAAGATCTATGGGAGACCGAGTTGAGAGTGCGGAAAATTCCTTTCACTGAAAACTTGAATATCATTTCAATGCTGGTGGATCCTCCCACGGTAAGTGTTCATTTTAAATGTGATTTTAATGCCAATCTCAATAGTACGGCTTACTAATAAGAGAGCAGATTATCCCGTCTTTGTTTTTGTTTAGCTGAGAAGGTTGTTTTGAAAAAATGCTTGATTTTTTAAAAAATTAGAAATGGGCACTTTTCCTGGTGGTGTTCAAGTTCCTGTAATTTTCAAAATCAATCTCATCACACTGCTTTGAACTGGAAGAGTACTTGGCTTACAACCACGGAACTCATTTTATAACCCTGTCATTAAGTAGCGGGAGAAAAATGGGACTTTCTACTCCCATAAAGCGTTAATGTCTCGGAAGCCCACGGGGGCAGTTGCTCTGTCTCCCACGGGGTCACCTATGAGTTGGAAAGGACGAGATGGCAATGATCTTGTTTGTTTGTTTGTTTGTTTGTTTGGGGGTTTGGCCATTAACGAGATCAAGCCTATTATTAAGTCATGCAGTCTTTCAAACATTTTAGGGGATGGTATGCATTGCGTTGATCAGAAGTGGGGATAGTCACCTACTTTTGACCGTGAGCCATCTTTTCTAGTGTCCTTAATACAAAGGGTAGGTTCTGGTATCATTGTATAATGTTCACTCCTCTAACCTTTCCTGCCAGGAATTGGATGGCACTCTCAGCTTTCAGCCTCTCTTACAGAGCTCGGGTGGCAATGAAGGCTTTCCGGGCCATTTGTATTCATGAGCTGCCTGCCTGATTTGTAAATATGCTTCCCTGGATGCTCTTTCCTTAGGGTTGCCAAGCTATTAATTTCATGTTATCTGTGCTTAAAAAGTAAAAAAAAATACACAACAAACAACAACAGTCCTTTCCAATCCAAACACAGTTGTGCCTGTCCCTTAATCAGGGAGTGGGCTTTGTGTGAGCCAGGCACTGGGCCCTGGTGAAGCACAGCCCACCCTGGGAATCCTTTATTCATGAAGACTTCTGGAGGGGCTGGAGAATCTGACACAGGTGTGAGCCGATTGGCTCTTTGACTTCCAAATGATTTTGTGGATCACGTGGAAGGAGACTGACAATCACTGTTGATTTGGAGAAGGAAACGGTCTCAAAGGTTTCATCGATAGTTTCTTCCAATATGTTGTGTCATGTAAACTAATCACCCATACTCCACATAAGCAGACCCAAAGGGGCCAAGGGCACCTTGAGGGTCTTGTTCTCCGACGTCTCACCATATCCCTTTCTTTACTAAGTCCTACTGATCCAGAGCCCTGCACCCACCCGGTCCCACCAATGTGCAATCACCTTATAAGCTTTCTGGCTGTATCAGAGTACTCAGTAAAGGACTGACCCTAGTCTTAGGTTCTTAAGGAGAGGGGCCATTAGATCTTAACTTTGTTTTTTAAAGTTATGGCTATCGGTTCACATTTTCACCCTTGTTTGCTTTTTCCCTAAGTAGCAGGTGCCCTGTGTTCCATTTAACAATTATTTTAAATGGTCATACTTTGGATTTCTAATGAAGGCCTTCTTGTCCTCCTCTAAATGAACATATCCATTTTCTGTCCTTCAGATTGGCGAGTGGGGGCTGCAGGGACTGCCTGGAGATGACCTCTCCATTCAGAATGGCATTATTGTGACAAAGGCCACCAGGTACCCCCTCCTCATAGATCCCCAAACTCAAGGCAAAACTTGGATTAAATCAAAGGAAAAAGAAAATGATTTGCAGGTATGTACCATTTGGTGCAAGGGAAAGTAATCTTTAAATCCGTTGAAACTTCCCCCCAAATTATGGTTGAACCTGTCAGTCATAAAGTCTTCAGCTCTACGACAAACGTTCTTTAATTTACGTGCTTGAATGTTCTGACAGCGCACGGACTCACAAGCTCTGATTAAATTTCCTCGTTGACAGTCCCCTTTCGCTTTCCCGTCTGCTGTTACATCGCTTTTCTACTGCCCTTTGCCAATGTTGCCTGGAGCTTTTGTCCCAAGACGCAGCTGGGAGCGGATAGGAAAACTTAGGCCGAGTGAAAAATGAAAACAGAACTGCGGGATGGCCTTGGCTCAAGGTCACAGACGTTAGTGCATTGCAAAGCATTCTGGTATCCGGTATTGGGACTGGCGGAATAAGGTGAAATAGAAGGTCACAATTGCAAACTGGCAAGCGAGTCACACGGGTGACTGTAAAGGTCAGGCCAGCTTGTGTATTAAGTCTCTGCCAATCACAGGCCACGTGACGGCAGCCAAGGACCACAAAGAGCGCAACAGTTTGCTCTGTTAGCACTGCTGCTTCAATTCATCACCAGTACCATACTGAGAACTGCACCTGGTTCTCAGAAGTCAAAGCCTTCATGGCTTTTGCTTACCCTATTTCTGCCATTTCGACTCATCAGAATACTGTGTCTGGAGTCTACTGGCCCATCCTCTGACATTCTATATTAAAATATTATGTAAATAAGTCTTCATAGCCCTGTCCCATTCTAGCATTCACATGCCCTCAGCTTAACATCCAGGGCAAAAAGCCAAACCCACTGCCCTCAATCCTGCGTCATGGCGACCCTAGAGGACAGGGAAGAACTAACTGCCCCGGTGGGTTTCAGAGACAGTGACTCTTGATGGGAGATGAAAACCTCATCTCTCCTTTGTGGAGCGGCTGGTGGTTCAGAACTGCTTACCCCATGCGAGTGAAATGTGTCACCATTACAACACCAAGGCTCTTCAGCTTAACAGAGCTTATCCTAAATCCTTGTGATCCCTTCTCCTTTTCTCGTTTTTTTTTTCTCTCCCCACCTGGTGCTCCACTTCTGCAATGCACTCCAATCCTGTAACGCATGGGCTCATCCTGCGCTGAAGGCCACTGGATGGCAATGGAACTGAACGCTGTATTTTTTTTCAATTTGTGACTCATGGCGGGCAGTGGTGGTTGAGTGTCCAAACTCCCATCTGTCACGTAGAAGACCTGGTTGGATTTCTGGCTAGTGCCCCTGACGTGCAGCCCCTGTCAGGCCTCAGTGGAGAGTTGTCTGTCGTACTGGGCGGGTTTCAGCGGAATCCCAGCACTGTCTTCCATATGTTTCTGGTGTGGATCGAGCATCTGTCTGACATTTTGGTTCTTTCCACATTTGTCATTTATCTCTGCTGTACCATCGACTTCTTGCTGGCCAGGAATATGGTTTTGTTCATCTTCGTATTTTCAGTAGATGGAGCAGGAAGCCTGTCTTGTAGAATTTAAATGAACGAATCGGGGTCTGTAAGCATGACGTTTGGGGCCATGGGGTCAACTTCAGAAGGACAGACCAAGCCCTTGGTAAAATGCAGTGTCCCCTCAAGACGCAACTCCTGGAAAATGAGCAGTAGGAGGGATTTTTCTTACTCAGATAAAATGTATTTTCAACAAGCCTGTGGCAATCTGTGAAGTAAAGGAGAAAGAAACATAAAAGGATTAAAGGGAAGGGGATGTAGATGTCATGATGGCGTGACTCTGAGTTCAAGTAGACTTGACACGGTGGATTTGGTCCGGATCTATAGATCACCAAGCCAAGAGACTCTTACCTTCATTGTCTTCGTTATTTGCTGCAGCTTGAACAACAACAGCACACCCGGGGTTGGTTCTAACAACCGGAAATCATATCTTTGAACCACACACTTTGCAGTTAGCAGTCCAAGCTTACCTTTACTTTCGGGCCCAGAGGTTAGGATTTCAACACATTGACAAACTGTTACTTTTTAAAAAGTCATTTATTGGGGGCTGATACAACTCATCACAATCCATCCATCCATCCAGCACATTTGTGCATTTGTTGTCCTCAACATTCTCAAAACATTTGCTTTCCACTTGAGCCCTTGGTATCAGCTCCTCATTTTCCCCCTCCCTTCCTCTCTGCTCACCCTCCTTGATGAACCCTTGATAATTTATAAATTATTATTATTTTGTCATGTCTTACACTGTCTGAAGTCTTCTTTCACCCACTGTTCTGTTGTCCGTTCTCCAGGGAGGGAGTTATAATGTAGATCCTTATAATTGGTTCCCCATTTCTACCCCACCTTCCCTCCACGCTCCTGGTATCACCACTCTTACCACTGGTCCTGAGGGGTTCATCTGTCCTGGATTCCCAGTGTTTCCAGTTCCTATTTGTGCCATTGTACATTCTCTGGTCTAGCCGCATTTGTAAGGTAGAATTGGGATCACGACAGTGAGGGGTGGGTGAGGAAACATTAAAGAACTAGAGGAAAGTTGTATGCTTCATCATTTCTATACTATACCCTGACTGACTTGTTTAACTCCCTGCAACCCTTCTGTGAAGGGATGTCCACTTGCCTTCAGGTGGGCTTTGGGTTTCTACTCCACACTCCCCCTCATTCACAGTGATATGACTTTTTTTTTTGGTTTTTGATGCCTGATCCCTTTGACACCTAGTGATCATACAGGCTGGTATGCTTCTTTCATGTTGGGCTTTTTTGCTTCTCAGCTAGATGGCCACTTGTTTATCTTCAAGCCTTTGAGACCACAGATGCTATATCTTTTGATAACCAGGCCCCATCTGCTTCCTTCACCAATAAACTGCTACATTTAGTGAGTGAATTGTTCACGGTTACTATTCTTCTATTTGAAAATCCACTGTGTAAAATGCCTCCTGACTTAATAGCCTGCAGTATCTGCCTCATCGCCGGTCTTTGGCCACCACAACTGAGGTATCAGGATTTTTGATAACTCCATGTGTGCCATGGGCTCTTGGGCAAGGTGACACTGTCTTGCACTCAAGAGTACACCAAAGATACTTGACTCATCCTTGCTTTATAATATAATACAGCATGCCATGTGTGCTTAAGAGAATCCAGAGGAATCCCAACAAGGATTAAGGAGAGTGTAAATGGAGGGAAAGGGCAAGCTCTTAGGCTTCTTAAAGGGTCCCACTCCCAGAGGGTGTGCACTAATGACATGAACCCAAGCATCCCTGTTTGCAAACTCAATTTCTAGATCCAACTCAACCAGCACTAACTCTTGTTCCGTTTCAGTGGGCTTTCTCTTTTTCTTAGGACCTTTCTTGGGCCACCTCAACTCAAAGCTGAGGTGCCCCTGTCTCCCTTGGCACCAGCTCTTCTATTTTTCCTGTTCTTAGCTTTGTCTTTCCATCTCAGCATCTCATCTTGGCAGTCTCCTTCTTGGTGCAATCCAGAAACCTCTTGGAAAAAAGCAAGACCCCCCCCCCCCCCAAACTTTAAAACTCCCAAGTTCAATAGCCATTGGGTCAATTCTGACCAGAGTGGCTCCGTATAAGGCTATTGTGACTAAATCTGTTTGAGAGCGGACAACCTCATCTTCCTGTCTAGGAGTTACTGATGGGTTTTGAACCATCGACCTTGGGGGTAGCAGCCCAAGGCTCACACCATAACATCACCAGGAAGGACCAGAAATATGCCACAGTCATTTATTTACTTATTGGAAAACAAGCAGACAAGCAAACTACCAGTCACTGAAATGAAAACAGATGAAACTGCACTCTCCTTGTCCAGAAAGCCTTCCTTGCAGAGCACAAATGAAAAACAAGGCGTGCTTTATGCACCAAGGGCTGCATAAGCGCAAGGCCACCTCCAGTGTCATCTTCAAGACCGATAGCTATGACCTCTGGAAAGAGTGTGCTGGCCAGTCTCCCTGGACTGTGGTCACCTCAGAGTCCGTCTGACTTCAGGAGGAGTAAAGCGAGTAACCAGCTCGAGGCTGATCAAGCATGGCTGTGCTTTTTAGCTTTCCCCCTATATCTAGCACCAAGTGTCTTCCCCACAGCACCCTTACTTCTCCGGCAGCTGTTAGGGGCTGTTGAATCGGTTCCAGCTCATGGCAAACCATATGCACAGCAGAGTGAAACACGGCCCTGCCCCAGCCTCAAAGTTGTCCTTATGTTCCAGTGCAGTGGTGCAGCCCCTGTCTCAGCCCAGCTCCTCAAGGAGCTTCCTCTCCTCCTTCACTGCCCTTCGGTTTTGCCACATCCCTTTGCCGGGACTGGTCCCTCTTGATAACGCATCCAAAGTGTATGAGACAAAGGCTAGTAGCCATCCTTGCTTCTAAGGAGCATTCAAATTGCCCATCCGCTGATTGTACCATAGTGACGTGCATGTTGCTAGGAAACAGGAAGATATGCCACCAGTACTTCAAATCCCAGCAGGGTCACTCAAGGGGAACAGGTTTCAGCAGAACTTCCAGAGGAAGACCAGACGACAATGAAGGAATAGGAATTAGCCGCTGAAGACCCTCGAAGAGCAGCAGACCCTTGTCAGATACCCCCTTGGTGGATTTGAAAATTTGTGGTAATGGCCACACAGAGCTCACAGACCATACACACGAGTATGCATTTATCAGAGAAATAATTGTCCACTTCCTCCTTCTGGATCAGAATCGACTTGGAGGAAATAAAACAGGAAAACCCAGGAGACAGCATCCAGAGATTAATCAGGACAACTTCAACTTCTGGGCATCTTGACAGCCATGCCAGCACACAGGCAGGTCCACTTGCCAGCTCTCATTCTTGGTCTCTGCCCTGCCTGAACGATCGTTACAGTTCTCTAGCGCCCCTAACAAGTGCTTAGAGATGCCTTACCCCCTGGCCTGATGAGCCTTTCTGCAGCCATCTGCCAGTCCTATACCTTCTGCAGCCTATGTTACTGACTCTGGGATCTTGGAGGTTTCAGTGCAGGACCCCTGGTTCTTCTGCTTGATGGTAGTGAGACCACCCCCCTCCCCGCAACTTCTGTGGGATTGACTCTTGTAAGCCTGGTGAGGTGGCAAAGCAGATCCTCTTGGTAAGCCGACATTTGATTTGCACAGTTGCTTTCCGGTCCCTACAAGCGCTTTGCATACCTTGTTTATGTAATCCCAGCCACTCACTCTATGGGCGTTAAAGAGACCATGGCTAGGAAGGCCATATAAAAGACAATTCTGCTTTATCAGAAATTTGCTGATCGCCTTATAGCGAGTCACACGAGATTGTAGGTTTCCCAAGCTTCTTTAGCTCACCTCACAGCCTCCTTTTCAGAGAAACAGTTACTCAGAGCATCCCCTGGCAATAAACTGTGCTCTAGCCCCTGACCCAGGATCAAGGGTAAGTATTCTGCCAGTGTACTGTTGGGTTGAGCTGCTAAGGGCCAGGTCTGCCCTTCAAAACCGCTCCCAGCAGCTCCTCAGGAGAAATATGGGGCCTTCTACTCCTGCAAAAAGTTGCTATCCCAGAACCCCACAGGAGCAGTTCGATTCTGTCCTATAGGGTCTGCATGAATTGAGATTAATTTGGTGGCAGGGAGTGTTGAGTGTCTGCTTTGGCAGTGTCCCCAGATCTCTCCGGCACCCCGGCGGGAGCTATCATCCACTTTGGGGAGCACGATCCTGCAGTACTTGTGCAGGCGACCTCAGGCTCTGTTGATGGCCACCACAGTGTTTGGATACGAGAAAGAGCCCACAGATTAAGCCTGAAATGATGGTTCCACAATCTTACTGCAAGTTTATAAAAGATACCATAAATGGCTTAAGGTAATCACCCCTGAATTGAAAATATGAAAGTGATTATTTTACACAGGCAGGGAATCACAAAATAGGGAGGTACTCCTGGCGAAATAGAGCAGGACATAATTAAATTCAGTGTTACTGGGACCTTGTTTCACTGTGGCTAATAGGCTAATTAAGATTCTTGGTTTAGATTCATTTTTTCTTATCAGCTCCTAGTGGAGTCTTTCTCAGCACATCATCTGTGTAAATAAAGCTATCCATCCACGGAAATGGTTCTCATCATGTGCAGAGTTTTTAAGTTGTTTTCTCTGAAATCGAGACAGGCCTGAAATACATTTATTTAATTTTTCAATTCCACTCTTCTTCATAGTCGACACAGATTTAAAAAATAAATCGACTATCCTACTTGTTTGCTGCTCCAGCGGATTCTTCCTAGTGTCCTTAGACCAACACTCACCAGAGCATAGAGGCGGTGGTTATGTTCAGGGAACAGAGAATGAGGAGGTGGATAGAGAGCTGAGGACTGAGCCTTTGGGAATTCTCACAGGTGGGCAGAGGGAGGGATTCTAAGGAGAAGCAAAAGTTTAAAGCCCAAATCAACCACCACAATGTGTCTATTTATCAGAGGAAACCAGCCTTTGATACACATATCACTGGATCGATAGGCACAGTTGTACAGTGATAATTATTATTTATTATAGTCAAGTTATAGAGAGCATGAGAAAGAAAGGAATAAAAAGAGTCAGACACATTTCATGGTAGCATGCTCACCTCAGCCCATCTGGTGACCCACAAGGAGACAGAGTGAGGGGGGAAAGGGATTGCATGAGGGAGAGGGAGAGGGGCTGAGAGCATCCTGCACAGAGGGAAGGGAGAGTCCTTATTGTGCCTAAGCCTTATATACCCTTTGGCACCATGCAAGGCCCCTAATTACAGGTCACAGAAAAAAGGGTTTTGCTATAGGTACCCATTATAGGAAGTGTGGGGTCCCCATGTGACAAGATGGGCGGAAGTATGTTTCCTTATGGCTGCCTAGTCTTGATTGACCTTCAGTGGGAGACTTTAGCTAAAGCTTTGGGGAGGGGGGTGGGGTGACCCATTGTCCTCACAGCAGGGAAGTTAGCCCTCTTATCTATTGTGTGAGGCAAAGGCCTTTTATCTGGAGCCTTTAGGGAGAATATCCAACTTCTGACTTTCACATCAACTGCTGGTCAATGATTGCTAGTGTTTGCTTCATATTTTGGAGTATATATGACTATGGAACAGTCCTCGTTTCATCCCACATCTATTTGTGTTTTTTTTCTAATAAATCATTTTATTGGGGGTTCATGGAATGCTTTTCACAATCCACACACACATCCATAAGCTAAAAACAAACATTGGCCTCAAAAATGGCGGACCCTGGAAAGCATCCAGAGCTCTAATTCTTTTGAATGCAGAGACCTATAAGGTAAATGTATAATCTTTATCACCATCTGTCTCCAAAGTGACTCACTCTGGTAGCGTGCCCCTTGCTATCATGATGGGAAGCAGTGTGATCTGTATTTCAAATACCAGCAGAGAGACCCATCGCACACAGGGTTTAGCAGAGATTCCAGATGAAGACAAGCAAAGAAGGAAAAGCCCTGTGATTTTTTTTGTTTGTTTTTAATTGGCCCTTCTTGTCTTAAAATAAGCAGCCATCTAAGTCAGGTGTCAGCTAAGTGGACATGAAAGAAGCACACCAACCTTTGTGATCCAAGGATTGTAAGTAATATTCCAAGATCGGAGGAGAGAACTGTACTAGAGCTTAAATTGAGGCACCCAGTTTTCAGAAAACTATGGACGACTGTGAAAGCCCAAAATCCATTGCCAGGGTCCCCATTTGGATTGAGCTTCCAATGAATCCCCTCTGACCTTTGACCAGGGACGTAAATAACTTTACTATGAGACAGAGTGCATTGAAAGTAAATTAATACATAGTTTGATTAAATTGTAACATTTTGTCATCTGGTCTCCCTTTGAGCCGTTAAATGTATTCTAATTTTTATTATTTTCTGATTTCTTTTCTTATAAAGGGTTTTTTCTCTTTTAGTTTGTTACCTCTACTAGGTTTGTTCTGTTTTGGATATATTTTTCTTTATATGAAATCCATAGTAGGTAATTGGATTAATAATTTCTTAGAATTGTGGCAAGGCAGGTTGGGGGAGATGAGAAGCTAAAAATAATGAGTGCCAGAAAAAAAAAGAAGAAGAAAATTTATCATGGTGATTGTGTTAGTCCAGGTAGACTAGAGAAAAAAATTCATAAGCACACATATGGATATGAGGGAAAGGTTTATATACCAGAGGAATGGAACATTGAGAAAGCTTCCTAACCCAGTCCAATGCAAGTCCATAAGTCTGATATTAGTCCATATGTCCAATACCAGTCTATAAAGTCTCCTTCCGACTCACAAAGCACATGCAGTGACACCAGGACAATCGCAGGCCAGTGGGTATGGAGTCTTATGTATCTAGTGGCAGTAGAAGCATCCTGGTGCTGGCAGGAGTCTTCCCATGGCTCCCCATTTCCAGGGCTCAGGGTCCATCAGCAGTATTCATTGGTGGTAAAAGCATCTCAGGGCTGGCAGGGATCTCTTTGTGGCTTCTCCAGCCCCAGAGGTCTGGTTCCACCAATGCAAGCCCATGTAGCTTCTCCTCTGACTCCTCCAGGTTCCAGGACTCAGGATCTATCAACATGCCACCATCTTGTCTTATTGGTAGACCAACTCCAAGAGACTGAGTCTATAGCCTCTCACCTCCATGGGGGAAATATCGCAAGACTTCCCAGAATTCTCAGGAGAAAGCCATACCCACACAGAGGTCTCATTGGATATCTTCAGATTGAAAGGCTAGAGTCCACCCCTACACTCCCACTGCTGAAATTGACACCAAGTTCATGACCGCCACAGTGATGATTGCATAACTCTCCTTAATGTGTTTAAACCATTGAACTGTTTGATAGATGAATTATATGTCAATAAAACTGTTCAACTAAAAAAAAGCACAAAAAACCCTTTGAAGCCCTTATGGATCATAGTAGACTTTTGTACTAACTTTGCCTCCCTGTTGCCTTTATTGCTGCTAGGGCGCTGTCAAGTTGGCTCCGACACATATCAACCCGATGTACCATAGAACGAAACACCACCCTGTCCCCTGCCGTTCTCACCATTGTTGTTTTTATGTTTGAGCCCATTGCTGCGCTCAGCCATCCACAAGATCCAATTCATCTCGTTGCGTGTCTTCCCCTTCCTTCTTCTCTGCCCCTCTATTTTCCCCAAGCATGATCTCCTTCTGCAGCGACTGGTTTCTCCTGGTCACCTGAGACAAAGTCTCACCTTCCTTGCCTCTGAGGATCGATTGCTTGACACAGATGTCGTGCTTGGTGAAATAACGGACCAGGGAGAGCAAGAGAAACCCTCAGGGAGAAGTGGTGGCATGTTAGCTGCAGAGGCTGGGCTGGTCCATGCTGAAAACTGTCAAAAGGATGCTGTCTGGGCAGCAGTTCCTTTCAGTGGGCGTGAAGCTGCAGTGAATTGGAGTCCACTAAAGCCTGGGTTGATAGTATGTAAAGTATCTCTCTATCACTGTACGCATGTTAGAGACAGAATACATAAAAAATATTGTTACAAGAGAGTAGGAACCTTTATTTAAACATAACTATCAAAGAGGAAGCTCTTGTTTCAGCACACGGGCTTCCATCTAGGTCCGTGCCCTTCTGAAGGCAATGTGGCCACCCCTTTCAGATGTCCCTGGGGAGAGAGATGAGGCTGTCTCTTCAGTAAAGATGTAAAGTCTCAGGGACAGAAAGAGGCCGTTCTTCCCTGTCCTCCAGGGTCTCGAGGAAGTGGAGTCAACTTACTAGCAGTAACTTTGGCTTGGGAACATTTCCCTGAGAAACCCAGAACTTTTCAATGCGTAGCATGTCACGTGGCAGTTTTAACAACCTGAAGGGAGGGACTCAGATCGTGGTACTCTTCAATGTTGTGTGAGGAACAAAAAGCAGGATGAAGGGCAAGATGAGCCCCATAGCTTGGAGGGCGTCAGATTTCCCTATGAGTTTCTCCCAGGGTAGACACCCTATCTACCCTAGAAGATTGAGCAGGTGGATTGTAAAGGAAAACAATTTCTTGGCACAATTTTCCTGCCCTATCAGGGGGTGATCAGTCCTCTGATATACTCACAGCAAGGGGTCAACAGGCAGTTGTGTAGAGATAATTATTATTTCTTATAGCACCGATATAGAGATCATGAGAGAGAGGGGAAAGAGCATTAGTTAGAAGTTACATATATATCCTTTCATGGTATATGCTCACCTACACCCTGCTAGATAGATGGTCCACGTGGAGGGGGAGACAGGTGAGTGGCAGCCTGGATAGGGGCAGGCTGGTACGAAGCAGGCTTGAGAGAGGCAGGCTCTTTCTAGCCTATATCCCATCACTATATACCCTCTGGAGTCAAGCCAGACCCCTAATTACAGGCAAGTACACACGTCACAGGAGAGGGCTGTCTTAAGGGCTATGTGGTGATAAAGGGGGTGGTCTTAGGAAAGTCTACGTGACTATGTGGCCAGAGGAGTGAAAAGGACCAGACCTTAATCTGTGGGGGTAGATAAGCATTTCTATCAGGCTAGGGGGCTATTGACAATGCCTCTTGAGTCCCGCCCACAGGCTTTGAGGGAAGAGAGCCAGCATCTTAACAGCAGGGGTGTTAGTTCAATACAAAGACCTTAAGTGATTGGGAATATCAGGGAGAATAGCTAACAACTTCCATGACAAATGCTAGTAAATAGTCTGCTTAATATTTGGAGCATAATAATTGTGGAAAAGTTCTGTCTTCACCCGACACCGCCCCAACTTTCCCCAAATCTGCTTTCAATTTTCCTCAAACTCCTCCCTCATGATAAGCTTCTATGATCATTCTGTGTCCTTTGAGAAAACCAGTCAAGATCACCCTTTGCATCCCAAGTGCTGCCTTAACCTTCTGAGCTGACTCCTGCCTTGAATGTAAGTGACTCAGCAAGTCCCTTTGGAGGCCACTTCTGAATGGACCTTCTTTGGAAGGAATCCGAATGAGACTAAGACCAGCATACTGCCGAGAAAACGTGCATACATAGAGACATCTTAAACGTCCCTTCTGGAATCAGACTGTGCAGGTATGAACTGCAATCATAGTCACAGTGGTTGCTTCATTTACTCTCAAAGACCCTTGGTGAGATTCAGCCTCTCATTTCTTGTGTTTGGTTTTTATTTGTCACTTACTGATCCATCTCGAAGGAGTCTTGAAGGGATGACGAACTATCGTTAAGTTTGCAAGTGACCGTTTTCTCGACATGCTTGTATCTCTGTAATTGTGGAAGGCGTCGTCCTTGGGGATTTCTCTCCCATCTCTCTGGAGCAGAGATCCAACTTTCTGTCTCAGGAACATGGTTGTTTCTCCTCCATCAGTCAGAGATTCCACGACACACCCCGCGCTTCAACCAAGTCAGGACTCACTGAGTTTTGAAAATGGCTTTTTGTGCGCCACATCTGTTATAAGCAAGAGTCCTCCTAACTAAAGGGACCAGATTTTAAGCGGGACACCATTGACTGGGGGGAGAGGGTGTTCTTGATTTCAAATTTGGTCTAAAGCTGAGCCCTGGTAGCCTAGTGGTTGTGTGCGGGACTGCGGCCCACAGGGTGGGCAGTTCAAATCCAGCAGCAGCTCTCCAGGAGCAAGGCGGCGCCTCCTACTCCCACCAGGGCAGTGATGCCACAAAAACAAACAAACAAACAAAAATGAACTAAATAATAAAAATTTGGTCTATATGGAACAACAAAAATGTTCATAGAACGCAAAAGTAATATTGTAATATATTTATTTAATGTTAAAACGCTGCGGGACGTGGGACAAATTGTTAAATAGCAGGGCGTCTGGTCACCTTATAATACTGCTCTTCAGCTTCTTAGTTGGTTGCCCAATAAATCCTGTGTAGGACTGGTTCCCGTGTAGGGGCGAGTGCTTTTGCCCTAACATTTTTACATGAGTGCGTGCTTCATTTGTAGGTGACTTCGCTGAACCATAAATATTTCCGCACACATTTGGAGGACAGTCTTTCCTTGGGCCGACCCCTGCTCATCGAGGACATCCGAGAGGAGCTGGACCCAGCCCTGGATAATGTATTAGAAAAGAATTTCATTAAATCAGGCACCACTTTCAAGGTGAGCCTGGTAAAAAACAAAAGAACAATGGTGACATCTACTTACCTTTTTGAGCATAGCAGCAAAGGCATGTTCCTTCAGGTGCTTGTATTGGGTATCTTGAGAAAAAAATTTTTTTTCAAACTGATCCTTAATGTTTCCCATGAAAGTCTATGAGAAAATAGACTGGTAAGAGTTGCCATTTAAGCATAGTAGCAAGGTAAGGAGACATTTGTCTGGTCATAAAAATAATGTATTGGTGTTCCATAGGCTGTCTCCCTATATATTTATATAGTATATGTTATATATAATAGACGTGTGTGTGTATATACAACCATATATACATGAACCCTGGTGGCATTGTGCCTGTGTATTGGGGTGCTAACCACAGACCAGTAGTTTGAAACTGCACATAGCCTCGTGGGAGAAAGAGGAGGCCTTATACTCCCATAAAGATTACAGTTTCGGGACTGCGGCCCACTGGGATGGAGGTTCAATTCCCGCTCACAGGAGCAAAGGCTGGGCCTCCTACTCCCACCACCAGGGCAGTGATGCCTAAAAAAAAGAAAAAAATTACAGTTTCAGCAACCCCAAGAGATAGTTCTACGCTGACATCATGAACTGGCATCGACTTGTTGGCAGTGGGTTTGATATAGGTATATAATATGAATATAAGAATTATTTTTAGGCTGAGCCCTGGTGGTGTAGTGCTTGAGTGCAGGTCTGCGGCCCACTGGCTTGATGGTTCAAATCCAGCAGCAGCAAGGCTGGGTAGCTCCCACGACCACCAGAGGGCAGTGATGCCAAAAAAAAAAGTTTTTTAAAAAAGGATTATTTTCAGTGTGTTTCCCTTTTAATTGTATTACTGTATATATATACTGGTAGATAGCAGAATGGCGCAGTGGAAGTGTGCTGGGCCAGTATACTGGTAATATGTGTTTATTATATATGTAACTGTATTCTGATATATATATACCAGAATATAGAATATGTGTTATTATAGGTGTATTTAAGTAAATATAATTATCTGTACAATTGTATGTGTAATTACATGTATCAGATTTGTGTGTGCAACTATGAGACCACTGGTTTTGCAAAACATACAGCTCAGCCAGCCAGCGATGTGAGGGGCCTCCAGGCAGAAGAACTCCCTGAGTCGGTTCTACCCAATTCGAGTTGACTCAACCGCAAGCCATTTGGTTTGGGATCACGAGTCAGAATCGATTCAGCACCAAAGGACTTCTTGTATCCGGTGACACAATCGTTCCTCCTTCAACTGTTTGATCTGTCCTCAGCTTGATGGGACAAAGACCTAGAGATTCGTTTCTGTAAAGGTCACAGCCACAAATACCCCTTGAGACCCTTTTCCTTTGCCCCATGGGGGACCTCCCCGTTGGGAGTGATTCGGAGATACCTAAGACAGCAGCAACCCATCCCCGAGTGGGGCAAACGGTTAAGCTCTGGGCGAGTAAGAGGAAGGTCGGCATGTTGAGCCCACCAGAGCTAACCTCACTCTGCTGCTAACGGAAAGGTCAGCAGTTCAAAACCACTAGCCACTCTGGGAGAAAGAGAGGGCTTTCTACTCCCCTGCAGAGTGATAGTCTGAGGTGAAACTCACAGGGGCAGTTCCACCCTGTCCTAAAGAGTCACTGAGAGTCAGTAGTGGATCATTAGCAGTGAGGTGGGCTTTTTGGTTGTTGGGAGTTTTTGTTTTGTTTTGAGCGTTTCCTCAGAAGAACCCCCTGGCAATCTTCTTCCTAAAGGTCACAACCATGAAAACCCAATGGGGTGCAATTTTATTCTGAAACACGTGGGTTAACTATGAGTGAGAATCTCACAGATTAGTCTTCTGTACACACCCAGGCACAGGCATACACATGGAGAAAAGGGCATTTTAATAAAGTCTATAGACATTGATTTGTTCATTTCTCTCCTTATTAACTTTCCATCTAAACTCATTGACTTGGCTGGAAGCGATGGGATATTGTTCCCAATTGTTCATGATCACATGAATTATTTTCTGTGTAAGTGTTTCTTTTTAAATTATTGTCATTCTCCACCTTCAGGCTTCCTTGACTTTAATTCTTGGTGTGAATGTCAGCGTATCTGACTGAGCTTTTCCACTTTGGACAACTTAATTTCACAACTACCAGCAGCGAATGAGTGAAAGGAATTTTCTCATTAGACAAAGACAGATGTAGTTCAAAAAATAATTCCTTTGTAATATGTATTCTTTTATGGGCCATATTTTAAGATGTCAAGGGAAGTTGTGAGGTCTCTTTTACAAGACCCCAGGCTTCTATCTGTAATACGAAGGCAGGGTGCCTCAGAATGTTTTAACACCCTTAATGATGTGGTGTTGGTGGTATTCAACCACATGAGGGATTAAGATACATTAAGCATTTTAAGTCTCTGTTCAATGTTAGAGTGCTCACTTGAATTTTAGGTATCAAAAGCAAGCGGAAGCCAACCAACTGTTCTCATTCCCAACAATAAAATGTGGACATTTTTCTCTTTGAAAATCACACCAACTCTTTCCGTTGTCAAATGTGCTTCTGATAGGATTTTGAAATGCAACAAGAAACAATGCTTCCTTTAAATACAGCAGTTTTTCATAGTAGGAAACCCTTTTCTCAGGTGAGGGGAGAGGGGGGAAAAAGAACTGTTTTCTGTACTGTAACAATTGGCAAGCACAATAAATACAATTCGATGTAGCACTCCCTAAAAATGAAAAGTCAAATGTTAGGTGCGTCCCAATTTTTATTCCCTTGCTATTTGTTTTGGATGACTTTCCCCCCATTTAATTTGCATAGCTATAAAGCATCGTAAGGCAGGACCATAAACCCATGTTACTGTAAATTAATAGGCTTTATTGATAAGTAAATACAATGTTTCCAAATTCTCCTAGTTGCATTTGCCATTGGTAAAATTTCACTAAATTGAGCCCAAATGTCTTTTGTTCTCCTCAGAGCCATGCCTAATTTTCTAACTTGGTCGATGTAGGTAAAAGTTGGTGATAAGGAATGTGACATCATGGACTCCTTTAAACTCTACATTACGACGAAATTACCAAACCCGGCCTTTACGCCAGAGATCAATGCTAAGACGTCTGTCATTGACTTCACCGTGACAATGAAAGGCCTCGAGAATCAGTTGCTGCGGAGGGTGATCTTAACGGAGAAACAGGTAATCACCTTCTTAAGGTAAAGAACTTCTACTTATCATAAACTTTTAAATCCGTACACGGAAAGTACATAACAAATTACCTTACTAGGGCATCATTTTGCTCTCCTTATTCCTGCCAGGAAGCATCACAACTCACCTCTCTATCCACCTCAAGCATGCTCACATGTGTGTATACACATGTCATTCCTTCTGTAGGCCGTTGTATGCTGACTTTCATGGAGGGAGCCTAAGTCTATGACCCTTTGGATGGGCCCAGAGGCACCTGGGGTTCACACTAGTGATCCTCGAGCAAAAGAAAGTGCTCCAAGTGGGTTTTATTATCACTATCAGAGTTTCAACCGCAACTTTTTAATGTTAATGAGAGGCATCACTTTACTTTTAATTAGATGAAATTTGCACCCAAGTGGGGATATTAATTAAACGTAATGGAGGGTCCTAAGAAAGCCAAGAACAACTTCAGATTGGAAGATTTTAAGAAACCAATTCAAGATTAAACTGATCTCCAAAATAAAGCTCAGGAAATGCAATGTCTAAGCCTACGTACATTTGCATAAAGCAGAAGTTTGGGTATTTGCATAAATAAATAGATTTGCATACACATGAGTGTGTATTTGCTTAAATATGATTCATTTTCTTTGGATAAACTGTAGGACGAGGCAAGGTTAGGAATAATAAAGGCAGAGAAGCATACTATGACAGAATGAGACAAAGAAAGACGAAAGAATGGCCAATGAGAGGACAGGGAGTACAGATAAATGGATGGCCACACATTTGCAAGAAGGGAAAGAAAAAGGATGGAGATGCCAAGAAATAGGATGAATCAGTGAGTTGATAAGTGAAATCCCGTGTAGCCAAGAGAGATGGTTCATCTTGGGAACAGACCTTGAAAAGCAGCCTGTCTGGTGGAGCGGAAGGAATATAGTCCTGGCTTGAGTCTCCTTAACGGTTTGATCTCAGTTCCCAGTGTTGGAATGCTCACTGTAAGAGGGGTTCAAATCCACCAGCTGCTCTGAGGGAGGAAGATGAGGCTGGCTCCTCCTGTAGAGATCTACAGACTTGGAAATGCTATCGAGGGTTTATGACTTGATGGCATTGGCTTTTCTTGCTGAAAATGAGCCCTCCTTTGTAGTTCAACTGGCGCTGTTGGTCTATTCTGAGATGAGTCTTCACTGGTCCAGACCCCCCTCCACAGGCTTCTGTAAACTCCCTTCATGTCTGCAGAGCGCGCCACAAGCCTTATCCTACACTTCAAGAGATGCACAGAGAGGCAGCCTACCCATCTTTCTTTGGTGACCCCAAGGTGGTTTTCCTGGTGCCTCTCTCACACCAGGAGAAAATTAAGCGCACGATGGGGGCATCCTGCTCCCATGAATTTAATCCGGTCCCCTTGCTACTACCTACCCTTCTTATAGATGAACAAATGGATGCCCACAGAGAATACAGATCTCATCCTTTTTTTAAAAATCATTTTACTGGGGGCGCAAACAACTCATCACAATCCATACATTCATCCATTGTGTCAAGCACATTTGTACAATTGTTGCCCTCATCATTTTCAAAACATTTTCTACTTAAGCCCTTGATATCAGCTTCTCATTTCCCCCCTTCCTTCCTCATGAACCCTTGATAAGTTATAAATTACTATTATTCTTTTCACATCTCACACTGACCAATGTTTTCCTTCACATACTTTTCTGTTGTCCATCCTCCTGGGAGTGGGTTATAGACAGAACATTGTGATTGGTTCCCCCTTTCTTGCCCCACTTTCCCCTCCCCCCCCATATAGCTACTCTCCATATTTGTCTTCAAGGGTTAATCTGTCCTGGATTCCCTGTGTTTCCAGCTCTTACCTGTACCTGGGTACATTCTCTGGTCTAGCTGGATTTGCAATGTAGAATTGGAATCATAGGAGTGGGATGGTGGGGAGGAAACATTAAAGAACTAGAGTAAAGTATGTTACATTACTGCTATATTGTACCCTGACTGGCTCATCTCTTCCCTGCAACCCTTCTGTAAGGGGATGTCCCATTGCCTACAGATGGGCTTTTGGTCTCCACACTCCTTCTCATTCACAATGATATGATTTTTTGATCTGGGTCTTGGATGCCTGACGACACCCCTATCGACACCTCATTATGATCACACAGACTGATGTGCTTCTTCCATGTGGGCTTTGTTGCTTCTCAGCTAGATGGCTGCTTGTTTGGCTTCAAGCCTTTAGGAGCCCAGATGCTATATCTTTTGATAACCAGGCACCATCAGCTTATTTGCTTATGCATTTGCTTTGTCTTCTGTGATCATGTCGGGTAGGTGAGCATCATAGAATGCCAGTTTAATAGAACACAGTGTTTTTGCATTGAGAGAGTACTTGACTAGAGGCCCAATGTCCACCTGCTACCTTAATACCAAATATATGCACATATATCTATCTCCCATTGTCATATATAAGCATATTTACATGCCTCTATACATACCCTTTGCCTCCTAGTTCTTTCCTCCATTTTCTTTTACTTTCCTCTTGTCCTACTCTCATGTTCAGCCTTCATTTGGGTTTCAGTAATTTCTCTCCGTTACATTGCATTTGTACAGGTCTCGTCTTTAACAGCTCATGGACTTTATGTTATACCAACCCTCCTAGATGAACATTCCAGATCATGTTGTAAAACTTAAGGTTTCACTATGTCCAGATGCTTGTTTTTCCACACCGCATTGAGAAAGAATTTTATTCTGTCCATATAGTGCTGTGCTTCAACTATTGGAGGATGTTACTGTGCCACCCAGGAGTGATCTTTTTAATTAGGATGATTCATTAGCTAGTTCCTTACCAATGCAGTCATGTTCTTAATTACCATCTCATCAAACACTGCAAACAGGCTAGTACAATAACACTAGTCTTGGAGTTGGAGGGAAGGCAGTTGCCAGTAACTAGTTGAATGTGATCTTTTGGGGTGTAATTTGGAATTCCTGTTTCTGGATCTTTGGTTTCCCCCGATATTAAGTTTTAATAAAAAGACAAGGTAAATGTAGAATTTTCAACCTAACGAATGTTTATTGAATTAGTCCCTTCTCTGCAAAGCCTCAAGGTAAGCCCTAGAAAGGATACAAGAATGAGTGGGGTAAATACGTGCCCTCTAGGTGCAAACCTAGAAGATATACAGATGAATGTATATCTTCTCTGAAGATATACAGATGAATGTTGTCTTGCAGTCTTTGCTTGGTTAATTGATTTAGGAAGAGTTCCTGGAAGTAGTGAAAATTTGTGAAGGGATTTCCTTCCATAAATAATTTTAAAACACCCCCTTTTAGCATCACTCTAAGTGTAATAGCTAATTCCATATCAGAATGGGGAAAATTTCCTGTAAACAACATGATTGAGACGACATATTAAGTTATAGAACCAATCCTCCTGAATGTGAAAAGTGCCCCCGGGTTATGTATAATAATGATCTGATTCTTTGCTAATATGTCTAGGGGTCAAGGATCATGACATTGACAAGTGATTCAACAACAGTAATAGTAATAGTAGAGTCATATTTAGAATGAAGTGACCAAGCACAGTATGGATTCATAGGTGAAGGATACAGATGGGCTCATTGTACTGGTCATACAACTTCTCTGAAAATTAAAAAAATACATCACTTGGTAGGGGAGAGAAGGGGACCTTTTCCCAATGATCAGTGGACAAGCCCTTCTCACATATACACCCAGGGTGAGGAACAACAGCAACATGGGTGGAGGGAGGCAGTGGAATTGTACATATCAGTACAAGTGTAAGATATGAAAATAATAATTTATAATTAGTCAAGGGTTCATGAGGATGGTGGGGGGAGGGAAAAAAGGAGGAGCTGAACTTAAGTAGAAAGGACAAAGTTTTGAGAATGACGATAGCAACAAATGTGCAAAAGTGTTTGACACAATGGATGGATGGATGGTGATAAGAGCTGTACGAACCCTCAGTAAAATGATTTTTTAAGTAAAATTAAGTAAAAGTGATTTTTTAGGTAAATTATTTTAAATTGTACGAATAAAAATGTTTTGAAAAGAATGATGGAAGCATATGTATAAATGTGTTTGATGCAATTGATGTGTGGATTGTTATGAGAACCCCCAATAAAATGATTTTTTAAAAGAAATACTTGCATAGAAAGAGCTATACTTTCTGCACACTCTGTTCCCCCCTTCTGTATAAGGAGCAGAAAATAAAATGAGGAATGGATTCATATTGTCCACTGCCGGTGCCAAACAAGGAGCCCGATGTTCAATTCCTTCAGGCAGATTCCAACCCAAGAGTTCTTACTTGGCCTGGGTAGCCCTTTCACTCCCTGGTATTAATGCCTCTTTGTTTCTTAGCCTTTCCCATGGCAGCAATGTGGGGACAGGTTTTAAGGATAAACTTAGACCTAGGAAGAAAGCTGGAGGGAAGAGGACGCAATGGTTTTGGCATTTTTTGTCTCTGGCGTGTTAGCATAAGCGCTATGGAAATAGAATGCTAGTGGACACCATTCCCCCCAATTATCCAAGAGTTCAAGAAGGAAGGAAATGTTTTGAAACCAATTGTTGTCACAATTAGACAACATTATGTGATATGATGGAACTCTGTAATGTTAGGATGCCGGGATTAGCTCCTAATAAAGTGGCTTGGAAGAAACAAACAAACTTGAGGGGAAAAAATTATTCAAAGAAGCGGAATTAGTGACAGGTAGACCTGGCTGTTAATAATACTGCTTTCTGCCATTTGGGGGGTTCTTTGATTTAACTCCTTTTTAAATTGATCATCATTATGAGTAAGTTGGAATTGGTATTAATACTTGACAATTGGTATTAATACTTGACAATTAATACTTGACAGTTGCCTCTCAATGTTTATTTCCCTCACCCCTCTTGACAACAGGAGTTAGAGTCTGAGAGGGTTAAACTGTTGGAGGATGTGACTTTTAACAAGCGGAAGATGAAAGAACTTGAAGACAACCTCCTCTATAAATTAAGTGCTACAAAAGGTACTGTGGTATTAAGAACTAATCAAGCGACGAATTCTGCATTAAGATTCTGTGTAAACTCTTTCCAATGCCCTCGTGTTAGGAAATAGCCCAGATATCAGTGCAAAAAACAAGCCAGGCAATTTCCATCTAGACATTAAAGAGTGTGACTGCAGGGAATCTGATTTTTGAATTAGCAAATAGAGACTGAGCATTTGAGAATAGCACCGTTTTCTTGATATAATTGCTCTCTCCTGAGAAAAATAAGGGCTCCCCACAGAGCTAGGTAACTCATAATAGGCTAATTTGCTTGCCCAAAGGAAACTGATGTGCTCAATCTATCCCTCCCTCTCGCCCCCCCAGATTGACTCTCTCACTTGGTGTTGAAAGGCAATTACCGTGATGTACTGTGATGTGAGGAGTCAGAGTCAGAGGTATCTGGGCACCAAAGACCCAGGTGGCTCTTGGCTTGGCTTTGATCTTTCACTTAGACATCAGGGATAGATTCTTCTCTGGGAGATGGGGCTTGGGGGAGCAAATAGTGGTGCCACTTTCGTTTGGGGAGATGTACTCTCTTTCTGCAATATTTACAAACAGACAATTCACCTGGCGAAAACAACATTCAACAAACATGAGGTTGTTCTGTAGTAGGCAAATCACGGCAATCTCCGTTCCACCTTTATCGCTATAGATTTACTGCCAAATCCTTTCCGATGCACGAAGACACCCCCCTCCCCCCCCCCCATGGGTGCAGAGTGAACTTGAAAACCATCGTGTTTCCAAGATTCGTGTGAGCTTCTGGAAACAGATCTTCAGGCCCATCTTCCTAGGAGCCTCTGGGTGGGTTTGAACTTCCAGTCTTTGAGCTATTTCTTGAGCAGTTAACCATTTATGCCACCCTGAAACATCCCTTATAATTCATGTCATAGGGAGAGGCACTTCTATTTGCCTTAAGTGCACCACTTTAAAAAAATAAATCATTTTATTGGAGCCTCACTTATCACACTAACAGCTCATCACTCCACACACACATACACACATACATTGTGTCAGCACCTTTGGAGCTGCCATCCTCCTCCTCAAAACATTTGCTTTCTACTTGAGCCCTTGACGTCAGCTCCTTTCTCTCCCTCATGAACCCTAGGTAATTTATAAATTATTATTATTGTGTCATACCTCACACTGCCCGATGTCTCCCCTCGCCCACTCCTCCACTGTCCGCTAACCAGAGCGGAGGTTATATGTAGATCCTTGTAACCGACTTCCCATTGCACCACTTGTGCTAGTGAATGTCCCCATCTTTTGATTCAGGGTCTTCTCTCCGTCCTGTGAGCGGTCACTCGACATTCCAAACTCAAAAATAAGAAAGCTGGGCGCGCCCTCCCTTGATTCATCCCAAGAACGTGCCAGCTCAAGATCTCTTTCCTGTAAGATTCATACAATTTGGACTTCTACAGTAGGCATATCATCTCCTTCAAAGTCATTCCTCACCGTCCCCGGTCATCTGGAGTCCTAGGACAGACCAAAATCTCATCTTTGCAGACACGGGGGAACGTTAACTCGGCAGGCCTCGGCCTCCATCTGCACCTCAAACACTCATGGGTAGTACTGGACGTGGTCGACGTCTATTAAAAGCAATAATGAAGGGTTACACTAAAAATCAATAAGGCTTTTCTTCCCCCAAGGACAAACAATAGATAGAGAGATGGTCTCCAAATTGACACTTGCTGGAAACATGGAGGGACCTGGGTTCTCAGTGGCCAAAATTCTTGGCCTGAAGTAGCAGGAGTAGAGAGTGCCACACGCCCCTGGGTCAGCCCACGTGTGTAGCCTTCTGATCTGCTGCACCCTGAAGAAGCTAAAGGACTGCCTGGGGACGCCTTGAGGAGACTGGCCAGGCTGATAATGGGCGTGATAAGTCACGTCACTTCAGGAAGGGATAGCGACAGCCTCAGAGAGTGGACGATCATTGTCTTCAGTTACTTGAAGACCCAGCTTAAGGAGTGCCTGGAGGAGATTTTCAGGCAGAGTGGGAAATAGTCTCCCTGCAGGGGTCCTCAAACTTCTTAAAACAGGGGGTCAGTTCACTGTCCCTCAGACCATTGGAGGGCTGGACTATCGTTTAAAAAAAAATGCAACAACTATGAGCAAATTACTGCGGGCCCAGGGCAGCAGCAGTGACAAAAACACCCAGTGGGCCGCATGTGGCCCGCGGGCCACAGTTTGAGGACCTCTGCGCTGGAGGCATATTAACTGATGTTGGATGGCAGTTTGAACAGAAGCCCTTGATGTCTTAAGGATTGTGAGAATCTCCTCGTTTCTCCGGAGGGTTTTAAGAGTTCTAGTTGAGGCTGAGCAGGATCATTCCAGAAGCCAGGGGCTCGGCGCCGTGGCCTTCCCATTTTGTAGCCTACAGCTTCCCCGTTGGGCCTTTAGGTTCCTTGGTGGATGACGAATCCCTCATCGGCGTCCTCCGCACCACCAAGCAGACAGCCGCCGAGGTAAGTGAAAAGCTACACGTGGCCGCGGAGACGGAAATCAAGATTACTACGGCCCAGGAAGAGTTCCGGCCTGCGGCGACCCGCGGAAGCATCCTCTACTTCCTGATCACGGAGATGAGCATGGTCAACATCATGTACCAGACCTCGCTGGCCCAGTTCCTGAAGTTGTTCGACCAGTCCATGGCCAGGTGGGCCTCCCTCCTCACCCTCCTACCCCCTCTGCCTTTACCCCAGAGCCTTAATTTAAAAAAAAAAAAAATTGCCTGCCTGCCCTTTAAGAAGTTGTATCTGATTTCTCTGATTTTAAAAACAACAGCAATAACAAGTGTGTTGCAGGTCTGAGAAATCTCCACTCCCTCAAAAGAGAATCACAAACATCATTGAGTACCTGACGTACGAAGTGTTTACCTATTCGGTCAGAGGCCTCTATGAAAACCACAAATTCCTCTTTGTACTGCTCATGACCTTGAAGATCGATCTTCAGAGAGGGACAGTTAAGCACCGGGAATTCCAGGCTCTCATTAAAGGTAAAATTGTTTGGAATTCCAATATGGAATGTAGCAGATAGTACTTGGATATGCTCTTGGGTGTGCTGGGAACCCATTTTTCAGGGTAAAATAGATAAATTTCGTTGTAGGGAAAGTTAAGGTCTTATTTCCATGCCTCTCCCTCCCCCCCCCCCACTTTCCATTAATTTCTCTGGTTATTCAAGATGAGTTGTTTCACATCTGTGCTAATTCTGTGCTTTTTAAATTGAATCTGATTGTTGTTGCCCATGATTACCAACCAACCAACCAAGCAAACAACAAAACTACTTACCATGGGGTTTATTCTGATCCTGGCAACCCTAGATGTATTGGAGTAGGCCAGGGTTTCTACGACCGTGACTTTTCAGAATTAGAGAACCAGGCCTTTCTTCCAAGCTGCTGCTAGGCAGACCAGCCTTGCAGTGAGTTGCCCTGGTTCTATCCTATGGGAGAAAGGGTGTTATAGGGGAATGAGCCATTTATAGCAAGACTCCTTTTCTGTCAGCAAGAGTGTATGGTGATTTTTAAGACTGAACATGCTGGCCCACATATATTTCACATTTGAAATGAATTCTGGTCACTTATCTCTGCATTAAATATATAGTTAAGAAAATCAAATAATGGTATTTTCATGTCAATCCAGTTATGTGGGTTTTGTCGGGGTGGTTGTTGTTTCTTAAGCACCTGCTCCATAAATCCACCTGGCTACTATTGGAAATACTAGGCTGAAGCAGATGTTGCTTTGGAAGAACTAACACCTCTCGGTGTGGATAATGACAATTTGAAGTGTTACAAGAATGCTAATAGCAAAGCAGTATTAGGTCCAAATGGAGGAAGAAATGACATATGAGTAGGAGAATCAAAATGAGCTTCTTGGAAGCGTACCATTGTGTGACAGGTTGTACATTTGGGGGATTATTTGATATGTGGTCAAAATGTTCCCGTCTCTTTCTTGTGCTCTTTGTAGATAATAGTTTAACAATATCTTTTCTGCCTCCCTCTAAAAGAAACTAATATTTGAGATGGTCCCTAAAGGGTATGTAGAAATGAGGGAACCATTGTGTGCTAAGACAGAATAGCATGAGCACACGTGGGTGGGGAAGATGTTGACATTATAGGAAGCAGTCTGGTTGTATTGGGTGTTACAGATTGAACTGTATCCTCCCTAGACTATGTATAGGTAATCGCAACATCTAAGCTTTTAGATGGAATCCTGTAAGGAAATAGAGTTTTCTTTGTTACAGCAATTAGCTCATACCCGAGTCAGGTGGGTTCTAAATCTAATCACTTCTAAGTGACAAGCAGGGAAGCTAGACAAACAGACAATCATGGGGGAAGGGATGTGTCCTGTTAGGATCACCAAGGAACTAAGGAGCATAATCAACATGACCCAAAGACCCAATTAAGTTTTTGAGCCGTCCATAATTGTTTGAAAACAAACTCCTTCAAAGCCACCCACGTGTGGCATCTGTGTTACTGCAGCATTCGTGAACACAGTGGGAGTGGTGGACGAATGGGAAGAAAGGCCGGGCATGTATGTTGGTGACATGCTGTGACGAGTTTTGACTCTTAGAGGAAGCCTTTTTTTGACTTATTAACAGATGAGGAGTTGTCGTGGGGATTAAGCAAAGAGGCGACGTGGTCAGCGTTCTTCTGTAGTTCTAGTTTGACGCCGTATAGCATCCAAAGAGAAAGACTCAAGAGAGTGTGCTATTCAGGGAAACTTCCCAACCACCGGAAGGGCTGAGCCTGAGGAGGGAGTTGTTGGAGAAACATCCAGAAGGAGATGCCTAAGAAGGCAACATTGCAGCATGGTGGAAGAGGAAGGGCTAGGTGGATGAGCCTGGGCTTTGAACCGAGAGGCTCCCAAAGGGCCAAGGCCACGTGCTCAGGCTATGGACAGCAGCACATCAAACAGGGTTTATTCTCGTTCAGAGGATGCAGGTAGGGACCCCAGCTTGTGACTGAGACGGAGTCTAGAGGGCGTTCTCCCCATCAAGATCTAACTTCCTCCCCCCCCCCCCCCCCCACCTTGCTTCTCCTACCCAGCAAACACACAACACAACCCATAGAAAGCCCTGAAGGACACAGGGGTCTTGGAAGAAGGAATGCCAATGAGGGGTGGCTGCGAAACAGGGCAGCACAGTGCAGAGGGGGGTTTCAGGAGGATGCCCTTTGCTCCAAAGAATGAAGAAGGCTGCACCTCTGAGTGTGAGCCATTTGGATGGGCCCTTTTAGGTCCTACAATTGGGAAGTCAGGGAGAACCCAATGGTATCCAGGAGGGTCACTCGTGAAATGTTTTGATGGAAGTTTATTGGCAGAGGGGAGCCATCAAGTGTTCTCATGAGCAGGGACATGAGAGGAGGAGAGTTAGTCCTGTCGGAAGATTAATCTGAGCTTTGTCTGATTGGTTAGGGGCAGCAGTATAAGTGGATCAGCAGCGAAAGGGTTCTGCAAACAGAGCAACTTTATTGTACACTTGTATCTGTTTTGAACAGGCTGACCTTTTGACAAATGACTGTCTAAAAGATGGTGCGACTTTGTTTTTAAAAGCTGTTTTACAAACTTCAACAAATATGTCTCTTAGATTATGGGTGCGTCTTTTTGGAAAAATCCTTTTGAACTCACTATTTAGGAGAAGGGAAATAAAAAGAAAAGGTGTGATTTCCTGAGAGTGACAGTCCTATATGTCAATGACTGCTTCTTTTCTGTAATATGTGTAAGATGCCTTTGATTACATTCTTCTGCCTAGAATGTCAGGGCACTTAAAAAAAAAAAAGAAACGGACAGCAGGAGCAGTCTTCCATTCTAGAGTAATGTACCTTTTGTTTTTGTTTTTGTTTTCACTTCTGCTCAGTTATTTCAGAAGGATATTATCTTCCTCTTGTCATATTTGTATGAACAAAAAACACCTTTGGGAATCTGTTCTTCACTCCTAGGTTGGACTAGACTCAGCTCCTCTTTCCAAGCGCAGGAGAGGGAGAGCTAGTGCTGACGTAGCAGCGAACTCTGAAAGTAGCTCGCCCTTTGAGCCAAGCCTGTTCTAAGAGCTCCACGTGCACGGACCTGTGCAGTCTTCACAGCAACTAACCTGACAGGTTCTGCTATGACACCCCTGGGAGAGAGGAGGATGCTGAGAGAGATTGAGTCGCTTGTTCAAAGGACAGAACTGGGTTATTTGGGGGAATAGGATGGGTTCTGGCTGTTGTAGGTTGGTTTAGGTGCACGGGCTTAGAAACACTGAAGTCACTGGGATGTCATCTCCTGCTGTCTCTGTACCTGATGATTCCATGAAACCATTTCCTTGGAGACACTCCAGAAGAAAAGGAATGAGTCATGCAGTTCCTCGTGTGGTGGTGACCCCCAACCATAAAATTATTCTCGTTGCCACTTCATCACTGTCATTTTGAGACTGCTATGAATTGCCATGTCAACAGCTGCTGGGCAGGATGCATTTCCATTGTTACAAATTGAGCATTAAATTGACCATTAAAGCACAGTGATGAATCACAAAAGCAATATGTCATTATGCATTGTGAAATATTTGTTTCTAATGGCAAATAAATGAACTGCTGTCTGGAAGCATGGTGTAGCATGGGTAAGAATCTTCACGTCGGGTACTCATATGTGGGTGTATGTGCGTGGGGGCAGGCCCACCTGGAGATGGAGAGAGGAGTGGTGTCTCAGTTCCTAAGACCATCAGAAATATGTGCTTTCCGATGGTCTTAGGCAATCCCTGTGAAAGGCTCATGCCACCCCCAAAAGGGTTGCGACCCACAGGTTGAGAACCACTGTATTAGAGGAACAGAATTAGTTACAACAGCATGCAAGCATCTATCTAGTCTAGTGGTTGTTCCTCTTACCAGTAGCTGTCCATTTCAGTGGTAACGATACTAATTGCCAATTGAGGTCAAGTTGACACCACCTCACAGCGCCTTGCTGTATAACAGAACAAAATGCTGCCTGGTCCAGCTTGGTCCTCATGATGTTTGAGTCCACTACTTTGGCTATGCTATCTGTCCATCCATCTCATAGAGGAGTCCCATGTTTTCCCTAACCCTCCACTTTTCCAGCCAAACACAACGCTCTTTTCTAGCAAAGTAATTACTGCTAGTATGAGGCGTGCTGTTACCAGGTAGTGAAGGGAGGAGTGGTGACTGTGAGAGGAGAGGTTGCGTGTTATAAGGGTATTGTGACACCAAAGGTGCTGACCCCAAATTCTCAGGAGTGATGCAGGAGGGTTCACCCGGAAAGAGTGTGTGAGGTCACACATGTTCTGTGGATGGTGCTCGGTTGAGAGAACAAGGTTCTCTGGTCCTCTCCCTTCCCCTTTGCCCCAAGAGTTGGTATGTGGAAGTGTTTGATGAATTCTAAAGGAAGATTATTGGATTTAGAAGGCCAAGAATCACTGTTTTGCAGACATTTGAATTAAACAGCTGTGGAGTTGGAATTGTTATGAGAAGATATTACTACAGTCCTATGCTGTAGAGGAATTTTGAAATTGTAAATATAATCTCATATTTTGTTGGGAAAATGCCACATTAGGTTTGCCCGTCTGTGTTGTTATTGGCTTCGTGTTTTTACACAAATAATGTTCTATATTTGTTTGCCAACCATGCCCTCCCACCAGGTATCTCCGTAAATATACTATGCTAATTCTGTGACAGACCTGGGGCAGGGAAGGGAAGGCTGGTGATAAACAAATGTAGACTAAGCATGTTTATTTGCATGAATAAATGTGTGTGTGTGTGTATATATATATATATATATATTTATATATATATATATATATATATTACATGCTCCCATTCTCTACTGGACTATGATATCCAGAAGGCCAATGGTCTTGTCTGATTTTCTCTGTTATGTCCTCAGTGCCTGGAGCATGCTAGGTATATAGTGGGTGCTCAATAAATATTTGTTGAACAGGGGAATTATTAACTTCCATAGATGTTAGCCGCTTGTGTCAATCCGGGTAGATTAGAGGAACAAATTTCACAGACATGCAGATAGGTATAAGGAAAGGGTTTATATACAAAAGAAATGTGACACTGAGAAGGCATCCCAATCCAGTCCAGTGCAAAGTCATAAGTCCAATATTAACCCATATGCCTGCAATCAGTCTATAAAGTCTGCTTCTGACTCAGGAAGTCACAGGTCAATGGGTGCAGAATTCTGGCACTGGCAGGGGTCTCCCCATGGCTCCTCGCTTCCAGGGCTCAGGTCCATCAACAGCATGCCCCTCCAGCTTCAGAGGTCTGTCTTCATCAGGGCAAAGCCGAGTGGTGTCTCCGCTGGCTCCTCCAGCTTCTCCGATGCAGCCAGCTTGCCTGTGATTAATCGTCTCTCCAACTAACTCCCAACAACTGGGGAATATAGCTTCTCATCTTCACGAGGGAAATACCACGAGATTTCCCAGGAGTCTCAGGTGAAAGCCATGCCCACACAGAGGCCTCATCAGCTACTCAATAGCTTTCTCCTGATTAACAGGCCAGACTCCACCCCTACACTTCAATTATAAAATTAACATAAGCACATGACTGCCACACCGCTCTCAAAAAACCTACTGTGGATTCAATATATGCCCATTCATCTACTCCTCTCCATCCACCTCTATATCTGTTCATCCATACATCTATGTCTCTAAATCTAACTTAGTTAAAAAAAAATAGATGGATTTGAGAAGGGTGACAACTAATTTAAGAAGAGCTTTTGAAACAATCACACATGAAAAGATCAACCATGTTCATTGATAAATGACCATCTTATATTTGTTGATTGCTTAAAAAAATAAAATGTTAAAAAGGGGGAGCACAATTGCAACCAAATAAGAAACATCCCTACTGGGAATAACTGGCAGGAAGTTACTTTCTGCATCTTCCAAAACGATGTAAATTGGTAAGGGAAAAGCCAAGACTTTGAGGACATAGACTATGGTTATTTCCCAAGCTCCCCACATTAGCGGTAATATGTGGTTACCTTGTTTCTGTTCTTTGGAAAATGAATATCTAAAACCAGCTCAGGCTGCCCTCGTTCACCTTGTGGGACATTTTCCTGCAGGGGGTGCTGCCCTGGATCTGAAAGCCTGCCCTCCCAAGCCCTTCCGCTGGATCCTCGACATGACCTGGCTGAATCTGGTGGAGCTGAGTAAACTCCCACAATTTGCAGAGATTATGAACCAGGTAATATGGGACCGGTAAATAGGACGGTTCAATCTCCCCAGGCAGACCTGGGGCATTTTTAATTAGGCCCCATGGTGACAATTGCTGCCGTCCAAGGAATGAAAGAACCCAATGGTGTGAAGTGAAGGTGTGGTCTAAAATCTCACCCAGAATTCCCTATAGAATGCCGGGCCTTTCTTCTTGTGCTATTTTAGTCTGGAAGCTCCCCTGGCAGCTTCCTACCTGGAGTGGCCCTGGCGACATCTGAAATACCAGGACCATAGCAGCAGGCAAGCCCCCACAGGATGACAAAGTGTCACATGACAGATGGCTATGAATGTAGGGCTAGGTATTATTATTTGCTTTTTTCCATTAGTTTTTTGTCTGTGCCTAGGATCCGTTAGCCACTTTTTGCTTGCTGTGGGATAAATACTTGGCCACAGCAACCACATCTCTCTAAGGGAAATATCATTGTTCCCCTTTTGTAGACGAGAAAACAGATTCAAAGAGGTTATTGCTCAAAGTCACATAGCCAAATGAGTGAGCCAAGCAAAGTCAGGTTCACCAAGTGGATTCTGCGCCATATCGACTTTAGATAAGGTTTCTGAGGTCTTGTACAGATGAGGCACAGGCGGCCTCATCTTGCTCCCTCAGAAGGGCTGATGGGTTTGAACCTCAGACCTTGTGGTTAGCTGTCCAACACTTCCCCGACAGCACCTCCAGTGCTCCGTGCTGAATAAGTGGCAGAGCTTGAGTTAGAGCTCATGCTTGTTCCATGGCATCGTGATTGCTTCTTTTCATCCCCTCTCACACCAGAAGTGTGGGTGGTGGGGGTAGGGGGGCCCATTCTCAGGAAGGTCACCGGAGTTCAGTGGTGGCCTGCCATCAGGTGGCCATCTGCTTGGCTTGCTGGTAGGAAGGAAGGAGGAAGTGGAAGATCAATCTCCTCTCGTAGGTAGGTTTCAGGAATTGAGAGAACAATAACCTCAAATAGTAGCTTCCCTAACCTTGGCCTCTGAGACCGAATTGTTTAATGCCTGGAAGCAGTTGGTGGGAACAGGTGAAGGCCAGGAGCGGACAGGGGCAGGAAAAGGGAGGCAGGTGGACGGCAAGGGCTGGAAGCCACCCCACTGCCCATAACAGATGCAGTTCGCTCCACAAGCTCTACAGTGATGCCGTCGGATTGAGCACTTGCAAGGCCCATGGGCTGGGAATAAACACTGTCTGTCTCTGGCTATGGGCCAGCTGGTGGGCTGCTGGCGGCGCTGTGGGTAGTAGCTCACAGGTGCAGGATCTGTAGGGTCCGGCTGCTGTAGCCCCTGGACCCTCCGGGCACCATGTGGCCAGATTCAGGGAGGGCAGCCCAGCAGGGAGGCCACTACAATCTCAGGAAGCAGCCTCCTCCCCCCACCCCCCATCGTGCAGAGCCCCCTGGGACAAAGTTAGGCCAGCTGAATGACAGAGTAGCTGTGCTGTCATCACCCTGGGCCCCCGTTATGTCCTTGGCACGGTGAGTCATTTCCCCGCTGAGTGATTCTGGGAAGGCATTAGAGTATGCAGCCCCTCTGTGCCCCAGTGGCTTTCCACTCCCTTACAGAATGGCAGTCTGGGAAACCCACAGGGGGCAGGCACGTCTACCTCTTGTCCTACAGGGTGGCTATGACTCAGAATTGACTTGATGATGTGAGTTTTTTGTCGGATGCCTCCATTTATGCCTCCATTAATAATTTTTTTTAGCAGGAGGGTGGGAATCAGGGTCGGGGAAAGTAGAGGCAAAAGCGTATTCCTGAGGAGGCCTGGCAGGTGGGAAGTGTTTCATTAGCACCCAGGATTTTGTACAGTGTTGACAAATGCTGTCCGAATGACCCAGCGAGACTGTTGCCAAAGAGTCACGTCGGGGCTCACTCATCATTAATTTCAGTCATGGATTTTGGCAGCGCTTGCCCTCCAGGCAGCCCCTTGCAAGGCCTCTGAAAAGCCCCTGGTTCCCTCCCAGGCTTCTGAAGGGAAATAGGGGTTTGCAACCGCCTCATGGATCCAAGATGTCAGGCCCCAGGGACCTCTGGGAAGGTGAAAGCTGCGATTTATGTCATGTGTCACGCTGCTGTCAGTCCCAGTGGCTTCCGAGTTGGCTCCAAAGGGTGGCAGGAGAACCTGTGAACATCAGCGTAGGTCCGGCCTCCACATGTTCTCCACGCCTGATTTTCTCAGAACCAGCTCCCCGGGCTGGTCTCCCGAGTGTCTCCTGGCTGAAGCTCAGACTTAGCGCCTTCCGGTTAGCAGCCGAGCATGCTGATCAGTTAGTTACCAGGATGGCCTGTGCTGGCGGTTCTCCACCGAAAGGTGAGGTGGTGCCTCCTCTTGAGGGACATTTTGCGATGTCCGGAGACATTTTTTTTTAATCATCATCACGACTTGGGGGGCGAGGATGTTTGTTACTGAAGGCTAGTGGATAGAAGGCAGGGGGAAGATGCCAAGAAACCCAGACACCTCAGGACAGAGAGTGAGCTCATCTAGTCTATTTTACCCCCGGCCCAGTAAGTGCGATTTACATTGGATCCCAAGAGTAGTGAATCATGCAGGAAAGCTGAAAGCCCTGGAAAGGGTAATGTCACCCACACTGCTCCAGTCATTGAATCAGAGGGAACAAATGAAACTATATTATTGCGTGAGATTGGGTTGACTAGAGAAACAAATCCAGTGACCCTCGTATATGTGTTTTATGTCAAGAAGCTTTATATATCAGGAAAGCATCCTAGCCAGGTCCAACTCAAGTCCAAAAGTCCCTCTTCAGACTCATGCAGCCAGATGGCCTGATACAGAACGCAGGAAGATGACAGGCAAAGTTGAGTGGATCCAATGGAACAGTTGATACCCAGGCTCTGGCAGGTCTCCAGGTGACTGGCTGGCATGAAGGTAAAGGCAGAGAAAGGGGAGATTTGCAGAATCCCCCTTCTGGGAAGACCATGCCCACAAAGAGGTACCTTCAATCTGTGACATGACTGACAGACTAGGCTCCACCCCTGCACGACTTCTGTATATCAAGTTGGCATGAAATTATTTCACTCTCAACATGCGTATACCTAAAAGACTATTTTACTCCAAAAGAGCATCCATATAAGGGTATTCGGGGAAAAAGCCAAATCAAATCAAATCAAATCAAATCCACTGCCGGGGAGTCCATTCCTACGAAGCCAGCCTGGAGGACACAGCAGACCTGTTCCCTGGGGGTCCCAAGGTTGTCATTCTTTAGGGAACCAAATGGCCAAACCTTTCAAGTGCAGAGGAACCAGTGGACTCAGATTGTCCTGACAGTTTGTCCTGTCAGTACCTGACAGTGCTTTGCCTGCTGCGTCACCTGGGCAATGGATTCTAATTGTATCTGATTCCACGGCTTATGCATTGGCTTGTTTCTTTCAGATATCTCGTAATGAGAAGGGGTGGAAGAACTGGTTTGACAAAGACAGCCCAGAGGAGGAAATTATCCCGGATGGATATAACGACTCGTTAGACACTTGCCGTAAACTTCTACTTATCAGGTGAGATGAGGACCACGACGACATATTATGAGAGATGGAAGCACAGTTCCTCTTCTGTTCTCAGCCCTTCAGGGAATTTACTTCCCCATGACCCTGTAGTGGAAGGTGCTGCTCAATTTTGGATTTGGGCGACAGGTAGGAGGGAAGGAGTGGTATCTTTTGACAGCAGATTAATGGTTGTGTTTTGGGGGAAGGAGAGTGAAAAAGGCATTTTGATTATTCACTTTGCTCATCACTGAGCATTGAGTGAGTTGTCAGTGAGTTCTTGTCTTTTTTGGGGGGGGGCATCACTGCCCTCTGGTGGTGGGAGTAGGCGGTCCAGCCTTGCTCCTGGAGAGCTGCTGCTGGATTTGAACCTCCAACCCAGTGAGCCGCAGTCCCGCGCATGACCACTATGCCACCAGGTCTCAGCCCGAGTTCACGTCTTAAAATTCTGAAGTTTTTAAAATCTCACAGACCATAAGGCAATCAGTTTCCAAGCTAAAATTGAATTTTGTTTGAGGAAAAAAAATGAAACAAGACAAGACTGCAGTGCTCTTGCAATGTCTACATGCTATTAAAAGGGCAGCAGAAGTTTGGAATCAGTGTTCAGGGTCAACATTTTTCTCTCTCTTCCCATTTTCTTGGGACTTCCTAGTTCTACAATACCTCTTGTAGTGGAAGAGCCATTGGGATGGTGTGTGTGTGTGTGTGTGTGTGTGTGTGTTGTGATGGACAAGGAGGGAGGGAAGACAGGAAGAAACCAGACCATCAAAGAGAATCACAAAACCTTGGAGGCTCTTCTAGCGCAGCATGTACAGAGTAGGAAAAGCTCCGTGTTTTTACTGGAACAAATGTGACTCTCTCTAAGCCATCGCCTTAAATTTTGAAACTATGCCATATAAATAGAACAAACTCCTGGCAAATAAGAACCTGACAGGTGTGTGTGTGACCTCAAAGATCAAGCAAGATTTATTTCATCTACCTCTGTGTGTGGAATCTCTTACGTGGGAGAGTACAACAAATGATGCTAAATCAGTTTCGAAAAACGAAATGGTGATTAAAAACTAAATTGTGGGTAAAAATAAGTATAAGAACATTTTTGCCACAGTAACCATTTTTTAATGTGCCATTCAGAGACGTTAATTGCATTCGCCCTGTTGTGAAACGATCATGACACTGTCTTCAAAAGCCTGCTCACCCCAACCAGGAACTCAGTACCCTTTAATTAATAACTCCTTCCTCCCCATTTTCCCCAAGATGACAACTACTAGTCTTCTTTTGAGATAGAGCTGTCTATGCCAGATTTTTTTCCATACTGTGAAGTGGGATCATGCCAATAATTTGCCCTTCGAGGCCTGATTGACAGGAACCCTGGTGGGCTCGTGGTGACGGGTTGGGCTGCAGTCTGCATGGTCAGTGGTTCAAAATCACTCGCTGCTGTTCAGGAGAAAGACAGGCATTTCTATCCCTGTTTACAGTTTTAGTCTCAGAAACCCTCAGGGGGGCCCGGTGAGTCGGCATTCACTTGATGGGAGTGAGTTTTTCATGCCTGATTCATCTCGCCATGTTTTCAGGAAGCATGATCGGAACTTCATTTCGACTTGTGGCTGTAGAATACATAAATTATCTGTGTGTGGACAGTCCATTCCTGCTATCCATTTGCCCGTTGATGGACACTTGTATGTTTCTGCCTTTCTGGTGTTAGTAGAGCCGCAGGGAGCATTCATTAGGTTAGTAGGATTGGTCTGAGTCCTGGTCTTTCCAGTCTTTGTGGTGCACACCCAGGAGTGGCCTTGCTGGGCCCCAAGTCAAAAATGACTGCCCCTGGCAACACTGTGCTTTGCTTGTTGAGGATATGGCCGAATGATTTCTACAGCAGCCACGCCATTTAACAATCCCACCAGCAATACAAGGATTCCAGTTGCTCCACAAATGTTATTTCCTTTTGTGCTGATAATAATCATTTTAGTGAGTGTGATGGGGGGGGGGCACTGTACTCAAGATGGCTGTGACAGGTTGGATTCTCCCACTTGAGACTAAAGCTCTGCAAGGTGCATGGCTGGTTGGCCTCAGCCATGTCCTGCAACGGGCAGAGGGCACAGCCCTTGGATTCCAACTGAATCCCCAGCACCTAGACCCAAGCTTGATGTATAGTAGACAATCAATATTGGCCTCAGAATGCATGTGCACCTACATATTATAATCACTGCTTCTCTGAAGTGGTTAGCCTCAGCAGCTATGATAATGACTGAAGTTTCAGCATTGTTATTTCTTTTTTCAAATTAGATGCTTGGGTCACCTGGCTCCTAAGTTCTCCTTCAGATCCACAGCAGATGGATTTGTCCCTGGCTTCATTCACCCTTCTCCTTGTCAAAGCCGCAGGATGCATTGACATCCATCCTGGAATAGATAACCTGGACGTTCCTCTTGCACAGATAGGCATAAGGGACCATGAATCGAAATGTGTTCTTATTTGTTGGTGCTATTGCTGAGGGTCACCGTGTCAGTTCCAACTCATAATTGCCCTAAAGAACATAGCCCACCCCAGTCCTGCCCCATCCTCAGAATTGTTATGTCTGAACCCATTGTTGGGTTCAGTCTGTCCTTGTTGAGGGTTGTTCTTTTTCACTGACCCTCTACCAAGCATGTCCTTCTCCAGGAACTAGTCTCTCCTGGTAGCATATCCACAGTACTTGAAAACCAAGTCTCACCGTCCTCACTTGTAAGAAACATTCTGGCCGTACTTCTTCCAAGACAGATTTATTTATCTTCTGACAGGGTGCGATGTATTTCATTTTCTTCAGTAACATTATAATTTGCCGTCCCTAAGTCTCCCTTATTCATGGTCTTCCTTTTGCATCCATATGAGATGATTGAAAATGCCGTGGCTTGTCCTCATAAGTGCTAGGTTTTTGGACATTTAAGAGAGACCTTTTGGAATAGATTTGCCCAAAGCAATACGTCATTGGTTTTCTTGACTATTGCCTCCATGGGCATTGATTGTGGCTTCAAATAAAATCAAATCCTTGACATCTTCAGTGTGTTCGCTTTTTATTATTGTGTTCTTGTAAATACTTAGAACTGGGTGGAATTTTAATAACGTAAGAGTGAGTTTATTTTCTTTGACTTGTATTCATTTCTAGGTCTTGGTGCCCGGATCGTACTGTCTTTCAAGCAAGAAAATATATTGCAGATTCTTTGGAAGAGAAGTACACAGAACCAGTTATCTTAAATCTGGAGAAGACGTGGGAAGAAAGTGATACACGAACACCCTTAATATGTTTCCTGTCCATGGGCTCTGATCCAACCAATCAAATTGATGCTTTGGCCAAGAAACTGAAGTTGGGTAAGATCAGCAATATATACAATATAACCAAACATCTGGGTTTTTTCTTTTTTTTTTTTTTGTGGGCATCACTGCCTCTGGTGGTCATGGGCGCTACCCAGTGCTGCTCCTAAGAGCCGCCACTGAATTTGAACTGCCAAGCCTGCGGGCTGCAGTCCCGCACTCAACCACTTACGCCACTGGGGCTCAGCCCAAACATCTCTGTTTTTAACCTTATATTTTTTTTGCTCTTTATAATGGCATCACTGATTCTTAGAAGTGTATTTATACAATTGTATTTAAGATTTCCTTCTTTGAGGTCTCCTAGTGTGAAGGTGTAACTGAGCTTTCTTTCTGTACAGAGAGGAATGTATTCACCTCTGACATACTGGATTGTTTGTTTGTTTGATTGATTTTAAATTGTGAGATGACTAAACTTCATGGACATCTGATTAGCAAAAATGAACATTCCAGGAGTAAATTTTATGGCCATTGCTCTTTGTAATCACAAGGCGTATTTTGTCACATATTAAATAACTATTACCATTATTTAACTCATAGTAATTAGGTTTGTTCATATTTTCGTTCACTAGCTTTGTTTTTCTCTTTCTAAGGTCTCGTGATGAATTGGGTGGATTTTTTTTCACAGGAGATGTTTTGCATTCAGCAATTCTTACACATTTTGTTTCAATTCCTTCATTGTAATTCCCTCGGAGTGGCATCACCCATCCCTATTTCTCTGTATTCTTTCTTCTTCCTTCTCCAACCCGTCTGAACTCTGCCCTTGAGTAGATGCTGCCCCCTTGATCTCAAATTACTCTAAGGTGTGCACACTTCTGGGGGTTTTCTGGTGTCCTTTGTAGACCTGTCTCTTGCTTGGCTGTGCGTTGAGCAACAGGAGCGAGTGCATTTCCAACCCCGAAAAGTGGCCAAGGGTCATAGTCTCAAGGTTCCACCATTCTTCCATATGACCAGCAAGTCCTCATTTTCAGTTTTGTCCATCAGAGGGGTTGGTGGTGGTTGGGGGGGGGGGAGTAGTCACCAGCTGCTGGGTGGATAAAGGTCATCACTTCTGATGACCAGGAGCATATAAGAAAGCTGGGAAGATCTCCCCTTCCTTGTCAAGAGCTACCAGTGTTTCAGACCTCGGCTCAATGGAATGCTGTTTGCAACTTCAGGTTCTCTGCCATTTGCTGATCTGTCTCCCTTCTTGCAACTTGTGTTCAGCTTCTTCTCCTAGTCAGTTTTCAACCCTTTTCGTCATCCATTCCCTCTGATACTCGGGGTTCCAGGATATCATCCATATTTCTTTCCATTTGATCTTTCATGTATATCTTTGTTGTATAGGGTGTCTGTAGCATGTCAGCCTAGCTTCATATCTTGCTGGGAGTCCAGTCAATAGTTTTATGTTTTTATAATCAATATACCAGATTCTGTGAGATGAATAGAATAAAGCTTAGAAAGGCAGACGTGTAAAAATGTCAATGAAATATAATATGTCAATGGCTATAAGAGAACTTCAGTGGATGTTTCTTGATTATAGGTTTCCTAGCTGCACAGACTACAGGGGGCACTAAAGCAAAGCATCACTGGGATGATATCTTAAACCTGGTCTTTAAAATGAGATAATCGTCTCCCAGGTGGGGAAATAAGAGTTAGAAGGACTTTCTAACTGGGAGTGGGGAAGCAGGGCAAAGAGTTATAATCACACTTCAGTTGTTTAAGTTGTTGAAGCAGTGAGGAGTCACTGGGACCAAAGAATGGGGACCTTCGTGACACTTTGGTAAGACTGAGCCATTCTGTATGAAGAAGAGTTACTTATCAGCTATGCACACTCTGAAATCCGAATACCACAGACTTTATCATTTGGAATCTGCCACTTGTCATCTCTGATCTTTATAACTGTACCTCGATTCATTTATGTAATCTTTTTAGAAGTGATTATGAATCACAAGGTAAAACTTACATAGACTATAGTCAATAGTTGACATAAGCACATTGTGTCCAAGTATATCGTACAGATCCTTCTGGACTGAAAAAAGTCAGCTATGGCAGCATGGGTCTGTGCTCATTCCCACTAGTCTCAACTTAACTTTGTTACCAAATGTTCCCAGGTTCTGTTGGCAACATCTCATAGTTGAGTCTCAAAGTTCTTCGGGGCTGTTCAGTTGCTGTGTTTGAATCCATTGTTGAAGCCACGGTGTCAATTCATCTCTTTCAGGGTCTTCCTCTTTTTCACTGACCCCTCCTATACTGAGCCTGATGCTCTTGTCCAGGAACTGGTTCTCCTGGTGACTGTCCAAATTGTGTGTGAGATGATGTCTTGTCATTCTCATTTCTAAGGAGAATTCTGGCTGTATATCTTCCAAGACAGATTTCGTCATTCTTCTGGAACTCCGTGACCTTATTCATCATTCTTTGCCGACACTGTATTTCGATTGCATCAGTTCTTCTTTTGTCTCGATATCCATTACCCAGTTTTTTCATGCATATGTGGTGTGGCGGTCATGTACTGTGTCAATTTCATGATTGATGTGGAGGGGTGGAGTCTAGCCTGTTAATCTGGAGATAGTCAATGAGGCCTCTCTGTGGGCATGGCTTTCTCCCGAGAATTCTGAAAAGTCTCTCAGTATTCCCCAATTTGAGAAGAGTGACTTGACTCAGACTCCAAGACGACGAACCATCAACAAGACAAGATGGCAGCGTCCGAGGAACTGGAGGACCCGGAGAAAAAGCCAGATGGCTGTACCCTGATGGAACCAGACCTCTGAAGCTGGAGAAGCCACATGGAGATCCCTGCCAGGACTGAGTTGCTTCTACCACCACTGGATGCTGTTGATGGACCCTGAACCCTGGAAATAAGGAGCCATGAGGAGACCCCTGCCAGCGCCGGGATGCTTCGACTGCACGTGTTTCATGAGTCAGAAGGAGACTTTATAGACTGGTATTGGACATATAGGTTAATGTTGAATTTATGACCTTGGACTGGACTGGGTTGGGATGCTTTCTCAATGTTCCATTCCTTTTGTATATAAATATTTCCCTTATATCCATATGTGTGTCTATGAATTTGTTTCTCTAGTCTACCCGGACTTATACATGTGGTGACTCAAAATGGCTTGAATCAAGCACACCTTTATCTTCCGAGTGACAGCTTTGCTTTTGAACACTTTAAGGAAGTCTTTTGCCCCATATTTGCCCGATGAAGTAGACCATTTAATTTCGTCACTGCCGCTTCTATCTGCATTGATTGTGGAGTCAAGTAAAATAAGACCCTAGGCTGCTTCGATCTTTTCTGCGTTTATCATGATGTTGCTTATTGGTCCAGTTATGAGGGTTTTCCACTTCTGGATGGTGGAGTGTAACCCATACTGAAGGCTGCACTCTTTGATCGCCATCAATAAGTGCTTCGAGGCCTCTTTGCTCTCAGGCTTGTGCCAAGGGCAAACCGCGGATGGTTAATGCGTCTTCCTCTGATCCTGATGGCATGTTTCTTTTTCATATAGTTCAGCTTCTGAGCTTGTTTGCTCAGTGTGCAAGTTGGGAAATTATCTGGACAGGACGCATCCACTAGTCCTGTTTCGGTAGAGCGAGTCTATGTGTTCCATCTTCTTGTGCTGCTTCCCACATGGTTCCATGTTTTCCCTGCCACTGTTGTTAGGTGTCATTGACTTATTTCTGACTCACGGTGACCCTGTGTGCAGCACAACAACACACTGCCTGGTCCTGGGCTGGTCTCTCAAGTGCTTTGTTTGAACCCATTGTTGCAACCACGGTGCCTCCCTATCTTGTCCAGGGTCCTCCTCTTTTTCACTCCCCCTCTATTTTGAGTATAAAACTAAAGCTGTTAAAATGAAACTATTATCTAGGCAGAATGGCATATTAGTCTAGTCTCAGATCTGGATTTTTTTTTTTTTTTTTTTGGTTTGGGTCACAGATCACCTCGAACGCTCAAGATCAATGGAACCTCAGGCAATCTGGAAACCCACACACCCCACCCTAGTTCACAGCCAGAAGAATTAAGATCTGGAGATCCAGTGCCAGATAGGACCCAGGACTGATTCTCTTTTTAAAGAGGTCATTTTTATTAGGGGTTTTTACAGTTCTTATAACAATCCATGGGCTGAGCCCTGGTGGCGTAGTGGTTGTGCGCGGGACTGCGGCCCACTGGGATGGAGGTTCAATTCCAGCAGTGGGGCTGGACCTCCTACTCCCACCACCGGAGAGCAGTGATGCCCCCCCAAAACAAACAAACAAACAAACAAACAAACAAAAACAATCCATACGTCCATTGTATCAGGCACAGTTGTACATAGGTTGCCATCATCATTTTCAAAAGAGTTTCTTCCTACTTGAGCCCTTAGTATCAGCTTCTCCTTTTTCCCCTTCTCACCTCGTGACCCCTTGATAAATTAAAAATTACTATTATTTTCATATCTTATACCATCTACTGTCTCCCTTCACGCATGTTTCTGTTGTTTGTCCCCCCTGGGGTGTGTGTGTGGGGGGGGAGGGTTAGTCATCAGTTATTGTGATAAGTTCCCCCTTTTCTCCACCCTCTTCCCCCACCCCACCCCCTTATGATATCAATACTCCCCTTGTTGTTCCTGAGGGTTTTATCTGTCCTGGATTTCGTGTGTCGAGCTGTTAGTCGTATCAGTGTACATGCTCTGATCTAGCTAGATTTGTAAGGTAGAACTGGTGGGGGGTTAGTGGGGGCTGGGGTTGTCAGGTCAGGCATAGTCCTCACTCTCTGTCCAGTGCTGCAGGACTTACTCCTGAATCTTCAAGACTTCATCTCAGAGCTCTCAAATCTCACTTGAGTGGCCCTTGTCTTTCCTGTCCTCTCAGTGCCTTTGGTAGATGATACAGCCCGTGACTCAACAGTAACTTGAGAGGTGGGGTACAATCAGCTGAAGTTTTAGAGGAAAAGAGCAGAATACTGCTAACTGGTCCTAGTCAGAGTCTGCAGGGAGAGACTCGGATGATGGCAACAAATGTACAAATGTGCTTTGCATACAATGGATGTAGGTGTGGATTGTGATAAGAGTTGTATGAACCCCCAATAAAATGATTTAAAAAATAAAATATACACATTAAAATTTTAAAAATTAAAAGGAAGCTGAGCCCCGGTGGCGCAGTGGCTATGTACGGGACTGCAGCCCACAGGGCTGGCCCTTCAAATCCAGCAGCAGCTCTCCAGGAGCAAGGCTGGGCTTCCTACTCCCACCAGGGCAGTGATGTGAGAAAAAAAAAGAGAGAGAAAATTAAAAGGAGAGAGTTTCTGCACAGAAGAACTGGAAGCCAGGGAGGTAGGGTGGATTTCACATGAGTCTTGCTTGGTGTGAGACAGGTACTTCAGTCTAAGAGGAAGGATGGGGCCGAAAATATAATTTAAAGCAAAGGCCAGAACAAAACAACCAATTTAACACATATATAAATGTATGAATGAGAAATGAGATATTACTACAGCATAAATAGGGGAACATTTAAAAATAACGAAAAGGATATTTAATTCTGGAAACACTAGAAAAATCTCAGGAAAATGGACATGTTTCTAGAAAAATAAAAATATATAAATGCATCCTTCAGAGATTGAGAAGCCTCTAATAGAGAAGTAAGCAAGATGAGCGCATGAGAAGTTTAAAAATGATTACCCTGTGTGTATAAAAGATTTGTGGGGAGGGTCAAGTCTTTAACATTTTTTGAAGGAATTTCATATGCTGCATTGTGTCCCAAAGCATAGCAAAGGGGAGGGTATGTTTTTTATTGTAAGGGGAAGGCATATTTCTAATTAAAAAAAAATCAACATAGTAATAGCTTAAAAGAAAGAAAACCAAAGATTGATCTCATTTATCATTGTAAATTCAGGAATCATGACTAAAACACAAGTAAGAAGGATTCGGTGTAACATTAGAAAAATTACTTTCATAAGAGTATAATCACAAGCCTTGACCAAGTAGATCATGGGAGAATATAAGAACTATATTGAGACATCTCTAAATGAAAGGCTTTTCTTATGCCATTCTGCTATTGTACTGATCGCTACTAAAAGAGCATTTAGTACAAATTCCACATTTATATCTGACTTTTAAGATGTGAGAACACATGACATTTTAAAAATATGACATTGACTATGAACTTAAAACAACCACATCCTACTTATGGGTGAACACCTAGAAACATATCCATAAAAACCAGGAGTTAGAGAAAGCTGTGTGTTCTCACCCCCATTATTTAATACTGCTGTGGAAGATATAGCTGGTGTGCTTGAAGACACATAAATTAAAGCTACAACTATTGGAAAGGAGAGATGAAATCATCATTGCTCTCAGACAATGTGATTGTCTAACTGAAAAAAAGCACAAATGAATCAACCAGAGAACTATTAGCCTTAATAGGCTAGTTCAATAGAGTGAATGGTCACAGAATAAATATATAAAAATCAATATAACTAGCAAACCTTATACCTAGCATCTTATGTAATTTTCCTGTTCATCATTGAATCCTTCAGGACTTTTGTGCATGTTGATCTATAGACCCTGGCCTCCATTAAGCAGGAAACCCTCCCCCAAGTTTTTCAGCAACTGAGTGAACAAATGTTTGAATGACTGTCACGAATAATTCATGATTCAAATCTAAATTAGT
>PVJH01000360.1:0-128680 GCA_004026705.1 Nesogale talazaci
TCTGTCCTTTGAGAACAGATGCAGTTGGATGCTGGAAAGTTAATGCGAAAATGATTTTCATGTTGACTTTGGAGCCTTGGCGGCACAGCGGTGATGCGTTGGGCTGCGATCTGTGTGCTGTGCAGTTCGAAACCACCTGCAGCAACTTGGGAGAAAGACTGGTCTTTCTACTCCCACCAGCAATTAGAGTCTTAGAGTCTCAGAAACGCACAGGGGGCCTGCTATGCATCGGCACTGACTGTTTTGGGGACTGTGTCAGGGAAGTGGCGGAATACGGGCATTCATCTGTGCTGGGGTCAAGATTGCGGAGTAGAATGCAGCCGGATGGATACCGCCTCTGGGACTCGGCTCGGGGAACGTCTGCTTTGTCTTCAGCAGCAGCCAGAGGATTACCCCAGACACGTGTTTCCATCTGGGCTCAGAGCCGGAGCTTGGTGCCCTCGACCCTACTTTGAGAAGTGTCTGCTGGTTTCAGAAGTTTGCTTAAGTGTCACGAAGGCTTTCCTCCGATGGGGCCTCTGGACTTTGGGCTTTCACTGTCATCTTTCAGCTTCTGCAAAGTCAGGCTGCAAGCTCTAATCCTGTTCCCTCCTTTGGGCTTAGATTTGTTTGTGACGACAGGGTTAACTGTGGGGATTTGTTTTAACTTCAGAGTCTAGTTGCTGTGGTTGTTCCCAGATGCCAGCGACTCAGTTCTGACCCATCGTGACCCTCTGCACAACCAAGCAAGCCACTGCCAGGCCCTGCCCATCCTCACAATTGTTCCTGCATGTCGGTCCTTCTCGTTCAGGGTCTTCCTCTTTTTCTGTGCCCCGCCACTTTACCAAGCATGATGTCCCTTGCCAGGGGTTGAAATGGCTAATCCCAGGAGAAGTAAGTTTGCTTAGCCGATGGTCAGCCAAGGCCACCTCACCAGTGGGGTACCTGTCACGCGTGTGTGCTAAGAGGGTGGCGTGGCAGAACAACACATGCCTTGTTGCAAGTGGAGAGTGGTTCCTTTTGAACAAAGGCTTGGCAGACAAGAGACAGAGCTAAAATCAGCCTCAAAGCCCCAAGGCCCTGTCCACCACTGTCAAGTGGGTTCTGGCTCACACGGACCCTGCAGATCTGCACCAATGGTTCCCAGAGGTTGCTGAGACCACAAACGTTCGTGGAAGCCAAGTGCCACACAATTCTCTCCCGTGACTGCTGGTGGGTTTGGACTGTCGGCCATGTGGTTAGGAGTCCAGCACTTAACCCAGAGAGCACTGGGGTTCCTTAGCAGAGAAGAAGAGATCTGAAACCCAGAGAATTTCCTCTACAGGTAGCTGGCGACGAACTCATCCTCTGTCCAGCCTTCCACTCGTAGGTAGGAGGGGCTTCAAAAAGTTTGTGGAAGGAAGGAAGGAATTGTGGAAGGAAGGAAGGAGGACAGTGCACTTCTCCCACCAACTTCTTGAAGCCCCTTCCTATGCAGCAATGATTCTCAGTGGCGTGCTCACCACTGAGGCAATGGAACAGCGGGGTTCCTTTGTCAGGGATCTTGATTTAAACATCATGTAAGTAAAGACAACAACCGGTGTAGAAGCGTCTCTTGTTAACCATCTCCATTGTTTGTCTTTTTTTACATCTCCATTGTTTGGTGTGTGTTTGTAACTTAGGAATTGATTCAGAATGCAGAAGATGCGGGGGCCACGGAAGTTAAGTTTTTGTACGACGAGACGCAGTATGGGACGGAGTCGCTGTGGTCGGAAAACATGGTGCAGTACCAGGGTGAGAGCAGCCCCGAACTAGGAGCACGGGTCACTTTCTGACGAGCATGACCTTTCGTGCTTTAGACTTTGCTGGGAAAGTCCACCCAGTTCACGATTTGCTTCCTGTCTGCTCAGCCGCATAGTTCAGTTTTTGATGGCAAAGGCTATTGGTGATTTTAGAAGGCAAAGGGTAAAAGCCCAAACACAATAACAAACAATGTAGTTGTGTGATGTGTCTTTATAAGGATTTAAAGTTTTGTGGAAAAAATGCCAGCGTTTGTTAATCCCGTGTCTCCATAAACTTTCTGAGGCTCCCGTGGTGGTGTACAGAACACATCTGCCAAGTCAACAGTGTTGACAGGACCATTCAGCGTAGGGGCTACCCGTTGGGCTTAGATCCTCAAGGCCATCTGTTCAAAGCTGCTAGCCACTCCTGGAGAAAGAGGGAGTTTCTACTCCCACAAAGAATCGCAGCCTCAGAAAGTCACAGGGACAGCTCTGTCCTGTCCTCTAAGGTCACGATGAGCTGGCATTGAGCCGATGGCAGTGAGTTCCTTTGACTGAGATTTTACCAGTCATGATGAACATTATTGGCCCATCCCGTATACTGTCTGTAGGCACATTTGTCAAGTTGTCCAAGGCTGTGCTGGTGTAGAGTAGGTTTGGGTGGGAAGAAAGACTGGTGGTGGGGGTTGGGGGGGGCGGGGAGGTTTATAGGGAGAGAAACAGGAGACCAATAAGAGAGCCCTCCCTAATGAGGGGGCCTTAATCTCCAGCTTCTCCCACTCCCATCCATAGTGGAGACCAGGGATGCCGACTGACGGTAGCCACTGTCATGGGCTCTGTTGTGCTCGCCTCAAGGTCATGAAAAGGCACAACACAGGCCAGGCTTCCCGCCTGTGATCATCTAAGCCAAATCATCTAAGGCAGCGAATACTCCGCCCTGGAAGTGTGTTTTCATTTATATTGGGAACCCCATTCATGCCACTCCTGTGGCTTCGTCCTCCCTGCTGAGTCTCGGTACAGCGGAAGCCTGGGACCTCCTTGGTTGTGAACACTGGCCCTGCTCTCGCCCTCCCCAGGCTCGGCGCTATATGCCTACAACAACGCCATCTTCACCCCCGAGGACTGGGATGGCATCCAGGAAATAGCCAGGAGCCGGAAAAAGGATGATCCTTTGAAGGTCGGAAGATTTGGAATTGGGTTTAATTCTGTCTACCACATCACAGGTACAGTGCTGGGCTTTTCGGCTTTGCTAATGAAATGGCATTTCTTTGGTGAGCTTCAGAGGTGCTGTGATCTTACAGGCACCTCGCCCAGCCTCTCCTCTCAGAGGCAAGGGGGATGCCCAGGACTTCGTGTGTCTGGGGTGTTCTGAAATCACTGCAGCACCCCATCACGTGGGGCTGAGTGGAAGTCGTCACGACCCAGCCGATTGATGCCGGCTGGTAAGTCACGTTCCCCCGGGTTTAAAACACCCACTTTGGAAACTGATGTCTCTAAAAACAACCTCTGACATGCTTCAGGCAAACTCATGTTCTGAAAACCATCTTGTAGGTATTTTTATGATAATCTGCAGGGGTTGGTAGGGAAAAAGATATTAAGTAACTGACGGAGACTAGCTTTCTGACGCACGTCTGGGTCCCTTCTCTAGTTCTGCCTCCTGAAAATTATGCCCGTAGAATTTGGAGTGTGGTCAAGATGACTGTGAAGGCACACTCTGCATTTAGAGAGAACACGACTTTCTGTGGGGGACACTTGTACTCAGAAACTGTGCCAAGTGATGTCGTCTCTAAGAGGACACAGTTGTTTTGGCAAACTTCACACTCTTCATCATTATTATGTCGTGCTTTATAGAGACACTTTCTTTCATGGACTTAAATGGTCCTTGTTAGGGTCTCATTTCAAATGGGTTCTTGCCTGAGAAGGAAGGAGGGTCTGAGCGGGCAGGCCTGTGGCTCTAACTTAGGTGACCCTGTAATTTAACTCCCGGATTGAGGCCCTCTTGGGAGTGGATGCGGGCTGTGGGAGTAACACGTGGGTGGCCGCCATTTCTGGGATAGCTTCAAGCCAAGGGATGTAGGGTCATCCTGTCTGAGGCCCCCTTTGAGCAAGCCTGCTGCCTTTCCAGGCTTGAGCTTTCTTTTGGACTTTCGAGGTAGTGCTGCTTCTATATTTATTACTTCACAGAGACAAGTGTTGCTTCCTACCCTGGGCAGTTCATGTGAGTAAGCGGAGGCCTGCTGGTGTCGTGGTTCTGTTTGGGGCTGCTAATTGCAAGGTTAGCGGTGTGAAGCCACCAGTTACTCCTTGGGAGAAAGATGGGGGCTTTTTACTCCTGTAAACAGTTACACCTTGGCAACCTACAGGGTCGGTTTTACCCTGTCCTTATAGGGTCACCACCAGGGGCCATCAATTGGGAATGCCCCCACCCTCACCCCCGGCTGCTTTGAAGGGACTGCATATGTTTGAATACGCAGCCTGGACGCTGTGTCGCCAGGAGGAGGTCAGAGGGGAGACTCTCACCTACACCTCATTAGATACCTATCGTGTTGACATAAACATGGTAAACATGCCAGTAAATATAGCGGCAGGTATTATTTTCTCAAGTTTTAGAGCAGCTTCCCTTTGCCGCTGGCCGCACAAGTGCGAATTGGAAGAAAAATGTCAACGACCATAGCAGTTTTGATTTCAGGGGGACTATATTATATTAGCTTTAGGGATTTCTGTCCGAGGTCATGTGTATTTCTTATGTCAAAGGGCTCTCTTTCCAGAGTTAAAGGGTGTTTTCAGAAAGTCTCTGTGCTAGTCATCCAGCCATCTGAGGATCATACCACATTTTGATGGCAGTGGTCATTATCCATCTTCTAATTGACCCCAGATCAGCCTGGGATTGTGAACTGGCTGCAGGGTAGGGGTGGGGGTAAACCGGGGAGGCGGCTCCCGCTTTCAGCTCCAATGTCAGGACTGGACAAAGCTCAAAAATAGAGCAGGGACTTAGGCGGATGGCCACAACCCTGGAACTCCCTGCAATAGCCACAGGGGAAAACACCCCACACCTCCAGTTGCCATCTGAGGGATAGTGATTGCACCCTGAATTTCAGAAGTCATCTGGGCTGTGGACTTTTTCTTGGCCGGTTATTGCATGTCCCTGTTGCATTTCTCCCGGCAGATGTCCCCTGCATCTTCAGCGGCAGCCAAATTGGGATGCTGGACCCCCACCAGACGCTCTTCGGCCCGCAAGAGTCCGGCCAGTGCTGGAACCTCACGGAGGACAGCGAGGAGATCCGCCGGCTTTCCGACCAGTTCGCGCCCTTCCTGGGCATCTTCGGCAGCACCCAGGAGACGTTCCGCGACGGCCACTTCCCGGGGACCTTCTTCCGCTTCCCGCTGCGCCGGCAGCCGTCCCAGCTGAGCGGCAACCTGTACGACAAGCAGAAGGTGCTGGAGCTGTTCGAGTCTTTCCGCGCCGACGCAGACACCGTGCTGCTCTTCCTGCAGAGCGTGCAGGCCGTGTCGCTGCACGTGCGCGACGCCGACGGCACCGAGCGCCTGCTGTTCTGCGTGACAGCCACCGAGCCCCAGAGCCCTGCCCGCGAGCGGCCCGAAGCCCTCCGGACCCTGGGCGCCGCCGTCCACGACTACTGTCACCGCGTCCCGAGCGACAGCATCACCTGCGCCACGTACCCGCTGCACATTGTGCTGGAGGATGGGGCCACGCAGGCGGTGCAGGAGAGCTCGTGGCTGCTGTGCAGCGGCGTGGGCGGCCGGGGCGCCTGCGGGCAGCTGGACACGCTGGCCGATGAGCTGAAGTTCCTCCCGCTCGTCGCCATCGCCGTGCCCCTGGGCGGCCCGGTCGGGGACACCGCGAGCGAGGGCGCGGGCGCAGAGGTGGGCTTCGCGGGAAAAGCCTTCTGCTTCCTGCCACTGCCCCCGGGCGAGGACAGCCGCACTGGCCTGCCCGTGCACGTCAGCGGCTTCTTCGGCCTCACGGACAACCGCCGGAGCATCAAGTGGCGCGAGCTGGACCAGTGGCGGGACCCCGCGGCCGTGTGGAACGACCTGCTGGTGGCCAGCGTGGTGCCCCAGGCCTACGCCTCGCTGGTGCTGGCGTGCATCGCACGGCAGCAGGCAGCCGGGGACCCCGACTTCCCCCTGTCACCGGCGGCCATCTACGCGCTGTGGCCCGCCGTGGAGCGCGTGAAGGCGCCCTGGCGGCCGGTGCTCGAACCCCTGTTCGGCCTGCTCTTCCAGCACGCCGTCATCTACTCGAACGGCCGCCAGTGGGTCCGCCTGGAGCAGGCGCACTTCTCGGAGCTGGACGAGGGCCTGGCGCACACGGGCGCGGTGCTCGGCTACCTGCAGAGCTCAGGGAGGCCCGTGGCCCAGGTGCCCACCCATGTGACCACGGCCGCGGGCGCCCGACCGGTGAAACGGGTGACGCCGGCGCTGGTGCGGCAGGTGCTGCGCAAGACGCCTCCGACGGCCGGGGCCGCGGACCGGCTGCAGCTGCTGGCCTTCGTGCTGTCAGACCAGGCGTACGGTGAGCTGCTGGGCCTCGAGCTGCTGCCGCTGCAGAGCGGGGCCTTCGTCCCCTTCTCCTCGTCGGTCGCCGAGCAGGACGTCGTCTACATTCCCACCGAGGAGTTCCCCAGGTACACCCTGCGGTCCCCACCCCCCCTCACCCCCCCACCTCTCCCAAGGTCCCAGCCGACCCGTTCCTGGCCATTCGCACTGGAGAGACCCTGAAGAACAGCATTGAAACGCGGGTGGCATAGCAGGGGACACATCCCTACGAGATAGACGGGGGCTACTTGTGTGAGCCCAACAGTCTGGAATCTTCTCGATGGCTTTGAATTTTTGAGTTTGAGGACAGGGTAGAATTGACCCCGAGACCTTTAGGGGAGCAGACAGCCGGTAGGTTTGCAACCCCCATTGGCCTGGCAGTTATTGGCCCAATTTGTACCCAGTCCCTTCCTCCCAGTGTAGACAGAGTTTGGAAGGATGTTGCAGAGATGCTGCCATACTTTATGTGTTGAAATATTCATGGAGGTGGACATTTTTCTTTTTACAGTCCAATGTGAAAAAGCATCCACGGGTTTTCTGGGTTCAGGGGAAAAAAACCAAACACGGAACCCGTTGTCCAAGCAGTTGTTTTCTTAGCAGCCATCGTGACCGAACAGTGAGAACCGTAATTATCAAGGGCTCATCATAGCTAGGCGAGTCCACCATAGTGATCGGCTGATCATGATTTATTTGGTGAATTCGTAGTGCGTTAGTTATTCACCCTTTAGGTTGTGATCATGAGGTGGTGATGACTTACTCTGATGAAATGGACCTTATGCTCATGAAAAGATACTGCTCTATGTGACTCTGCGGGCGGGCGGGCGGGGACATCTCGGAAGACAGAACTGATTTGATTCTAGGGTGTTTAGGATGATGCTGAATTTGGATACTCTGTGGGGCTCTCTCACATTTTAAAGTAAAGCTCACTATCCGATCACATGCCATTGCCATTTGATTGGCTGCATTCCTTAACCCTTACTTCAGAGAGCAGGGGATGTTAGCTTGTTTGGAAGTCGGGAGCTGATGAGACAATTATAATGATGTTGCCATGTCTCCTTTCACCTGTTAGATCCCTTTTCCCAGGTCTCGAAGGAAGATTTCTTCTGGATAACTTGAAGCCTCACATTCTAGCTGCTTTAAAGGACGCTGCCCAAACCAGAGGTATGGCAGATTCCCAGTGATTTTATTTCCAATGACTCCCAATCCGGTGATAAAAAAAAATAAAATAAAATGGAAACACTGCTAAGGTAATCTGATTTTTTTAAAAAAAAGCCACTACTTGTCCGTTTGAGGCCTGTGAAATCCACAGTTTCATATAGCTGTTTAATCATTGCATTTTAAGATGTCTCAATAGCCGTCCTGACACCTGAGGAAAGCAGGTGAGCATTGCACTGCACCTGATGCACAGGCGCGCATTGAAAGTGCTAGAATCTTCACCTTGCTGCTTTCCATGTGCGCCCCATTTCCTCTCTCATTTGTCCCCCAGCGTCAAACCTCGAAGTCCCGAAGGCTCCTCTTGTCAGCTCAGCCTCATAGATGGACAGGGAGGGAAGAGGGCAAGCTCTTCCTTCAGCTGAGGAGCGTCCTCTCAGGCCTGGGCCTTGTTAGCAATATCTCTCCTCCCAGCAGCCCTAGGGCCTCTGCAGTTTTCGCCACTGTCTGGGGATCTCTGTTGGATGTGATTCTCTCCAGGGACTCACTGACAAAGAGAGGAACCCCAAAGCCTTAGGAAATAGTATTCCTTAGAACCTTCTACAGCGATGGGTGCCCTGGATGCTGGATACTTTTTAGGTGCATACAGAATAATTGGGGAGAAAAACAGCATGGTTCTAAGTTCAATATTATCTTTGAACTTTTGTGAGCATACTCTCCCTTGTAAAAGTGGTCGCTGAGCTTGTTTTTCTGAGGAACGGGTCTGGAAGGTCCCAGGTCGTCCTGCTGAGGGAGTCTGTCAAGTGTGTGTTTTGGGATGGGTGTTTCCTAGTACAAGTTGTTAGCCCCTGATTTCTTAAGTTCTGATGACTCTGCCCTCAGTCGGTTCTGACATTAAGTTGAATACTTCTCTCTCCCTTCCTCCAAGTTTTCAGTTTCAAATCATGTTTTGAACAGTGAATCATAAATCCAAACATCTGCATGTGAACCCCTGAGACTAGCACCAGCAAATCACACACTGCACCATTTTATGAGGAACATTCTACTAGTACAGATAAAGTGTACAAAGATACCCCAAGATCCCACCAGTCTAAGTGCAGTTCATCAGATCCCAAGAGTGACGTAAGTCAGGGGACCGGCTGTGTGTGCTTCTCAAAGGTTTTCAGGGAAAATTGTTGATGTTTATCTATCTTCCTTTTTACGTGCATACTCGTCGTGCATAGGCCGAGTTTTTCAGCACATCTTAAATGTAGCTTTTGTGGTACAATTAAGTGGCACTGCTGTTATTCGTTGGCCTGTACTCGAGTATATGCGGTGGTTTAAATGCAAGCTAGAGGAGTTGGATTGGGGAGGCAAATTGCGGATGGAGTTAAAAGGTGTAGGTGCAACAGAAAGAGGGTGAAGGGAGACAGCGATTGGTGTAAAGATGAAAATAATAATTTATAATTTACCAAGGGGTCAGGAGGGTGGAAGTGAGGGAGGGAAGGAAAAAAGGAGAAGCCTTTGATACACAGGGCTCAAATAGATAGTACATGTGTAGACAATGATGATGGAACCATAAGTACAAATATGCTTGATACAACTGATGCCTGCATTGTTATTAGAGCTGTAAGAACCCCAATGAGATGATCTTTTAATAATAAAAAAAGAGTAGGTGAACACTATTCCCTGTAAGGAGTATGCGACTATGAGGAAGTGGCTGTGAGGTTTGTTCTTTCACAGCAACAAGGGGCTCATTAGGGGCGTGTCATCTTTGGAGGGGTCTGTAACCTATAACAACTGATTCCTGTAACACCACTGTTCTGTGCTCCAACCTCTTTTTTTTGGCAGTCAGTAACTACTATTATTATTGTTATTTTTAATCATTTATTGGAGGATCGTACAACTCATCACAATCCATACATCCATGCATTGTATGCAAAGCACATGTGTACATTTGTTGCCATCATCATTCTCAAAATATTTTCTTTCTAGTTAAGTCCTTGGTATAAGCGCCTCATTTTCCCCTCTCTCCCCACTCTCCTCTCCTTCATGAGCCCTTGATAATTTATAGATTATTATTAATTTGTTGTATTGTACACTGTCTGATGTCTCCCTTCACCCACTTCCTTTTTGGAACTTTTTTTTTTAATGAGTCAGAATCAACTCGATGGCAGTGAATGAGTAATTTACTATCTTATTGTTTTAAAGGTTTATGCATGCACACTGGAAAAGGGACATATATATCATCAATGTAGGCTCCCCAAGGTTTTACAATTTGAACACATCCCTGTAACCAAGTTCAAAAGGCAGAAAGCGATGATTTGATAATTTTATCCTACATACACGTGTTGCCCTTAAACCCTTTAGCTAAATATTAAATGACTCCTTTTTAATGCATAACGGTCTTTTCCTCATGAACAAGTAAGTGGGTTATGCTCTCTCTCACTTTGGGGGGGAAGCAACTTGATTTTGATTTCTGTTTCTGCATTCTGTCATCGTCTGGGAGCCCTGGTGGCACAATGGTTAAGTATTTGACTGCTGACCCACGGGGTCTCTGCTTGAACCCACTCCTTTCTCCACAAGAGGAAGCTGTGGCAGTCTGCTTCCATAAAGACTGAGAGCCTCAGAAACCCCATCAGGCTGTTGTGTGTATCCGAGGGCCGGCCACAGTGCACTGGAAGTAGCTCAACAGCTGTGGCTGTCTTTGCTTTTGCTCTCCGTCACCCGCCCCAGTCATTTGATGGCTTAGCTTATGGCTGGTTCTTAACAAAGCACCCTCTCCATGTGACTCCTCATTTCCTTTGAGCCCACGCCTCTACTTTTTCTGTCTCGATTTTCACTCACGTGATAATGACCCCCATCTCTTTAATTACCACTCCAGACTCCATGCCCTGAAATGGAGTGACCTGAACCCTGAACTTTGTGGCCATGCCACCCTGGGGTCAGTGTATGGATTCCGAGACTCTGAACTTTCCCCTCCTCAGTTTGAAATGTAACGCAGCAAGATTTCTCTTCCAGGAGGGTATAAGGGTATACGTGGGTCCCCCAAGATGCAGGCACATACAACATGGCCTCCTGCGCTCTCTACAGCAAAATTAGGTGAGAACAGGCAAGCAGGGGAGTGTGTCAGGCGTTCACAATCTTCTAAGTTGCCCTTGATCTCCAATTAAGTTATCCCAGTGGAGCAACTTATTGGAAAGCGTCTTGTAATGTTTTTCTTTGGTGTAGGCCTTGCTCTGAAGATTCAGGCATACGTCGACACTTCTAAGTAATTTAACCCAATACCTGACATATCACTACGAGGGTACGATGGTGGCCCATGTGAATGCACTTCCACCTGGCATTCCATTACCATCCTAAAGCCAACCTTTCCCAGCTCTTTGCCCTTGTTCCTTCCCCAGATCAATTTCTCCCTCTGAATGACCCCGTTGAAGAAGGCACTGCTCCCCACTAAGCTGCATAGCTTGCTTTCTCCGGTCCCCTCAGTGTCCAGTTCCTCATGCTTTTAAGTTCTGTATCTGCCCCCTGTCTCAGCCCACTGTTGAGGTTACTGTGTGCCTATCCACTCATTCCAACTCAAGGTGGCCTCATAGAACAGGGCAGATGTCAGCAGATGTTAACACCTTCATGTTAGCAGACTGCCTCATCTTCAGCCTCCTCTGGAGTAGCTGCTGGATCAGAACAACCAGTCTTTGAGTTAGCCGCCCAGCACTTAACCCCCTGTGCCACCAGGGCTCCTTAGTTGCAGGCTACCAAACCAAACTGACTGTCATCAAGCTAATTCCGGGTCATTGAGACCCTCTAGGACAGGGTAGAATTGCCCCTTGAACTTCTGAGACTGAAACTCTATGGAAGTAGAAAGTCTCATCTTTCTCCATGGAATTGTTGGTGATTTTGAACTGATAACCTTGGGGGTTAGAAGCCTAAAGCCTCACCCACGACAGGTCCAGCACCGAGTGTAGTTATAGTACTTACATGTAACTCAACGCACGATAGTTTATTTACAACTGGCCTTCCCATTGTACTGTAAGACCTAGAAGATCCGGGGTCATCTCAATTTTGTTCTTTTCTCTCTTTTTGACACTCAGAAAATGCTGGTGGACTGATTTGACAAAATGACGGTCCCCATGGTGACTTGGAGTTGTAAAGATAGGAAGAGATTAAGTTCTTGTGGTTACATCCATGGTGTCTGCATGAGACGCTAAGTGCTAAATGTAGCGTAAGGTAAAAGATTAGCAAACGCCACCCAGAGAGGTGTTGTGTCCCCTTTGTTCCAATGACTGACTTTGAGCTAAGGAAGGGGTAAAGTTCAGTGACACAATCTTGAACATTAGTATATAAATGTTGGTGGTGACAAAAATAATCAAGGAACACATAGGATAGCATCTCCCATTCTTATGAAGTCAGAATTCATCTTATAGTGATTTCAAGAATTTTCTCTTCCCTTTGCTTGGAATTGTCTTATTGTTGACTACATTGTTAAGATAGCTTTTTTAATTTATGCTAAAGCCCAGTGGTAGCTTATTAAGTGGCTTATTGTTTGAAGTAGAAATAGAATACAGACTCCCTTGTTTTCTTTACTGAACACACTCACCTTTAGGTGGTTTTTATGTGGATATGTACTGGACTATATCATTAAATTAGAAGTATACTCTATTTGAAGATATATTTATAGCTTGTCTCTTACAAAAGGGTGTGCGAAGATGACTAGAGTCTAAAGAGCATTATTTTAAGGTGTAAAACAATTTCTGCAGCCATCGCATGGAGACGTTGACAATTATGGCCTTTTCTAAGAAAGTATTTCATTGCATTCTAGCACAACAGCTTCTCTGGGGATACTCAGGTAGGATAATGTGTTCAATTGAAGCCTGGTGTTTTTGTGTGTTGGTTTTTTGAATCATGTTTTTTTTTTCTTTTTATTTTCTCAGTAGCTAGAAATTATGTCAACAATTTTTTTTTCTATTAACTCCTAAAGGAGAGAGGAAACTCTACTAAGGTAGGCATTATGAGAAATTTCTGCCATTAAACCATGATTAAAGGACTTGAAAACATTCCTTTCATAGAACATTTTATCTCTAGTAAAACCATTAGAGTTTAATTTGTATTGTAAGCTGTGGTGTTTGGTGGGAAAGTATCAAACAGATGAATGCACCTCTATTAGAAGGTGCACTTACATTCAGATTTCATGAAGCTACATGGGAGACATTTCTGGATTCCAGGGGACGAGAGTTCTGGAGTCTGGCTTAGTGCCCTGATGTGGCTGTGGGTATCAGTGAATGCCAGCTTGTGGACACATGTCAGTGCAAAGGCGACTCCTAAGGCCTGTGTTGTCATCAGACCAACTACCACCTTAATTTTTTTAAATAAAAGTGTTTTGACCCAGGGAATTCCTTTCCCCACTTCTAGTGTCACTTGGACTGGTGAACTCTTTTCTTACAGAAATTTTTTTCATCCTGCTGATTATTTCTGGAGCCAATCAACTCTTTGAAGCAGGTTATACCAGTATTAGAATTTAGAAGCCAAGCCCTTAGAACGCCATCTTATATAAATCTATTTCAGAGCGTTCATTGCAAATGTCCTGTCATTGCAACGCTCAAAGGACAAGGGGGTGTCAGAAATTTTCTCTAAAATAGGATGAAAAGATCATGGAATTTTCCCACCGACTGTTTGAAGCTGAACTCATCTATGTTAGTTAAGCATTTAAAGGCGTAATCAGTGGGGTGGGCGTTGGGGGCCTTCCAAGAGGATGTGGAAAAATCCCATGATCTTTCTCTTTTCCAGTGAGCTTTGTGACGCCTCCCACCCCCACGCCCCTCTCCATCTCTCAGTAAGGTGCAATTAAAGACTGAAGTAGGTGGCCTCAGCAGGACCTTATCCTGGGAGGGTCTGAGTCGCTCTGCGATTTCTCTTAGTTCCACGGAGGCAGGCTGCTGCTCAAGATGCACCCTGGGCAGTGAGCATCAGCTGCCAGCTCTGCTGCTGGAGGACATCTGGGCTCCGGTGCTGTTTCTGTGTCAGCCCCTGGGGTTGAGAGCCTGTGTGCTGCCCCTCTAAAGGTAGTGGGCTGCCCGCCTCACCTCGCCTCTCTTCCTCTTTGAACCCCCTCTCCCCCATGTGATTTACCATCAGTCAACTGATTTATTGGGGCCCTCCCTTGAGTTATGTAGGTCTTTTCCTTTACAAAGATTTGCATCTCTCTAAATAAGGGGATTAGGACTCACCAGCCACCAGCACTGCCTTTACCCTTTCCCTGTGCAAGAATAGCAGAAGAGATCCGAGGGGGCTGGCTCCCAGCCCCTCACCCTCATGGCAGCCACCAGGTCAGGAGTCAGATCCAGGAGAGTGAACACACTCCCACCTACGGATACTTCAGCCAGCAGGCACTTATCCGTCTTGGTGATGTCAGTTTTTGCACAACTCACTTCAGATTCTCATCCTGCTTCTATCCTCCCTCGCACTTCCTACTGAACACACACTGCAGCTTGGAATGGGGGGGGGGGTCACTTCTGAGTTTGCTGTTCTCAGCATGGAGGGACAGGACTCATTAGGGAGGATGCTGCAGTCTGCTCTTGGAGCGCTCCCTAAATTGAATGACAGTAGTTGAGGAGCATCCATTCTAGATGAAAACGCTCTCAAGGAGCAAGTTCAGTACGACAGCGCTGTAGAAAGGCTGGGTCACAAAACCACAAAGTACTGTATTCAAGTACTCTGAAATCATGGCTTTCTCACTTAGGGATGACGACTTTTTTTTTTTTTTTAGTTAATGTGTACACTTTAGCTAAAAGCTCAAGGGCTTCAACACAAAACACAACAGAAACCAGGACTTCCAATTTAAGAGACACATCCGCTTGGAATGATGTCCTACTGCATTTTCTCTCTCCTTTATGTTTCAGTCATGTTTCTCCTGTTGAACATGCCTGCCATAGCTGCTGCATGCTAAACGTGGTGTGTGTGTCTGTGTCTGTTTCATCAGTCTTGTGTGTAGACCTTAACCTTAGGCAATCGTTTCCTGAAAGTAGCTTTATATTTTGTAAATGACTAAATTCAACATGGGAAGATTGGTTAAGATTTTTTCCCCAAAAAATGCATGCCACGTGACCATTCTTAATGCCCATCAAAGTGTGGCATGTATTCCATGAGAGATTTCCAGAGTGCTGTGAACTTTAGTGTCTAACCTCTTTTCCATCCTTAGCCCTATACCTTGGTCTCGCCTATGACTTAGATATCCTGTGATAGTTAATTTGGTTCTGTGAGGCTTTCTAAAGAGTTATGTTGTTAAAATGGGATTTTAGAATTTAAATTTTAAGGGGACTTGTAGAATAAGAGAGCTATCTGAGTCAGACTGCTGGCAAGGTTCTGTAATTTATTAAATTTACACATTGGCTTACCCTAGAGGAGCCCTGGTAGCACAGTGTTTGGTAGCTTTGCCACTAACTAGAAGATGAGCAGCTCAAAACCACCCCTGGCTCCGCTGGGAAATGAAGGGGTCACCTGCTTTTCTAAGGCATAGGGCCTGGGAATCCCCAGGGGCAGTCCCATTCTGCCCTGTAGGACTCCATCTATGGGATGGAACCAAGTGGATTTGGTCTGCACTTTTGATTTACCTTACCCTAAAGTGCACAACCTAGAGACTATGAACATATTTGGTTGTTGATGCTGATTTCAAATTGCAGGGTGCGTCTGCCTCCACCCTGACTTCAGCAGATTGACAAGTGATCATTACCTTATTGTAGCGTGAAAGAGAGGTCTCTTGATGCAAAGTAAACGTACCCCTCTGATGTGCCATTGTCTGAAATGAAGATGTCCCACTTGATACACACAAACACACACACATAATTTTCATAGGGCCAGACGTGCCTCATTTTGTAGCTTCTTTTTTTCAAAGTTACCCTTTTTAAAGGTCTAGGATTATAGGCCAACCAAAGAAACAAATGGAATGTTAGTTTCCCACAAGAATGCATTTAGCTTGAGATCTTTTCTTATTTATCTGTGGGGACAAATACATAGATAGATAGATAGATAGCCTCACCTTTCCATCTTGCTGCTTCTGACACGATTGTCAGAAACACAGTGCACTTGAAATCAGCCTTTCATTGCCAGACCAGTGACTCCAAAAATCAGCAAAAGCCCTTGTATCCAAAGAAACTCTCAAGAATGCACAGAAGGAGAGCGGTTCTGTTGAGGGTCCACCCATCCTGCCTTCGCGATAATTCCACCTGTTCCTTCTGATGGAAGAGGGAGTTGGGGGGTGGAATGGGAAGGGTTTGAAGTACACTTTGCTAGCTGTGTTTAACACGAGGTAAATGCTCCTCTAGGATGATTGCAGCTATGGTGCACATTTAGGGTATATATAAGGAGCCCTCATGGCACAGTGGGTTAAGCATTGGGCTGTTAACTGAAAGGTTGGCTGTTCAAACGCACCAGCCGCTCTGTGGAAAGATGAGGCTGTCTGCTTCTGTAAAGGTTTCCAGTAAAGGAGAGTTCTGCTCTGTCCTACTGGGTTATTCTGAGTGGGAATCAGCTCTCTGGCAGTGGAGACAAGGAATGGTTTATAGACTTCCCACTGCTCTAATCAAGTCCTGAAGGATTACCTAATATGCAAATTACGAATCTAGTTAGTGGTGGAAAGAAAAGGCATCTAAAACTCCTTGCCTGAAGGTCAGAAGTTCTGAGTCTTAGACTACAAAGCTCTGTCCTCTGACACCAGAGTCCACCTCTTTGCAATGGGCTCTCTGTAGCTCCCAAAGATGTCAAGAGATGACACAGCCCGATTAAAAGCCATTCTCCCTGCATGTGCCTATAAAGCATCTACCCTGAAACCCCACGGTGCATCAATTCAATCTGCTTTTTCCCCGGTGCTTTTATTTGTGGGCAAGGTGACTATATAGCAAGTAACTTTTAGTTATGTTGATTCACCTGCAGTGTATTCTCTGATAGTAGAAAAAACATTTAAGTGCATATTTCAGACGCTGATCTTTAAATGAGTACTGTGGAGAAGGGGTGCCTCCTCCCTTGTCTCTAGAAAGGGATTGCTGTATGGGTTCTCTACCATCATTGCTTAAAAAATCTTTTAGTCTTTTTATGCCACATTAAAAAAAAACCCAGCCTGCTTCCCCCCTCCATACCGTGGAATCTCTGAGAATAGGCTAACGCCTCAGGAAAGTCATTCGTATTCATCCCCTCTCTGTGTGCGCTTTGCAGGAAGGCCCTGTACTCAGCTGCAACTTCTAAACCCGGAACGGTTTGCACGTCTCATCAAAGAAGTGATGAATACCCTCTGGCCGGGCAGAGACCTGATCGCTCAATGGTATCCCTTCAGAGAAGACAGAAACCACCCCCCCGCTGCGTGGCTCCAGATGGTCTGGAAGACCCTCTACATTCACTTTCCAGAGGACTTGTCTCTCTTTGAGGAGCTGCCACTGATCCCCAGAACGACCCTTGACGAAGGCCAGGCGCATGTGGACCTCATTCGACTCAGGATCCCATCATTTGTTATTTTGGACGATGATGCGGAAGCACAGCTTCCGGACCTGTTAGCGGACATTGTACAGAAGCTCGGAGGGATCGTCCTTCCACGTCTGGACGCCGCCATCCAGCACCCCCTTATTAAGAAGTATATGCATTCTCCATTGCCAAGCGCAGTGTTGCAGATCATGGAGAAGATGCCCATGCCTAAGCTGTGTAACCAGATTGCGTCACTACCTCCAACACACAAAGATGCCCTGAGGAAGTTCTTCGCGAGTTTAACGGATGTCAGTGAGAAGGAGAAAAGGATAATTCAGGAGTTGCCAATATTCCAGAGGGTCAACCCCTCCTCTGGCCAGGGAGTGTCCCCTTACGCCAAATTGAAAGGTTGCAAAGTCCTGCATCATGCTGCCAAGCTCCCGCCTAACCTACGCCTTTCTCTCTCCATCATCGACGGCAGTGACGGGGCTACGATTCGCTTGGCAAACATGCTAAAGACAGAGAAGCTAAGGACCACTAGCTGCTTAAAGCTGGTTTTAAAAGACATTGACAATGCCTTTTACCCCCCTGGAGAGCTCAAGCAGCTGATGTTATGGGTCCTTGAGAATCTCTCCTCCCTTAAGAAGGAGAATTCAAATGTGATCCAGTGGTTAGTGCCCTTGAAATTCATTCAGATTCCTCAGGAACGGATGGTGGCTGCCAGTGAACTCTTCGACCCCGATCTAGAAGTACTGCAGGACCTCTTCTACAGCGAAGAAGAAGCCTATTTCCCGCCTTCAGGTTTTACCTCACCAGATGTGCTTCATTCTTTAAGGCAGATTGGCTTAAAGAACGAAGCCGGCCTCAAAGAGAAAGATGTCGTGCAAGTGGCAGAAAGGATTGCGGCCCTGCAGGCCAGTTCTTGCCCGAATCAGGAGGCTCTCTTAAAGAAAGCCAAGACCCTCCTGCTGGTTTTAAATAAGAACCACACATTGCTGCAATCATCCGAAGGGAAGATGACCCTGAAGCAGCTCAAATGGGTACCGGCCTGCAAGGACCGGCCTCCAAATTACCCAGGGTCGTTAGTCTGGAAGGGCGACCTCTGCGACCTCTGTGCACCTCCAGACATGTGCGATGCCGCTCACGCGATTCTGGTTGGTTCATCGGTCCCTCTTGTTGAGAGTGTCCACGTGGACTTGGAAGAAGCACTAGGCATTTTCACAAAGCCCAGCATCCACGCCGTCTTAAAGCACTTCAAAGTTGTCGTGGATTGGTACACGTCGAAGACCTTCAGTGACGAAGACTACTACCAGTTCCAGCACATCTTGCTGGAGATTTACGGGTTCATGCACGATCATCTCGATGAAGGCAAAGATTCCTTTCAGGCCTTAACGTTTCCTTGGGTCTGGACCGGCAAGAAGTTTTGCCCCCTTGCCCAGGCGGTGATACAACCCATCCACGACCTGGATCTCCAGCCTTATCTGCACAGTGTGCCTAAGACCATGGCCAAGTTCCACCAGCTGTTCAAAGTCTGCGGGTCGATAGAGGAGCTGACGTCAGACCACATTTCCATGGTCATCCAGAAGGTCTATCTCAAAAGTGACGAAGAGCTCGGTGAGCAGGAGAGCAAGCAGCACCTCCACCTCATGCTGAACATCATCAGATGGCTGTACAGCAGCCAGATCCCGGCGAGCCCCAACACGCCAGTCCCCATCCACCTGAGCAAGAGCCCGTCCAAGCTGGTCATGAAGCCCATCCACGAGTGCTGCTACTGCGACATCAAAGTCGACGACCTCAACGACCTGCTGGAAGACGCGGCGGAGCCCATCATCCTGGTGCACGAGGACATACCCATGAAGACCGCTGAGTGGCTGAAGGTCCCCTGCCTCAGCACAAGACTCATCAATCCCGAGAACATGGGCTTCGAGCAGTCGGGACAGAGAGAGCCGCTCACGGTCCGGATCAAGAACATCCTGGAGGAGTACCCTTCCGTGTCCGACATCTTCAAGGAGCTCCTGCAGAACGCGGACGACGCCAATGCCACCGAGTGCAGCTTCATGATTGACCTGAGGAGGAACATGGACATACGGGAGAACCTCCTGGACCCTGGCATGGCGGCCTGCCATGGCCCCGCTCTGTGGTCCTTCAACAACTCAGAGTTCTCTGACACGGATTTTGTGAACATCACCCGGCTGGGGGAGTCCATCAAGAGAGGGGAGGTGGACAAGGTCGGGAAGTTTGGCCTGGGCTTTAATTCCGTGTACCACATCACCGACATCCCCATCATCATGAGCCGGGAGTTCATGATCATGTTCGACCCCAACATCAACCACATTAGCAAGCACATTAAAGACAAATCGAATCCCGGGATCAAGATCAACTGGAGTAAACAGCAGAAACGCCTGAGGAAGTTCCCCAACCAGTTCAAGCCCTTCATCGATGTGTTCGGCTGCCAGCTGCCCCTGACGGTGGAGGCGCCCTACAGCTACAAGGGGACCCTCTTCCGGCTTTCCTTCAGGACGCAGCAGGAGGCCAAGGTGAGCGAGGTCAGTGGCACTTGCTACAACACGGCGGACATTTACGCGCTCGTGGACGAGTTCAGCCTCTGCGGGCACCGGCTGATCCTCTTCACGCAGAGCGTGCACTCCATGTACCTGAAATACCTGAAGATCGAGGAGACCAATCCCAAGTTGGCGCAGGATACCATCATCATCAAAAAGCAGCTCTGCGCCTCCCAAGCCCTGAAGGCACCCGCGGTCAGCGTTCTCAAGGAAGCCGCCAAGCTCATGAAGACCTGCAACGGTGGCAGCTGCGGAGGCGGCAAAAAGCTCCCTGCTGCTGCTGACGCGCCCAAGGCCGCCTGCATCCTGCAGATCACGGTGGAGGAGTTCCACCATGTGTTCAGGAGGATCGCCGATTTGCACTCGCCCCTCTTCCGGGGCCCCGATGAGGACCCCGCTGCCCTCTTTGAGATGGCGAGGGCTGGCCCAGCCAAGAAGGCGCCGGCGTCAGATGAGCTGCCACAGAAGACGGTGGAGTGCACCACCTGGCTCCTGTGTACCTGCATGGACACGGGGGACGCGCTCAAGTTCTCCCTGAGTGAAAGCGGACGGAGGCTTGGGCTCGTCCCCTGCGGCTCTGTGGGCGTGCTGCTCTCTGAAGCGCAGGACCAGAAGTGGCTGGTGAAGCCCCACGTGGGCGAGGTCTTCTGCTACCTCCCTCTGCGCATCAAAACCGGCCTGCCCGTCCACATCAACGGCTGTTTCGCGGTGACCTCCAATCGGAAGGAGATCTGGAAGACGGACACCAAGGGGCGCTGGAACACCACCTTCATGAGGCACGTGGTGGTGAGGGCCTACCTGGAGGCACTCAGCGTCCTGAGGGACCTGGCCGTGGGCGGGGAGCTGGTAGACTACACGTACCACGCGGTGTGGCCTGACCCCGAGCTGGTGCACGACGACTTCTCCATCCTCTGCCATGGCTTCTATGAAGACATCGCCCACGGCAAGGGCAAGGACTTGACCCGACTCTTCTCGGACGGGGCGACGTGGGTCTCCATGAAGAACGCCAGGTTCCTCGACGACTCCATCCTCCAGAGAAAAGACGTCGGGCCCGCGGCCTTCAGGATCTTTTTGAAATACCTCAAGAAGACCGGCTCCAAAACCCTCTGCGCCGTCGAGCTCCCAGCGCCCGTCAAGCGGGGGTTCGAGGCAGCGGGCTGCAAGCAGATCCTCCTGGAGAACACCTTTTCCGAGAAGCAGTTCTTCTCCGAAGTGTTTTTCCCAAACATCCGCGAGATCGAGGCCCGCTTCCGCGACCCCTTGATGAACTTTGTCCTGAACGAGAAGATCGATGAGTTCTCCGGGATCCTGCGCGGGACGCCCTGCATCCCCTGCTCACTGGAGAGCCACCCACTGGTCCTGCCCTCCAGGCTGATCCACCCAGAGGGCCGGGTGGCCAAGCTGTTCGACACCAAGGACGGGCGGTTCCCTTACGGCTCCACACAGGATTACCTGAACCCCATTATTCTGATCAAGCTGGTCCAGCTGGGGATGGCGAAGGACGACATCCTGTGGGACGACATGCTGGAGCGCGCCGAGTCCGTGGCCGCCATCAACAAGAGTGACCACGGGGCGGCCTGCCTGCGGAGCAGCATCCTGCTTAGCCTCATTGACGAGAAGCTCAAAATCCGGGACCCCCGAGCCAAGGACTTTGCCGCGCGGTTCCAGACCATCCCCTTCCTGCCCTTCCTCACCAAGCCCGCCGGCTTCTCCCTGGAGTGGCGAGGCAACCACTTCAAGCCCGAGACCATGTTCGCCGCCACCGAGCTGTACACGGCCGAGCACCAGGATGTGGTGTGCCTCCTGCAGCCGGTCCTCAACGAGAACTCCCCCGCCTTCCGGGGCTGTGGCTCCATGTCCCTGGCCGTCAAGGAGTTCCTGGGCCTGCTGAAGAAGCCCACGGTGGAGCTGGTCATCGATCAGCTGAGAGAAGTGGCCAAGTCGGTGGAGGACGGCGTCACCCTCTACCAGGAGACTATCACCAACGCCTGCTACAAGTACCTGCACGAGGCTCTGGCGCAGAGCGACGCTGTGCGGGCGACGATCGTGGACACACTGAAGCCCTGCGCCTTCATTCTGGTGGAGAACGCTTACGTGACCCCGGACAAAGTCTCCTTTCACCTGAACTTCGAGGCAGCGCCCTATCTTCACCAGCTACCCAACAAGTACAGGAACAACTTCCGCGAGCTGTTTGAGGGTGTGGGCGTGCGGCCCTCCTTCGCTGTGGAGGATTTTGCCCGGGTCCTGGAGGCCGTAGACCAGGAGCGGGGTGACAAACCCATGACCGAGGATAAGTTCCAGCTCAGCCGGCGCATCGTCAGTGAAGGAGTGTGGGGCCTCATCAGGGAGAAGAAGCAGGAGTTCTGCGAGAAGAAGTACGGCAGGCTTCTCCTGCCGGACACCAACCTGGCCCTCCTTCCCGCCCGGGCGCTGTGCTACAACGACTGCCCCTGGATCAACGTGAAGGACTCCAGCGTCAAATACTGCCACGCAGACATACCCCGGGAGGTGGCGGTCAAACTGGGGGCTGTCCCAAAGCGCCACAAAGCCCTGGAGAGGTACGCCTCCAACGTCTGCTTCACCACGCTGGGCACCGAGTTTGGGCAGAAGGAGAAGCTGACCAGCAGGATCAAGAGCATCCTCAACGCCTACCCGTCCGAGAAGGAGATGCTGAAGGAGCTGCTGCAGAACGCCGACGACGCCAAGGCCACCGAGATCTGCTTCGTCTTCGACCCCCGCCAGCACCCCGTGGACCGGATCTTCGACGACAAGTGGGCGCCGCTGCAGGGGCCCGCCCTGTGCGTGTATAACAACCAGCCCTTCACGGAGGACGATGTCCGCGGCATCCAGAATCTGGGCAAGGGCACCAAGGAGGGCAACCCGTGCAAGACGGGCCAGTACGGCATCGGCTTCAACTCCGTGTACCACCTCACCGACTGCCCCTCCTTCATCTCCGGCAACGACATCCTGTGCATCTTCGACCCCCACGCCCGCTACGCCCCAGGTGCCACCTCGGTCAGCCCCGGGCGCATGTTCCGGGACCTGGACGCCGACTTCCGCACGCAGTTCTCCGATGTCCTGGACCTCTACCTGGGGGGCCACTTCCAGCTGGACAACTGCACCATGTTCCGGTTCCCCCTCCGCAACACCGACATGGCCAAGGTCTCGGAGATCTCCTCAGTGCCCACCTCGGACCGCATGGTCCAGAACCTCCTGGACAAGCTGCGCTCGGATGGGGCGGAGCTCCTCATGTTTCTGAATCACATGGAGAAGATCTCCATCTGCGAGATCGACAAGGCGAGCGGCGCCCTCCGCGTGCTGTACTCGGTGAAGGGCCGGATCACTGACGGGGACCGGCTGAAGCGGAAGCAGTTCCACGCCGCCGTCATGGACAGCGTGGCCAAGAAGAGGCAGCTCCGCGACATCCCCGTCCAGCAGATCACCTACACGCTGGACACGGAGGACTCTGAGGGGAACCTCACCACCTGGTTGGTCTGCAACCGGTCCGGCTTCTCCAGCATGGACAAGGTGTCCAAGAGCGTCGTGTCGGCCCACAAGAACCAAGACATCACCCTTTTCCCACGGGGCGGGGTGGCCGCCTGCATCACCCACAACTACAAGAAGCCCCACCGGGCCTTCTGCTTCCTGCCCCTCGCCCTGGAGACGGGGCTGCCCTTCCACGTGAACGGTCACTTCGCGCTGGACTCGGCGCGCAGGAACCTGTGGCGGGACGACAACGGGGTGGGTGTCCGCAGTGACTGGAACAACAGCCTGATGACGGCTGTGATCGCACCCGCCTACGTGGAGCTGCTCACCCAGTTAAAGAGGCGCTACTTCCCGGGCCCCGACCCCACCATGTCGGTCCTGCAGAACACACCCATCCACGTGGTCAAGGACACCTTGAAGAAGTTTCTGTCCTTCTTCCCTGTCAACCGGCTGGACCTGCAGCCCGACCTCTACTGCCTGGTGAAGGCCCTGTACGGCTGCATCCACGAAGACATGAAGCGTCTCCTGCCCGTGGTGCGGGCCCCCAACCTGGACGGCGCCGACCTGCACTCGGCCGTCATCATCACCTGGATCAACATGGCCACCGCCCACAAGACGCGGCCCTTCTTCGACAACCTGCTCCAGGATGAGCTGCAGCACCTGAAGAACGCTGACTACAACATCACCACCCGGAAGACGGTGGCAGAGAACGTCTACCGGCTCAAGCACCTGCTGCTGGAGATCGGCTTCAACCTGGTGTACAACTGCGACGAGACGGCCAACCTCTACCACTGCCTCATCGATGCGGACATCCCCGTGAGCTACGTCACGCCAGCCGACGTCCGCTCCTTCCTGATGACCTTCTCCTCGGCCGACACCAGCTGCCACATCGGGAAGCTGCCCTGCCGCCTGCAGCAGACCAACCTGAAGCTGTTCCACAGCTTGAAGCTCCTGGTCGATTACTGCTTCAAGGACGCGGAGGAGAGTGAGATGGAGGTGGAGGGGCTGCCCCTCCTCATCACCCTGGACAGCGTCCTGCAGACTTTCGATGCCAAGCGCCCCAAGTTCCTCACCACCTACCACGAGCTGATACCGTCCCGCAAAGACCAGTTCATGAACACGTTGTACCTGAAGTACAGCCACATCCTGCTGAGCCGCCGCGTCGCCAAAGTTTTCGACATGTCCAGCTTCGCCGAGCTGCTGCCCTCCGTGCTGCCCCGGGAATACAAGACCAAGTGCTGCACGCGCTGGAAGGACAACTTCGCCAGCGAGTCCTGGCTCAAGAACGCCTGGCACTTCATCAGCGAGTCGGTCAGCGGGAAAGACGACCAGGAGGAAGCCCAGCCCGCCTTCGACGTCGTCGTCGACACCCTGAAGGACTGGGCGCTGCTCCCGGGCACCAAGTTTACCGTCTCCGCCAACCAGCTTGTGGTCCCAGAGGGCGACGTCCTGCTCCCCCTGAGCCTGATGCACATCGCGGTCTTCCCCAACGCCCAGACCGACAAAGTCTTCCATGCCCTGATGAAGGCTGGCTGCATCCAGCTCGCCCTGAGCAAAATCTGCTCCAAAGACAACGCCTTCGTCCCCCTGCTGTCGGGCCACACAGCGAACATCGAGAGCCCCGGCAGCATCTTGAAGGCCGTGCACTACATGGTCCAGACCTCGACCTTTCGCACCGAGAAGCTGGTCGAGAACGACTTTGAGGCACTCCTGATGTACTTCAACTGTCACCTGAGCCACCTGATGTCTCAAGACGACATTAAAGTCCTGAAGTCCCTCCCCTGTTACAAATCCATCAGCGGCCGCTACATGAGCACTGCAAAGTTTGGGACCTGCTACGTCCTGACTAAGAGCATCCCTTCTGCCGAGGTGGAAAAGTGGACGCAGTCCTCGTCGTCCGCCTTCCTCGAAGAAAAGGCCCACTTGAGGGAGCTCTACGAGCTGGTGGGCTGTGTCCCCGTGGATGACCTGGAGGTGTACCTGAAGCACCTCTTACCCAAAATCGAGAACCTCTCGTATGACGCCAAGCTAGAGCACCTGATCTATCTTAAGAACAGACTCTCTGGCATCGAGGAGACATCGGAGATCAAGGAGCAACTGTTTGAAAAGCTGGAAAGCCTGCTCGTCATCCATGATGCCAACGGGCGCCTCAAGCAGGCCAAGCATTTCTACGACAGGACCGTGAGGGTGTTTGAGGTCATGCTTCCCGAAAAGCTGTTCATTCCGAAGGATTTCTTTAAGAAGCTGGAGCAACTCATAAAGCCCAAGAACCACGCTGCCTTCATGACCTCCTGGGTGGAATTCCTCAGAAACATTGGGCTGAAACACGTGCTTTCCCAGCAGCAGCTGCTGCAGTTTGCCAAGGAGATCAGCGTGCGAGCCAACACGGAGAACTGGTCCAAGGACACCTTGCAGAACACGGTGGACATCCTCCTCCATCACATATTCCAGGAACGCACGGACCTGCTCTCGGGGAATTTCCTGAAAGAGCTGTCCCTGATTCCCTTCTTGTGCCCTGAGAGGGCCCCGGCCGAATTCATTCACTTCCACCCGCAGTACCAAGAGGTGAACGGGACCCTGCCCCTTATCAAGTTCAATGGGGCCCAGGTCAACCCCAAGTTCAAGCAGTGCGACGTGCTGCAGCTGCTGTGGACCTCCTGCCCCATCCTCCCGGAGAAGGCGACCCCCTTGGCCATCAGAGAGCAAGAAGGCAGTGAACTCGGCCCCCAGGAGCAACTGGAGCAAGTGCTGAGCCTGCTCAACGTGAACTCGGACCCCCCCCTCGACAAGGTCATCAACAATTGCAGGAACGTGTGCAACATTACGACCCTGGACGAGGAGATGGTCAAGACCCGCGCCAAGGTCTTGCGGAGCATCTACGAGTTTCTCAGCGCCGACAAGAGAGAATTCCGCTTCCAGCTGCGGGGGGTGGCCTTCGTGATGGTGGAAGATGGCTGGAAGCTCCTGAAGCCGGAGGAGGTCGTCATCAACCTGGAGTACGAGTCCGACTTCAAGCCCTACTTGTACAAGCTGCCCTTGGAGCTCGGCACCTTCCACCAGCTGTTCAAACACCTGGGCACCGAAGATGTTATTTCCACCAAGCAGTACGTGGAGGTGTTGAGCCGTATCTTCAAGAATTCCGAGGGAAAGCAGTTGGATCCCAACGAAATGCGGACAGTGAAGAGGGTCGTCTCCGGCCTCTTCAAGAGCCTCCAAAACGACTCCGTCAAGGTCAGGAGCGACCTTGAGAATGCCCGTGACCTTGTCCTGTATCTGCCCAGCCAGGGCGGGAGGCTGGTGAAGTCTAGCATCCTGGTGTTCGACGATGCGCCACACTACAAAAGTCGGATCCAGGGCAACATCGGTGTCCAGATGCTGGTTGATCTTAGCCAGTGTTACTTGGGGAAGGACCATGGCTTCCACACGAAGCTGATCATGCTCTTCCCCCAGAAGCTCCGGCCCCGCCTGCTGAGCAGCATCCTGGAAGAACAGCTGGATGAAGAGACCCCCAAAGTCTGTCAGTTCGGCGCCCTGTGCTCTCTGCAGGGGAGGCTGCAGCTGCTCCTCTCCTCCGAGCAGTTCATCACGGGGCTGATCCGCATCATGAAGCATGAAAATGACAACGCTTTCCTGGCCAACGAGGAGAAGGCCATCAAACTCTGCAAAGCCCTCCGGGAAGGCCTGAAGGTCTCCTGTTTTGAGAAACTCCAAACCACACTGCGCGTCAAAGGGTTCAACCCCATCCCGCACAGCCGGAGCGAGACCTTCGCCTTCCTGAAGCGGTTTGGGAATGCCGTCATCCTGCTGTACATTCAGCACTCGGACAGCAAGGACATCAACTTCCTCCTGGCGCTGGCCATGACGCTCAAGTCAGCCACCGACAACCTGATCTCTGACACCTCCTATCTGATCGCCATGCTGGGGTGCAACGACATCTACAGGATCAGTGAGAAACTGGACAGCCTGGGTGTGAAGTACGACTCGTCGGAACCGTCCACCCTCGAGCTCCCCATGCCGGGCACCCCCATTCCCGCCGAGATTCACTACACCCTGCTCATGGACCCGATGAACGTCTTCTACCCGGGAGAGTACGTTGGGTACCTGGTGGATGCGGAAGGCGGCGACATCTATGGCTCCTACCAGCCCACGTACACCTACGCCATCATCGTCCAGGAGGTGGAGCGAGAGGATGCGGACAGCAGTAGCTTCCTGGGGAAGATCTACCAGATCGACATCGGCTACAGCGAGTACAAGATTGTCAGCTCCCTGGACCTGTATAAGTTTTCCCGGCCGGACGAAAGCACTCACGCCCGGGACAGTGCTCCGTCCACCCCGACCAGCCCCACTGAGTTCCTGGCCCCCGGCGTCCGGAGCATCCCCTCACTCTTCTCTTCCGCCAGGGAGACCCCCAAAGCCCCAGCCTCCAAGCACCATTCCCCCAAGAAGCTGAAGGCTCACTCCCTGCCGGAAGTCCTCAGGGAGGTGACGTCCGTGGTGGAGCAGGCCTGGAAGCTGCCGGAGTCCGAGCGAAAGAAGATCATCCGGCGGCTCTATCTGAAGTGGCACCCGGACAAGAACCCCGACAACCACGACATGGCCAACGAGGTATTCAAGCATCTGCAGAACGAGATCAACAGGATGGAGAAGCAGGCCTTCCTCGACCAGAATGCAGACCGAGCCTCCAGGCGGACCTTCTCCGCGTCGGCCTCCCGCTTCCAGTCGGACAAGTACTCCTTCCAGAGATTCTACACCTCGTGGAACCAGGAGGCCACGAGCCATAAGTCGGAGAGGCAGCAGCAGAGCAGAGACAGGGGCCCGCCCCCGACCACGGGGCAGACCTACTCCCAGCGGTTCTTCGTGCCCCCCACCTTCAAGTCGGTGGGGAACCCCGTGGAAGCCCGCAGGTGGCTGAGGCAAGCCAGGGCCAACTTTTCGGCCGCCAGAAACGACCTGCACAAAAACGCCAACGAGTGGGTCTGCTTCAAGTGCTACCTTTCCACCAAGCTGGCCCTGATTGCGGCCGACTACGCCGTGCGGGGCAAGTCGGACAAGGACGTGAAGCCCACCGCCCTGGCGCAGAAGATCGAGGAGTACAGCCAGCAGCTGGAGGGGCTGACCAGCGACGTCCACACCCTGGAAGCCTACGGCGTCGACAGCCTAAAGACGCGGTACCCGGACTTACTGCCCTTCCCACAGATCCCCAACGACAGGTTCACCTCCGAGGTGGCCATGAGGGTGATGGAGTGCACCGCCTGCATCATCATCAAGCTGGAGAATTTCATACAGCAGAAGGTGTGAGGCGCTGCCGGGGAGGGGAGGAGCCAGCCAGGCGGAGATCCAGCTGCCAAGATGCGGGGACCCGAGCGGGCCCCGCTGCGTCTCATTCAGCCTCACCCACTGTGGCCACCTCTCCCCGCTAGAAACTGTGAAGCACACGGCGGGCTCTGCGAGCGAGGAGGAGGCGGGGTGGTGGTGTTTGACGCGGATATGGGTCTCATCAGGAAAACCGTCGCTGGATGCGAAGGGACGTTGTTTGTGGAGAAGGTGGCACGCATGGGGAGGGCGCTGGCCGGACTCCACGCGGGCTAAGGAGAGTGTGTTGTTGAGCTGCACTTTACATAACCAAAGCTTCCATCCAAGTCTGTCTCTGTAACGTCTCGGGTTAGCACGAGGTTAATGTCATGTCTTCGACGTGCTGTTGTTGGAGGAGCGAATGAGACACTGGACGGAGGCTTAAATCAGTGAGGGAGATTCAGCCCTTGGAGTTTAGCTGCTGCTGCTGCTGCTGCTTTTTTTTTTTTAATTAAAATGGATCCTCTTTTGGATGCATTGTCTTCTTATCAGCTGGATCTGATTATGAATGTGTTGCGACTTTACATCTTCAATACTCGGTGTATTTAAAACCAACCAACCAACCAAGGTACAGCATTGTAATCCTGAATATGACTTGAGTGAGAGGAGGCAGATAGAACTTTCCAGAGTGCTCCCAGTGCACTCGGTGTCTTTTCTTTCCCAAATGTCCTCTCCACCTTCGGTGTTTACAGGCCTCCCAGTTGATGGGGATTGCGTAGGGGGATACTCAACGTGGTGGCCGCTCTCCCAACCAGGTGTCAGCATCCGCTCTGAAAACGGCTCTCCAGTCCACGGCCAGAAACGCCCGCTGTCCGTCCGCGCCCAGAGCCCTCCCCCCACCCTCGTGTCACTGTGTGTGTGAGGTGCAGTTGAAGGGGACGGGATCCCGAAGACTCTCCTGTCAGGTCTTCAAGGTGCTGCAGATTACAAAAAAAAAAAAAGTCTTTCAGTATGGCACTTGGTGGGTTCCTTCCCCCCTAACTTTAAACACAAAACAAAGTGTTGTAGAATATTTATGACAAATATCCAGTTGCTTTATTTAAAAAGGGAATGGATTCCGAGCTTGTCTCTCCCCCAGGCCCACGACTGAATGGCATCTACTCTGCGGCAAGCGCAAGCCCTGTGCCACACTCGCGGACACGCATCCTTTGCAGAAAGCACAAGAAAGACACATCGCGGTCATGAGCTCATGGAAGCGTGCCGGCTGTGGATGATGCCGAACCTACTATATGCAATTAAGGGCTTGGGGTATATGTTAAGTTTTTTTTTTTTTTTTACTGTTGTTGGTAAAAAAAAAAAGGAATGCTTGCGCCTCAAAAATTGTATCGCTTCTGGATGTGAAGCCATGTAATTACTTCTGCTGTTCTATTAAGTGCCATAATTTTAATAAACTAAAAATGTACATATGGAGTCCTTGTACGTGGCCTTTTTCGAAGAAAACGACTCAGGGAAACTCCCGCCTGTTAGCTCCCGGCAGAAATAAGACCTGGTGGGTGTATACGTGTGGATGGAGGTGCACCTGGATCTCTTGACTGAAGCACACCGGAGCGTGCTTCTCTCAGGGGCTCTCGTGCCGACATGTAAGTCGACCTGCTTTTCACAGTTGGTGGGCTGTGGAGCGCTGGGTCTGCACCAGGTTTCTGCGTTGCTCCTTAACTTGGTTGAGTGTTTCTGTCACTCTTTCAAGGCTATGTGTATGAAAACGGGTACGTGGATGGTGACTCTCCCATGGGTGAAGAGTGGAGTTGCTTGCCCGTGTCTGATTCCACGTTTGAAGGCCCAGTGGGAGGGAGCCCTGATGGTGCAGCGGGCTACTCGTTGAGCTGCTAAACTGAAAGGTCGGCAGTTTGAGATCACCGGTCTCCCAGAGGGAGAAAGATGAGGCTGGCTGTTCCAGTTAAGATTTGCAGTCTCCAGAGAGTGGATGGGAGTTCACTTGGGTGAGGGAGCAGACAATATCCTGAAAGAGAGATGGGGATGAGGGGAGTGGGGGGCGGTGGGGATGGGGCAAGCCAAGGGGAAGGTTGATAAATCAGTTGTTGTGGCACTGTTAAATGCAAAAAACTGATATAATTTATTAACCCCCATCTAATTCACAGCAGAACACTCATTAAAAAAAAAGGAAAGAAAATGATGAACAGAGAAGTCCTAGGGCATCAAGGTGGCTGTGACCTGACTGCCAGGCAGTGGTTTGGGTATGGTTTTTATCATACCCAAGGCTTAAGTCTGTACAGTGCAATGGACAGGGACCAAATCTCCTCTGTGACCACCTGCACCCTGGGACATCAGCCCAGAGACTTTTAGCTCTGGAACTAAGATTTAGCACTTGTGTTTAGATGTTCAAAGCAATACAGAAAGCCCAGTCTGGCATTCGTGAGAATTGACCAAATGAATCAGACCAAGGATCCTGGTTTTCTAGACTGTTGCTTTCCCTTAACTTCAGAGACAATAGTCCTTTACTTACAACCCTTGGGCCAAGGAAGGTTTCGGCATTTGGATTTTTAGAAAGCGAATCCAAATGTTTCAAACTTTACCCCCAGGCGAGTGCGATGTGAATTGAATTAAAAATAAAAATACTGAGTAAATAAGACATAAGAAATGTAAAATGTTAGCTGGATAAGATATTTTCTTGGATAGCTAACTTGTTTTGAAATAAGGTTTCTTGGTTATATCATGGTGCTATAACAAAAATACCAGGGGTGGTGGTGGCTTTAACAAACACAGAGTTCTTCTCTCAACATTCAGGAGGATAGAAGTCCAAGTTCAGGGCACTGGCTGCATGGGAAGGCCTTCTCGGTTGGCTCTCAGGGAAATCCCTGTTTCCTTTTAACATCTTTGGGGGTTGTGTTCCTTAGAGATTCACCTGTCTCTCTCTCTTTTTTTTAAACAACCTTTTATCTGGGGCTTGCACAACTCTTACCACAATCTCTCCATCCGTCCATGTGTCAAGCACATTTGTACATTTGTTGCCATCATCATTCTCAAAACATCTGCTTTCTACTTGAGCCCTTGTTGTTAACTCCCCAGTTTTTCCTCTCCCTCCTCGTGCCCATGCCTCCATGAATCCTTGATGATTTATAATTTTTAATTATTCTGTCATATCTTACACTGTTCAACATCTCCCTTCACCCACTTTTCTGTTGTCTGTTCCCCAATGAGGAGATTATATGTAGATCCTTGTCATCAGTTTCCCCTTTCTAACCCACCTTCCAATCACCCTGCTGGTGTTGAATACCACTCTCACCACTGGTTCTGAGGGGTTCATCTGTCCGATTCCCGGTATTTCCAGTTCTTATCTGTACCAATGTACATCCTCTGGCTTAGCAGGATTTGTAAGGTAGACTTGGGATCATGATAGTGGGGGGAAGTGGTTACATGTGGGACTGTGATAGTTGGGGGCCGGGGTGGGGTAGAGGAAGCAGTTAAGAACCTGAGGAAAGTTGTATGTTTCATCATTCTGAGACTTAACTTTTTATGGAGGTAGAAAGTTCTGTCTGTCTCCCTCAGAGGGGCTGGTGGTTTTGAACTGCTGGCCTTGCAGTTTCCAGCCCAATGTGTAACCACTGTGCCACCAGGACAGGGCGGGTTTAGGAATATATAATGGAAAGCTGAGCTTGCCCTTGGCTGCTAAGGAGGCACTATTTTATTTTGCAATGTCAGATGTCTATGCGAAACAAAAATGAAAGCTACTGCCATGGAGTCAACCCTTCATAGGGTCTCTAAGTCTGTAGGTCTTTATGGGAGCAGAGAGCAGCTTCTTTTCCCAGTGGAGCAGCTGGTAGGTGTGAAGTACTGACCCTGCAGCCAGCAGCCTGAGGCCTGACCTGAAGCATCACCTTATTCAAGTGCTTCTGTTTGCTCCAACTAATGGCGATGCTATCTGTCTACCACAGATCAACAGGGCCCAGTCTGGCACAATCCTTCCTTGTGATTTTTTCTATGTCTGAGTCCATTGCTGCAGTCACTGTGACGATCCATCTTGTCAATCTGTGGTTGGGCTTTCTCTTTTCTCATGGACCTTCTACCTTCCCAAGAATGGTGTCCTTCTCTGGAGACTAGTCCCACCTGACAATCTGTCCAAAGAACATGAGGCAGAGTCTCATCACCTTCTTGTCTAAAGAGCCTTCTGGTTGTTCTGTCTCTCAGAGGGATGTGTGCACACATACTAGCAATCTAAAACCCGGGAGAGGTTACAACTGGACTGTGCTGTTAGTGTGTAGGACAGCTTTAAAAATGAGTCGGCTTTTCTTGTTTCTCCTCTTGTGACACTGGAGAATGAGGCCTGAACTTGTGTTGAGTGATCAGTCTTATCATGTAAAAGTTGTTATGCTATCAGTACAATGGCATCTTGAGCTGCTTTGGGGATTCTGAAGGATGACAATTGGCTTGAAAACAAGAAGCCAAATAAAATCTACCACTTTTGTGACAAAGGGCAGCTTACAAAGTGAGTGGTTTACACAAAAACAAATCTGTTCCCACAGGCACCGCATGTCCTGTTTGATGTGAATAGAACTATAGACAGCCACACGATGCTAAATATGACATTAAAAATTCCGTGAGAGTCCGATTCTGGGAAGTTAAATAGAAATCTTGATGACTGTTGGCAGAGGTAGGAATGGAGACTGAGAAGTTAGGGGTCCCACCAGTTTATGGACACTGGACCTTGGTAGTTGTCAAAACCCCATGTGAGCACCAGTTTCTTCATTTGTCAACTGCGCATGATCATACCCCCATAGTTATCACAGACCAAGATGTTATCACTGGAACTAGGCGCTGTTTGAGTGTCCCACCAAGTGAGAAGCACTTTGTAAGTTTCGGGCTGATCTCAATGAGGTCTAGTTAAAGCTCTGAGAGCTTTTGTTTTTATTTATATCTGACATGCTCTTTGAGAACCAAGTTAAGTTGTAAATGCTCCATGGAGGTTCTCCTTTAGGTTGACTGGATTGAAGACACCCTGCAGCACAGCTGAAATCATGGAACAAGAGGGTACAGGGGACCCAAACTCCCCAGGAGAGTGATGCCATAATAAGAAAGCAGTCACTGATTTTAAATATCACCAGTCAACTCTATGGAAAAGGAGAACACCAGGTTATCATCTCAAAGCATCTAACCCCCACGTAAGTTTCTCGCCACAAAGTCGATTCCGATGCATAGTGACTCTACAGGACAGGATAGAACTGCCCTTGCGGGTTTCCGAGATCTAACTCTTCACGAGGAGGAATTTGATTTAATTTCAGTAGATAGCTTGTGACCTAAAAATTGCATGTTCCATAGGAGCCTTTGTCTTTGGACCGATATGTCAGGGGAAAAGCAACATCTACCTCAAAACATCCCTGTGAAACTTAAAGAGAGTAAGATGCTCGCTGGCACCAAGAAATCTGTGAACCATGTTAGTTGATTGGTTGGTGTTGTGTACTTGGGCCCTTTGATTACAAATTGAAAATCAGAACAACCTCAGTGTACATTCAAAACTTTCTCATGAAAACTGAGACACCTTTGCTATCCTTAAGTGGAAATATATGCACAGGCCTGGGTGATGGGAAGCAAACACTAGGTAGGCCCTTGGGTATGTACCAATGTCACTGTAGCCCTAGTGGACCATCCTAAATTGATTTCACACAGCAACTCAACATCTCATGATATACCGATGTGGACAATTTATTAACTGTTCTGTTGAGAATAGACCAGCCCAGTGGACTATTCTTGAATGACTCCCGGGCCTAACACCCATGAGTCATTTTGAAACGCTGTTGTGTAGTCCCAACATTTCTGTCAGTGCGGTTTTTGCTCCCGAGTTCATTTAGAAAGTGGGTCCTTTGATGTTCCGTCCGCCGTTTCTCTGAAGGTTGGCCATGCACCTTGTGGAAAATGCACATGGTTTAGAGGCAGACATGGCTGTTCTGCTGGCATGTGGTGTCTGCGGCGGCCACAGACAGGTAAAGTTTCCCATCTGGACAAGCACAGATTTCATAGAGTCCTTGTGAGCTGCCAGCGGGGTCCCCGGTCCCCTGAATCAGCTTGGGCAGGCGCACCGTTTCAGCATCCAGCACAAGCTGTATGGGAGAAAGGGAGAGGGCGCACCGTGAGAAGAACAGGAGCAGCCAATGGCAAAGTCACGGGTCACTCGTGCCACACAAAGAGCTGGAGTTCGCCTCCCCCCACCCTTTCACAGGAAACCCAACAGGCAAGACAGTTCTTTTACTTCATCTTACAATGATCTGCTTATTTGGAGCCGAATTTCACATTCAGGCAGGTGCTTTAATGAATCGGAGGGAAGCCAACTTTCCCTTTGGGCCACTCTGTTAGTCTTGGAAGGGGCACCAACTGATGTGACAGCACGTGTTGCCCTTACTTTTCTGTAGAAGAAACTGGATTGCTTTTCTGCTCTAATATGCTACCCTCCTAAAAATACCATTCAGGTTTACCCGACACCCACTCCCCTTTACTTTTCTTTACCATCTAACTCATGACCCGCTTTGACTTTTTACAAATCATCTCCCACCTCTCCAAATTAAGTGAACATACAAGTCACAGAATATATTTATTTCATTAATTTTTCTTGCTGTGATTTTATCCCCATTTTGGTTGTGATTTCATTCGGAGTCATCCCAGGAGCGACTGACCATTTTCCTGGACTCTTGAACATTATTTACATGTTATTTAATATTTTAAAGATTATTTGAAACCCCACCACCTTCTCTTATGTACCCAAAGCACAAGACATGTAGCTTTAAGTCCTATTGACATGAGAGCGATTAGAGTGTTGAAGGGGCATATTATAATTCAGTTAAACCAAAAATGCAAGCACGTGGCCACAGATTGAACCTTGGAAATCTCACTGATAACTGAATGAATGGAGAACAGTCACGCCAGACAACCAAACCTTTTCCATCCCAGAGTGCTGGCTGGCTGAAAGGAATTCAGTATGTCACGGTTGGTGCACTCCCGCCAACAAGTGTAGACCATTTATTTTACATCACCCCTCTCCACGAATGCCAATCTTCTATTCTGTTGACATCTGCAGTCTGCTTTTCCTCCTGGGGACTGGAGAGCAGCGCGTGGGATCGTGTCAGCGTGACACACAGAGGTTTATGCCATGTGGTCTGGGACCGGCTCAGAAGGTAAAATAAATGATCCTATTTTAGACTAAGTGGCTATTCAGTGCTTTTGGCCCTTTGAGTTCTTAGTTCTCTCCCCCCTCCCACCCGCCGCCCCACTCCATTTTTGCCTTCAATTTGTTGACTACCTCCTATTTCTGGTGGTTAATAGGTTAGTTGCCTCTATTTTTCTCTCCATCTTCTCTTCTACCAGCAAACTATCAACTGGTAATCTACATGCGGTGGGGTGGGGTGGGGGGGGGAGGGCAATATCCCGTGGGAGCCCTGCCATTGATTGGTTCTGTGTAGGTCTGTGCAGTCCCACAGGTGTGATGTCCCGAGAAAGGCGCTGTGGGGATTCATTATGGCTCACAATGGGTTTCCACACACGTTTCCCCAACACACGTCATCAGGCACCGGCAGCATAAACAACCTGACGCATGGGACTCCTTGGGAATCATGTTCCAGATGGAGGCATTTAAAAGGAAATCCATGGGCCAATGCCTTCTTTTGAGCCCACCGGCATTAAAAACAAACAAGTGAAAGAAAACAAACAAACAAAAAAAACTATGGTGGTCTGTGCAAAGATAGAGTCTTTTTTTTTTTTTTTGGTGGGTGGGGGGGCATGTGGTGGTCGTGGGAGCTAGAGTCGGTTTTTTATACACATCCACCATATGGCGTCCTGGGTTTGGAGTTCAGCTCATCAACCCAACCCTTGATTTTCTTCTCGTGCTTTTAAGCTTTTAAGAGCATCCCTATCAGACACAATCTTCTGGCTGAGTGACATTGAGCTTTTTCTAATAAAGCAGGTTCCATATGGTGACAGCCACACTGAAACAAGTTGAACCCTAGGGAATCATAGCAAGATTGACATTCTCCATCGGCTCTCAATGTTTCATGTTCTCTCATGGTTGAAATTAACAAGTGTTTTGAAAGCAAAATACTAATCAAATACAGTGGTCACATTCTGAAAAGACTTTTTTTTTTAACTCTTCCTGACTCCTCTTTCAATGTTAAATGGTCTCCTGTGTTCTTTTTAACACTTTCTACATTACAACTATCTGACTTGTCTTTACCACTTGGTTGAATGGACTTGATACTCATGAGCATCATCAGGAAGAAGACTAGGAGCGTCATCTGGTGAGCTTACCATCCCGTCGCTACTACGGAGTCTGATATCCATTTGTGAAAGGGCGTCGATTTTCCCAGCACGTGCTTTAATATGAACCCCTCTGGGGGCATTCATGCTTAGACTCCTTGTAGGGGATTCCAGCCTGTGAGGGGGGGAAAGAAACAAAGAGAAACAACATAAACATGTAAACCAGGAGGAACTCAGAGGAAGGCTGAGCACAGAAAGCTTAACAATGAGGTGTACAGAATCTCCCCATCATCCCTGAAGGCGAACACGCTGTGCATTGAACCCACTCCTGTCAAATCGATCCCTGTGCGTAGGACCCTGTGGAATAGGGCAGAACCCCCGAGAGTTTCTGTAAATCTCCAGCGAAGCCTCATCTTTCTCCCACGGAGTGGATGGCAGAATGAAACACTCCAGAGTCAAATGCTCTGACTTCAAGTTACCCATCCAACTCCTTACCACGGGGCTATCAGGACTTCTTATAGCACTGTGCATTAGTTGCAGCTAAAATCAGAAATACAGTGCAGGGAAAAAAAATCAATTTCCCACCAAGCAGAGCCCATGAAACTGTCACTTATAATGAACTATTCTGGAATTTGTGTTCTTCGCAATGTTTGTGGTTCACACGGCCAAACGCCTCTGTGTAGTTAATAAAACACAAGGGAATAGCGTTCATTTGATGTCCACATTTATATTCCCCAGTGTACTTCTTCTTTTGGATCTCACTTGACTTTCTGGTAGCTCATGTTGATGTAGCGTTGCTGATGTTTCTACACGATCTTCAGTAAATTTTTACTTCTGATGACAATATCTGATAATTTCCATGTTCTGTCGGGTCAACTTTCTTCAGAATGGACACACAATAAATCTCTGGTTAGTTAGCCGAGTAGCAGTCTTAAGCATTTCTTGGCATAGATTACAGTAATGCATCAGCTTGTTGAAACAATCTGAATGATATTTTGTCAATGCCTGGAGCTTTGTTTTTCACTAATGCCTTAAGTGCAGCCTGTACCTCATTAAAGGCCATAGGTCCTAGACCATATATTATCTCTTGAAATGGCTGAATGTTGACCAATGTTTTTTTGGAAGAGACTCTGAATTCCTTCTATCTTATTCTTTTTGTAAAATAGATTTTCTTTTTATTCTTTTAAAAATCCTTTTAGTACGGGCTCATACAGTTCTTATCACAATCCCTACATAAGTCCATTGTGAGTCAAGCACATTTGTATATCTGTTGCCCTCGTCATTCTCATAACATTTGCTTTCTGGTTAAGCCCTTGGCATTGTCTCCTTATTTTTCCCCCTCCCTTTTTGCGCCCCCTCCCTCATAAATCCTTGACAATTTAGAAATTATTATTACTTTGTCATATCTTATACTTTCGAATGTCTCCCTTCACCTACTTTCCCGTTGCCCATACCCAAGGAAAGAGGTTATATGTAGATCCTTATAATAGGCTTCCCCTTTCTACCCATTCTTTCCACCCTATTGGTATTGCCGTGCTCACCACTGATCCTGAAAGGGTCATCTGTCCTGGATTCTATATGTTTCTGGCTTCTACCTGTACCAGTGTACATCCTGTAGTCTAGAAGGATTTGTAAGGTAGAACTGGAGTCATGATAGTGGGGAGGAAGACGCATTGAAGAACTAAAGGAAAGTTGTATGCTTCATCTTTGCTACCTGGTTCGTCTCCTCCCTGTGATCCCTATGTAAGGGGAAGTCCATTATCTACAGTTGGGTTTTGGGTTCCCAAACTGTACTCCTACTTACTTACAATAATAAAACTTTTAGTTCTTTAATGCCTGATACCTGATCCCTTTGACACTTCATGGTCACATAGGCTGGTGTGCTTCTTCTTTGTGGACTTTCTTGCTTCTGAGCTGGATTGTTTTTTGTTTACCTTCAAGTCTTTAACACCCCTCCTGCTACCTTCTTTTGATGCTTCCTGTATCATTCAATATTTTGCCCATAAAATCCTTCGATCTGGCAATTTGAGGCTTGAATTTGTTTTTTAGTTCTTTCAGATTGACATATGCCATGCATGTTCTTCCCTTATGATTTTCTTTGCACGTTTCTCCACAATGCTTTGTTCTCTAGCTGCCTTTTGAACATTTCTGTTCAGCTCTTTACTTCATCATATCCTCCATTTGCTTTCAATTCTCTATGCTCAAGAGCAAGTTGAAAGCTTCTCCTGACATCTATTTTCATCTTTTCTTTCCTTTTAAAATGACTGTTTGTTCATGTATGTTGTTCTTGATGCCATCCCACAACATATCTTGTTTTGTCATTAGTATTCAGTGTCCCAAATCTGTTTTTTTTAAATCATTTTATTGGGTGGCTCATACATTGTTTTTCACAATACATATATTGTGCCATGCTTCTTTGCATGCCTGCTTCTGTCATCATTCTCTGAACCTCCACTATTCCACTTGAGCCCTTGACATCAGTTTCTCATCTTTTCCCCTTCCACCCTTGCTCCCCACTCCCCTACCAACCCTCAACACTTTATAAATTCTTATTGCTTTTTCATAACTTACACTGTCTGATGTCTCCCCTCGCCCTCTCCACCAATATTCGTCCTCCCAGTAGGAGGCCATGTGTAGATCCCTGCAGTTGGCTCCCCCTCTCTACACCACCCCTCCTTCACCCATCCTGTAGTTCCACGCTTACTACTGGCCCCAAGGGGTTCATTTGTCCTGGGTTGCCCGCATTTCTATTTCCCATCTCCACCAGTGTACCTCCTCCAGTCCAGCTGGATTTGTAAGGTAGAACTGGAACCATGACAGTTGGGGGGAGAAAGCCTTCAGGAACTAGAGGAATGCTTCATCACCACCTCACTGCACCTTACTGGGCTGTCTCCTTCCCATGACTCCCCTGTGAGAGGGTGTCCAATTACCCACAAGTGGGCCTTGGGTCCCCACTTTGCTTCCCCCTCCCCATTCGTAGTGATGTGGTCTCTAAATTTAGGTGGGGTATGCTGAAGGTCACATTTTAATTTTCTTTGGATCATGAGTAATTAATAGTCTGTTCCCAAAGCAGCCTCTGGTCTCACTTTGGCTGATGATATCAAATTTCTCCACTGTCTCTTCCCACAGATGTAGTCAATTTCAGTCATGTGTATTTTATCTGTGACTTTCATGGGCACATTCCTGGCTCATGTTGTTCAATCAAGGTATTTGCAATGAAGAAGTTATCCCTTTTGCAAAATTCTACCATGTGATCTATTAACAATCAGTAAATTATCCAAGTGACCTAAGTGGGTGTTTGATCAATTTCATACTGAAGAATTTGACTCAGTTTCTTCATCACTAGATTTAGTAGGTGGCACGTACATTGGAATACTAGTTGTATCAATTGGGTTTCCTGATTTGTATCCGTATGATCCTTTCACCTACATCACTGTACTGCAAGGTAGGTCTTGAAATATTTTTCTTGATGATGGATATGAAAGTATTCCTCTGAATTTGTCATTCTTGGCATAGCATATCATATGATTATCTGATTCCAAATTGCCAAAGCAAGTCCATTTCAGCTGATGAATGCCTAGGACATGCAAAGTAGAAGGGCAGTGAAAAAGAGGAAGATATTTAATAAGATGACTTGACACAGTGGCCAAAAGAAAGGTCTCAAGCCTGAATGGATGGTGTTTTACTCTATTGTATTTCAGTTGGCTGTGAGTTGGAACTGATTCAATGGCACTTACCACCACCAACGACAGCAATTGGTCTGGGATAAGATGGGTAGGTTGAAAACACCCCTGGCATACCTGATTCAACCATTCTCTGGAGCAGGGGTCCTCAAATTATGGCCCACAGGCCACATGTGGCCCACTGAGGACATTTATACATCTGCTGAGTGTCTTTGCTGCTGCCGTTGTCCTGTTTAGCAGCCGACTCATCCCAGCCCCACAGTGAATTTGTTCATAGTTTGTTTTTTTAAACTATATTCTGGGCCTCCAATGGTCTGAGGGACAGCGAACTGTTTAAACAGCCCCCTGTTTAAAAAGTTTGAGGACCTCTGCTCTGGAGTCTCAGACTGAATTACAAAGGAGTCTGCATTCTGAGACAAAGGGCACTTCTAGAACCTCTGTTTCATGTCAATGTTGTACATACATCTTCTAGGTCATTCTTAAATGAACCAGAAAGTTTCTATGTCAATGCAATCTTTAAAAAAAATTCTCTTGGCTCAAAACAAAAATGAACCACTGTCAGTGTAAGCTCTTTCTAGGAGAACCATTTACAAATTTACTTTTGGAATATTCACTGTTGGTATCCCATATTTTTCATTCCGGACATAATAGTACTTTACAGTTCAGGAACCAAATATGTTAAATGAAAGGGCTTATTTTATTTGTGAAGTACAAGCATGCTTACTCTTTTTTCTTCACATGATAAAGAGATATGTCTGAAAATGAAAGTATGAGAATTAAGTTTTCTGCTGTGATTAAATGAGGCTTTTGATGTTCCAAGTTATTCAAACTTACTTCAATGGTTGAGTTGACACAATTTGCTCTTTTTTGGTATTTTTTCCCTTCATTTTTGACATTTCGTGATTTCTCCCACCTCCCTTTTCTAGGAATGGTTTCCTCATGGAGAGCATACTACACTATCAGCTGCCTGTGACCAGAAGGCACAAGTTGTATTCATTGTTTAAGTTAAGTAGACTTGAGAGATAATAACCCATGATTAATGAAAAAATAAAATACTTAGAGCTATGGATGTAGTTAGGCAAATTGTATGGGGCTCTTGGAGTGCTTTATTCATGAATCATGCATTCATTGACATTGATTTTTCTCTGAGAATATTTGGTCAGTGTCACATTTAATTTATATTTGCGATATTTTGTGGAAACAGTGTTACAACCTCAGTTGTATAGAAAATGAAACTTGGACATTAGAAATGAAAACAAAACAGTAAGGAAATTCTCATGGAAATTTCGCTAAATCTTTAAGATACCAAAGAGCCACACAATTCTACACATCAATTCAGTGTTGAAAATGAGGGAAACCTTTCTAATTATTATAGCAAGACTAATGTTGTTACTTAAACCTTATAAATGTAGCACATTAAAACAAAAAGTCACAGACCATCACTTATGTCCTTGTACATATACAAAAGTATGCAAATACACATATGGATAATATATTAGCAAACTGACTCTTAGCACCACATTACAAAAGGAATACACTGGCTCCAGTAGGATTTGTTACAGGTATACAAGGCTGGTTCATGAATGTGTGCACAAATGTATGACAGTTGCCTCAATATTGTAAGACCACTGGATGAGGACTAGCCAAATCGGTTGAATCCTATACACTGGCCATTGAAATCATTACTATTCATGTAAGGTAAACAAATAGCAAGAACTAATTTGAGATCAACAAGTCTCCACCATCCTCACTGGCACCTATACAGCATCACAAGGCAGGAACCCACTAATGTCTACGGCAGGACCCACTCATTTAACCTTCCCAAATTACCCATCCTCAATTCTGTGAGAGTTGGACCTTAAATAAGGAAGAACAAAGAAAACTCAAGTATGGTGTTGGCCAAGAATATTGACCGTGCCATGGACCGCTCGAAGAACAAGCAGATCTCTCTTGGAAGAAGTACAGCCCGAATGTTCCTTAGAGGCAAGGATGGTGAGATTTTGGTGCATTTTGGACATGGAGAAGGCCATCATGTTTGGTAAAACATAGCAACAGCGAAAACAAAGAAGACTCATGACAAGGTGAATTGACCCAGTGACTGCAACACCGGGCTCAGACAAACCCCCCAGAACAAAACCAGTTGTGAAAATGATGTGGGACCTGGCTGTACGTTGTTCTGTTGTTCCTAAGGTTTCTACAAGCTAGAGCTGACGTGATGGCTCCTAACAATATTTCTGTGTCACGGGATGAGTATAACATGGCCAAGTGTCAGCAACTGTGTCTCAGCAGATGTGACAATGGGTTAGGCTGGGTGTGGCATGCCTATGTTCCTTCTCTTGCTCTTTTTCTTCCTCTCTCTCCAGTTCTCAGTGGACTCTGACTGCCTGTGCTTGCTGGTTAGGCTCTCAATCAGAAGTATCGAGATGGCTCTGGGCCAGTGCCGAAGCCAGGCTGGAACTGTGGCAGCACTCGAGACACCATCTGTATGGGTAACCCCATGCACATATATGTTGAAGGTTCTTTCTGCTCTGTTGACAACCTTCTGCTTAGGTAGTTCCAACTCTACTTCAGGGACCAACATGTCAACTGCAGCTATGTTCCCTGGGAATGACTTTGCCCATAACTGCCCTTAGGCAATTTCACTGTTAGTGCCTACACTACTGTCTTGTTTCTCTGCTCCTTCCCTTGTGCTCAAAACTATATATTAGGACTATTCGAGAAAGTTCTCAGTCCAGGGTCTAGTGTCCAAAGAACTTTCCCCTTCTCTGGTTCTTCTCCACAAGGAAGCATTATTTAAGTATCTATATTTTAGGATTTTTAGCTGGAACGGGTCAGACTGGGAGGAGGCCTCTATATGATCTCCGTAAAGGTCAGCTACTGGAAAAGAACCCCTCCTTCATAGGTAATTTGTTTAAAGGTGCATAGTAAACTGGCCAGTTCCTTACATGTCACTTAATTGAATAGAAAACTGACCAATCTTTTAGCAGACTATCCCCTTACCAATCATTGTTGGGAAATTACAGGCTAGAGACATAAAGGTTAATGAAAGAAAACTCATCACGCCACAGTTAAAAGTTAGAAAATCTACAATTTCTTTAATATCTATCGATTTGTATAATACCATAAAATACACTATTAACAGTATACTGTTTTGACAGAGTTAAATGATAGACGGGACTAAGTCGAGAGTATTGCTGCTAAGGTTCCAGTTTATACAGGTACTGGGTTTTTTTATAAAAACAATACACCTGCTTAAACATCTCTCTGTGATCTGCAGATGGCGGCAGACATGTCCCCTCAGTAACACACTTGGCTTAATCAATTTAAGGCGCCTCCCCCAAAAGGTCCAAGTAAGATAGAGGCTCCCTCCAAAAGCCTACCAGCACCAGGAGGAAATAAATATAAAGATTGGGGCAGAAACAAATGAAAGGAGAATGTAGAAAAAAAAAACAAACCGCGTGAAGATTGAGTAAGACTGGAGTTGGCTCTTTGTTTGTATTAACAGAATGGACAAATTAGTGGCAAATCTAACAATCCAAAAACCAAACCGAAACAAACCAAAAAAGGAGAAGCTGCAATGAGCACCAATAAGAGACGAATGGGGTAAGGTCAAAACAGACCCAACTGAAATATAAAAGGATAATAGAATACCATGAAGAAATGTACTCCAATAAATTTGAAAGTCTATCCGAAACGACAAACTTCTGGAAACACACTACCTACCTAGATTAACCTGGATTGAAGAAGAACATTTAAACAGACTCAACAAGAGAAGAAATGGATCAAGTATTTAAAAACACAACAGTAAAAACTCAAGCGTACAAGATCAACATAAAAAAAATCGATTGGATTCTTTTATATCAACAAAGAGATGATTTCTTTTACATGCATATGAATAAGGAAGACTGCAGGAAAATGGAGACCTTTGAACCTTGTGTTGGTGAGAAATATTTAAAGTATCATGAACCGCCAGAGGAGCAAATAACTCTTAAAAGAAGTACAACCAGCACGCTCCTTAGATGTCCGGGGCCGACAGGCCCGGCCATGACTTTGCCAGTCTGGGGCCATTAAGGCCTGGCCATTGTCTCAATCTTTATTGCCTGAGCTCTGTAAATTTTCACTCTGCTGCCACGGGTGCAATTTGTTCTGATTAGGTGGTTGCATTCTGAACTGGCCGTAAATAGCAAGGACATTTATGTTTATCTAAGACCCTGCAGAGCAGGCTGACACTGACTAGTCAGCAGTGGAAGATTAACAGATGTTTCTTCAACCTGTGTAATCCTCCCTCCACTACGCCCGATATAACTTGAGCCCTTTCTTTGAATAAACAAGACTTGATCAGACTCCTGTCTTGTTTCCATTCTCTGCGTCCCCTGCCCATCTTCGTTTCCAGGCCTCCGAACCGGGACACCACGTTGATTGACCTGCAGGCCGGGTCACTTAGAAACAAAGCTCGGGGGCCATAGTCTCATGTAATTGGGACATGTTATTAGAAGAGAACTTTCATTGCCATCCAGTCCATTCTGACTCAGACCTCCCCAATGTGGGTTTCCAAGACGGGAACTCTTTACGGGAGTAGAAAGCCCAGTCTTCCTCCCTAGGAGCAGCTGGTGGTTTCAAACTGTTGGGATCACAACCCTACATGTAACCACTACACCACCAGGGAAAGGACATCATGCTTGGTAAGGTCAGTGAGACAGAAGAAGACTCTCAATGAGGTGCACTGACATCAGCGCTGCAACAAGGAACTCCAATGTTACAATGATTTTGAGCATGGCCCAGGGTAAGGCCATGTTTCATTCTGTTGTACATAGTGTTACTATGAGCGGGAATAGCCTTGAGGGCACTGGACAGTAACAACAACAATAACAACAAGAATACCACGGTTGTATAGTTGATTGCTACTCATAATGACCCTCTCTCTAGGGAAGAGCAGAACTGCTCCATAGTGTTTCTGAGACTGTAAATTTTTCTGCCAAAGAGGGACTGGTTGGTTTGAAGTGCCCACCTGGTGTTTAACAGCCCCACACAGAATCCACTGCAAAACACCCACCCCCACCGACCTACACACACACACACACACACACACACACACACACACACATGCACACTGGGTCTTTGAAAGATCAGTGGAAAGGTGGACTTGAAAGGTAATAGAATTTTTCCAAGACATTGTTAAAGCCTCCTGATTATGTTGTGTATTTCATTTCCTAAAAATGCGTTCTTATTTTGTTGCTGTTGTTGAGTATATGCACAGCAGAAAATACACCAAATCATCACTTTCCACAAGTAAAACTCTATGACATTGACTACCTTCTTCATGTTGCATAACCACTCTCCCTTTCCTTTTCTGAGTTCTTCTTTGGCCTTTCACATAAACTCACTGCCAGCTAGGGTCCCTACATAACCCTTTGAGTTGCTATAGTCAATTTGATTTCATATAGGGAGTGCTTAAAAGAGCAGAGCAGTCAAGGCAAATATTCATTACTAGTTCAGCTAAACTAGTTGGTTTTAACAAGGTGTCGGTTGGTTTGAGAGTTAAGGATGATCTCAGTGAGGGGTTCATACAGTCCCTGTGGTGTGAAAAATTATGGATTCCTTGATCACTTGAAAATCTATGATCACTTGAAAATCTATTCTGCATTTCTCCTATTTTGATCAGGAGTCTCTCCTTGACTGTCTGAATAAATGGTCAGTAATGATAGTCGGGCACCATCTAGTTCTTCCGGTTTTATGGAAAAGGAGGCCATTGTTCATGGAAGCTATCAGTCAGACATTCTATTTCCTTCTCCCATTCTGGAATTTCCTTCCTCTGTTGCTCCAGTAGAGAATAGAGACCACATATTATACCTTTCAAGTTTTTAAGACCCCAGGGACTAAGAGGTATAACAGAAGCACTAAACACATAAAACTATGATCCTATAAACTCCCAAACCAAGAAACCAAATGCCATGAGGTGCTATTTGTATAGAATGTCACAATTGCTATCATGGTGGTAAATATATCTTATATTACAAGCTTAGCCAATTCCCCTTTCTATAGGTTAATCACTTTTTGACAACTATTCATTAAAACTTATCATTAATTAATGCAATTTTTTCATCATCTAAAACCCAAACTCAGTCTTCCATAAGCCCTGTTACCCTTGTCCTCTGCCTTTCAATGCTTGGCAGATAGGAATAAATTTTGGTCTCAATATATTTGCTGTTTTTGACTTTTCATATGAGTGAGGCCATATGGTTCTGTCCTGTTGTGATTGATGGATGCCTTTTGCTCAGCTTTATGTATTCACGCTCCATCCATGTGGCAGGACTTTTGTTTTCCTTTTTGGCTGAGCAGTATTCCATTTCTGCTTTAACCACGTCTTGCCTATTCATTCATCCACTGATGGGTGTTTTGATTTTACTGCTACTGTGGACAGTGCCGCAGTGAATATGGGTGAAATGATCTCTGTTTGCATCTCTGTTCTCAGGTTATATTCTTATCAGTGCACTGATTCTGCTATACGTTCACCTGCATACATGTCCATTATCTTCTGAAAGAATGCATATGTTTTCAGTTGGAAACAATAGCTGCTTTCCTCCTATTTTACCACTTGGTAAAATCTCAAAGTTCAGACTGTGATAGTTAAGCCTGTATATTTCAGGGCTAAATGGAGAAATGTATTCTAATAGAAACCCTACAAAATTGACAGTAGATATTCTTTTAGGCTAGTTAGGATATTTCTGCATTGGTTTTGCTGTACTCAGGTTTTGAATCAAAGCTCCTTGGACATAAAGAAAGAGATATATTAAAACACTACTAATGGTTAGAAATTGTTAAAGAGAATGTGAATATCGCACAATCAACCAGTGAAATCTGATCATAAGGCAAAGAGTTCATTGCTCAAGAGTCCACCGAGGTACTGGAGAAACCAGAGACAGAGTAAAACACGTGACTGCCATTGAGTACAGTCTGACTCACGATGACCTCATAGGACAAGGGAGAACTGCTACTCTGAGTTTCTTGACAGATTCAGAAAGCCAAGTCTTCTTTTTCCTTTGGAGCAGCTTGTGGTTTCGAACTGATGACTTTGCAGTAAGCACCTCAACTCATCACTGCGATGTCACAGAAGATAACATGGGCTTTAGACTCTGAGATGCATTTGTGTTATGATCTCCATTTCCATCCCTACAAGATGTGGAACAAAATGCCTATTGTTTACCATGGAGTTGATCACACCATGAGGTAAATGATGTGAATGCACCGAGGTTAGTGCCTGGCGGTTAAAAAGGCACCATAAAGAGGAGTCCTTGACTTTAGTCCCATCATGATCCCCAAGCAATTCCTCACTATTTCATTATTTTCTCAATTATTTTGTATGTCATCATATTTGGATCACAGGATTCCTATCACATTTTGCCATTAAGACAATACTTTCCTGCCACTGCTTTTGTAGTAAGACCCTAAAGTATAAACTGAGCAGATGTATGTCTTAATGGGGCAATGCAAGATGAATCACTTAGTTTTAAGATGTATGTATTGGGGGCAGGGAAAAAAGGATGTATGCATTTTAAAACACTGATGCTCATGTCTAAAAAGGGGTTTGGCACTTCTGCAATTTATATTATTTACAAATTCAGAATGGTTTTCAATGCAGTTTGCTTTTTAAGATAGTGAATCATTTTTCTATTCCAGGAAAGTAAGATGTTCTCCTTCACTAACTGTATTACTCCTATAATATTGATCAGATAATACTTTATCTAAATTAATGAGCAATGGTATAATTTGGCTGAAATTTACTTTTATTCTACAGATGTTCTCGAATCGGAAAGGTAAGTTGGACTTGTGTGTGTTATCAAGTAATATCTAATTAGACATTAAATATGAGGGGAATGATGGGTTCCTTAACTTTGCTTGCATTGTGTGAATATCTATTGGTGTATTAATAATACTGAAAGTCATTACTTGTAATGAACGGTCAATTTACAAAACACTCTTAACATACGTGTCCAAGAGTATTGCTTATATCCACCCAGTGCATACACGCACAGTGTTATTCTGAACAAAGTATTAGGCATGCTTCCCTGTAATGAGTGGGTAACTGCAGACCAATTCCCTTCATAACATGAGTGTCTTTGCCTTATTAGAATGCCCTCCCAAGAAAGGTTGCTTTTTATGTTGTGCTGTGGGAAAAAAATGGAGCAATTCTGAGATCATGGCTCATATCAACATTTGTAACAAAGCTCAAATGGGCATCTTCCTGAATCAGTGTAGTCCCTTTCTTGATGGTCTCTCCCTTTGACCTGATTTTTAAAGTATTTTTAAAGTGTTAAGGCAATCATCTATTAAAAAGTGTGAAATATTACACAACAGATGCCCGGGTGTCTTCTCTAAGAGTCTCATTTGAATTAAACAAAATTCTTACCGAAGCTCTTGAAACGGGTCAGCATGGACAAGTGGTGTCTCCGCCGAATGTTCAAAGATAGCCCCTTCAGGACCTGAGCAAAAGCCAAAGACAAATCAGTGGAGAAAGGACCATAGCAAGCAGGAACATACGAAAACCTGAGAAGGTTTTGCTTATTGTTGAAGCCTGTGTAGATGCTTGGAGTGCAGAGACAAGCTAGACAAGGTTTCTTCCTTTCTTCTTCAAGGCTGCCAAGATTTCCCTTGACCCTTAGCCAGAGAAGACTAGTTTCAAACTGGTTACCAATAAGCAGGCCGATGCCTAAATCTAGAGGGCAAAGTTAGTCTTCCATAAAAAAATAAGGAAATGAATAAACTCATAGTGACCCTGCAGGACAGAGTAGAACCAGGTCTGTGGCTTTTTCTGGGGCTGTAATTCTTTATAGGTGTAGAAGGCCTCATCTTTCTCCTTCAGAGTGGCTAGTGGTTTCGAACTGCTGACCCAGAGGCTAGTCCAGTGTGTAATCTACTCTGCCACCCAAACGGAGTATACCCATATATCTTACATAATGGCAGTAGTGTGTTCTTTGGTGCTTATACATGGTGATTGTGTCTTATTTTCCATATTTTTCAGACCATAAGATGCACCTGACCAGAAGACACGTCCAGTTTTTAGAGCAGAAGAACAAGAAAAAAAATATTCTGGACCCAATAGTACCAGTATACGAAAATGTTTATTAAAACAAAGCAAAATGCGGTGATATTTAATAGCACAAACTCTACGGTGGTGTGAAGAACCATCATCACTTTCATTAACAAATGAGGGGAGGCGTGTGCTGTGCTGATCATGTGACCTGAGTGACATTGAGACTCCAGGAGGCGGGACTTCCTCTGAACACACAGCGATCCACAGCCTGCAAACAGCCGCAGACAGGAAGTAGGCACATGGGATCAGAAACAAATGTTCTGGGGGATCAGATCTTCGGATCATAAGATGCACTCTCGTTTTTTCCCCCACTTTGGGGGAAAAAGTGTGTCTTACGGTCCAACAAATACAGTGTATGCGATGGGTGTATACAGTGTATACAGTGGTGCGATGGGTTTCAAAGTGGAACTGCCTCTGTGGGTTTCAAAGACTGCAACGCTTTCGTGCCATCTTGTTCTCCTGTAGAGACATACAGCTTCTTGCCAATTGCTCAAAGGCTTCATTTCTTAGATTGTATGAATACTAACAATACAACTAACCACTACAGACATGTGAAAGTTGCATATTGAACAAGGAAGACTGAAGACAAAATCTACGCATTTGAATGATGGTGCTGTTGGCCAAACCTGGGGCTGTGAGCCTCATGATGGGCAGTTGGTAAACACCTGCTGCTCCACTGGAGAAAGGCTAGACTATCTACCCCTGTCAGCAGTTATGGTCCCCAAAATCCACCGAAGGGCATTATGAGTCAGTACAGACTGGGGGGCAATGAGTTATTTATAGTTTGAAGAATTCTGAAAGTGCCATGAATTATCAAGAGAACAAGCACATTTACCTTGGAAGAAGTCCAGACGGAATGCTCGTTAGAGGCAAGGGTGGCCCCCCACAGGGACCACGGAGACAGAATGAGTCATCAGGGTGCAGTAAAGCATCAATGAAACACACTATATTCTTCTGGTTCCTTGAGACTTCCTCACCCCTCACTACTATGACCCCCATGCTGCTTCCCAGTTCAAACTGGACCAGGACATGTACACAAGTATAGAAAGGGATGGGAACTTGTGACACACAGAATCCAGGAACAGGAGTGGGGATAGTGACACCAGAAGGGTAGGGGAAAGAAGGGGAGAGAAAGGTAGAAAGGGGGACTGATCACAACAATTGACACATAACTAACCATGCACTCCTCTACAGGGGGAGGAGCAACAGAAAACATGGGGGAAGCGAAACAGTGGTGGGTATGAGAGATGAAATTAATAACAATGTATAATCTATCAGCAGGTTATGAGGGTGGTCGCTGTGGGGGTAAAAGAACTGACACCAAGGGCTCGACAGAAAGTAAATGTCTAGAAAACAATGAGGGCCACACATGTACAAACACGGCTGCTTCCATTGATGTATGGATTGTGATAAGAATTGTATGAGCCCTCACCAAAATGATTAAAAAAATAAAAAAACAATAATCCTTTTCTAGCGATTGCTTTTTCCCAGTGATGTGTCCAAAATAAACAAGACAAACTCTTGCTACTCTCATTTCTAAGGAGCATCTTAGCTGTAATTCTTCTAAAGCTAACTTATTGACTATATTAACCTCTTATAATTACAGCATCTCCAGTAATTTTACTTAAATAGGATGATCCTATGAGATCTCATTTTCATAGTCATTGTAAAAGAAATAAAAGCTTGTGACACAGAATTACAAGGAATCTAGATATAACATTTTAAAAAGTTAAATTATAAAGGAGCTCTAGTAGCATAGGTAACATCAAAATGATAACGAACATAACACAGACACAGGCACACACAGCCACACACCATCATGATACTTAAGGCAGACCTACATGATGAAGCCCATTATGCAACAAGAAATTATGGCAAGCATGGGTGTTTCCATAGTAAACTGTGTTGACCAAGGTTTATCCTTCTATGTCTGATGGCCTGAAATATTGACAGTTTTTCTCTGGCTGGCAGGAGGAATAACTTAACATGGTCATTTTCTGCTCGTGAATTGCAAACTATAAAAGAAGGAAAAACAAAGGAAAGAAAAACTGTACTTCAAGCTAGTCGTTCATAAAAGAAGGTGGAGAGTGTGCTAAGTATAGTTTAGTTTTGTATTTTCCGTGCAGTTTTGTATTTTCCTTTGGGTGGCGGAGCATTGCTTGAATTGTGAGCATGCTTTGATGTGAAGACTTTGGATAAACCTTTTACATACAGAAAATTATATAACTGAGATCATGAATCATTCCCACTAGAGAAATGCCACGCATGCTTGTGTAATTATTGTATTGATGTTCACATGAACAGAATGATATGATGACTGAGTAAAAAGTGTCCATACATTCTAAAGAACTATGTACCCTTGGTGGAGCAAGCTAATAATCTAAATGCAGTCATTTTTCCCCTAATAGCCTAAATTGTTCTAAGAATGCCAGTGGCACCATTTTACAAGGAAATAGGGCTCCATGATTGCTTTTTAAATGCATATTAATGACTTGTCTTCCAATGTGAGTACAGTTAGCTATATTATAGCTCCATTTGATTATGGTAATGTACTTATAGGCAGTGATACGATCTATACACCATAATGTATTAGATTCAAATGAGACCGACAATGAGAGAGACAGTGAGAGAGAGAGGGAGCCGTTTCACTTTCATAGAACATTTAAATATTCAAATTATGTCATTCTGATTCTATTATGATGAATCAGCATCTGAGGAAATACTCCTTGGAGTATATTTGCCTGTGATGGAATGGAAGTTTCCCTAAATGATTGCATAAAAGAACTTTCAGCAAATGCTTACTGAACTTCAATGTGATTATATTTCCTTTCTGCTTCTACCCATTAAAACAAAAATCAAAAACAACCAAGGTGATCTATATAATAGACATATATAATGGGCTTAACATCTGTCCATGGAGGAAAAGTAAATACACTATTTGGAGGCTTTGAAGGTCAAAACGTTAGACTGGGACAAAACTACCATTATATAAGTCACGCATTAAGTGATTCTGTACAGTTTGGCATTTATTAATACAGAAAAACATAACCAACAAAGGTGTGTGTGTACATACACACATACACAGCTATACATACAAATCAGTTTCATAATGCTAAGTTTTCACCTAGCATATACGTAGCTTTCACATATAATGTACACAGGGGACACAGCAAACTAGCACCCATGGAGGTTGCAAAAAATACAAGGTGTGCCTTATTTTTGAAAAACTATGGTAAGAATCCTCACAGCTATCTTAAACTGAAAGAATAGAAAAAAAGGTCAAACTCCGAGTACTGAAAGATTCTATGGGCAAAATATTAAATGACACGTGAGGCATCAGAGAAATATAGGAAGAATACAGAGTCATTGTACCAAAAAGAATGAGTTGACATTCCACCATTTCAGGAGGTAGCATTTAAGCAAGAACTAATGGTGGTGAAGGAAAAAATTCAACTTGCACTGAAAGCATTAGCCAAAACGCAGACTCTAGGAAGTGATGGAACCCCTTCTGAAATGCTCCAGGAAGCTGAGGAAACACTAAAAGCACTCACTTATCTACGGCAGGAAATTTGGAAGACAGCTACATGATGGAAGAGATCCAGATGTGTGTTCATCCCAAAGAAAGGTTGCCCCCCCTCTAAATGCTCAAATTATGGAACAAAATCATTAATATCATATTTAAGTAAAATCCTGCTGAAGATTCTCTGACAAAGGTTGCAGCAGTGTATTGACAGAGAGCTGTCAGAGGTGCAGGAGGATTCAGAAGAGGTCATAGAACAAGGGAAGTTATTGCTAATGTCAGATGAATCTTGTCTCAAAGCAGAGAATATCAGCAAGATGTTTATTTGTGTTTTATTGACTATGCAAACGCATTTGAGTTTGTGGATCATAACAAACTCTTGATAACCTTGAGAAGAATGTGAATTTCAGAACACTTGATTATGCTCATGAGGAACTTGCACATGGATCAAGAGGAAGTTGTGTGAATAGAGGAAGGGAAGAATTGATGGTCTTATTGTCCTGGAGGCAATTATATTCTATCAAGATCCATACTTTCTTTGCAGCCCTCACCTGGTTTAATCCAGAAAGTTGGTAAAGTGGGGGTTATTTATCAGTTTTATAAGGGAAGAATCAGGTAAGGACTGAATACCTTATCAGAAGTCATGCAGTTAGTTATTGTGAGGGAGGAATTGAATTTAAATCTAAAGGGCCTACAGTCTTGAAGCTATGCACCAGAGAACTTTCAATGGACAAAAGCATCTGGTCACTCCAGTGGTCTTTCCAGCATTAGACAATAACCAATGCCCCTTTTTAAAGTTTAATAATACCCTTTATTATAGTAAGAAATTCAGGGACATTGCCTTATTGTGTACCTTAAGATTAGGCTATGAATTTTATAGTCTGCTTTGTTGGAAATTATCACTCAAGATTCTGATTTCCTATGTGAGAGAAAAGTTTTATTTTATATTGCATTTAGCAGTCTTTAGGTGGGGTAGAGAATAAAGTTAAAATTGAATTTGACAAGGGTCTGACTGTTCACATCACAGTCTTTACAGAAACTCAGAACATGATTTTGGAGTATAATCTGAACACTTCCTCTTTTATGCAAAATTTCTTCTTTTCATCCTAAAAATAAGGGCACCAGAATTCTATCCAACCTGTAGTTCAGAATTCTATCCCACACGTAGTTCACGATTTTGCAGACATGTAGGAAACACAAGAACCCAATACAATGGGGATAAAAGAGATTTACAAGAACACGGCTTTGTAAAAGTCACATGGGAAACAGACATTGGAGCTTCATAGCTGATAGAAGAAGGTGTGATGCACTTTGGGGTCATGTTAAATGGAAAGAGGTATAGGGTAGCAGTGAGTCTATGAAAGAAAGTCCATTCTTCTGAAGACGATCAAAGAATTGCTAAAGAAACCCCAGGAAGAAAAGTCACTAATTAAAATGGCCTTTTCTTATCAGCCCGAAACATTTCAGGGGAAACATGCCCAAAATACAATTCACTTCTCCAGGTGTGTCCTCCATGGGGCACTGTTCTTCTCACTGTGGTTACATACCAGTCACTCGAAGTCTCCCCGTACCAATGGCCGTTTCCTTTTCATCGGCTGTAAACAGCGGCTTGCCATCCTTGGAGTTGATCTGAAACTGCTGACTCTGAACTTCCACCATTTGGGGACCTGAGGGATTCATGAAAACAGTTCACGACAGTGTGTGTTTGCTATCCATGAAGTCTATTTAAATAAAAGTCATGCCACCCAGAGATGCCAAGCTATGAAACACTTAGGGTTTGTTACAACAATAAGACTTTTTGCTCCTATGGTGAAATGTTGTCAATTATAAGCCTACATAGGAAGGAACTTCAAACATTTTGTGTAAATGTAAAAGGTCTATGAGTAAGTTGTCATTCTAACTGATGTGAGCCAGGGCAAATGAAAACCATGAAACCTTTACTATCAAGAAAAAAGGAAAGATTAGATAGGAACCTCAGGGGGCAGTGAATTCACGTTGATGGAGGAAGAAAAACTCAGACAAGGCAGGGAGAACGGTCGCATGACTGGATGCCTGTCATCCATGTCACTGAATAGTGTGTGCCTGGAGAAAGGGCTGAATCAGTGTGTATCTTGCTAGATATATTCTCAATGATACCAACGTAAAAAGCAAAGTTTGTGGGAAACTTACATTATCCTTCAAAGAGCATTTGAGTCTTTGACACCCCCTTGCATGGGATTAAAATGGTTCTATATCTAATATACATTATTGTTTTCTATTTTTTCAGGTTTCTAAACCATGCCCCCCAATAATAGAATTCTTCTACTTAGAAATGCTAAATTCTCATTCTTTTGAGGATTAATCAACAGAGGAGTTTTCATCCTGAACCTTGACTTGGAAACGATCATTGTATGAATGACTCACTCTAATTGCTCAAGGTGATGGAGGAGAGGGAACATTTTCAGATTTCTTACTCGGTCCATATTCTAATGAGGGATTCTGAGCTCTTACTCCCTGTTGCAAGGGGACCTGACTATGTGAAACCCCTCTCTGGTACCTGCTTGCCTATCGCCCCAAACATTTCTGTCTTCACTATTGTCTTTTCTTTCCACCACACGGACAGCAGCATCTTTCCCTGCCAAGGTGCATCTTTCCCCTGCATCTTTCCCCTGCCAAGGTGAAGCCCCTTACCTGGGATTTAGTGGTTCTCAACCTTCCTAATGTTGCGACTCTTTAATACAGTTCCTCATGTTGTGGTGACCCCACTCCCTCCATGATAAAATTATTTTCGTTGCTACTTTATAACTGTAATTTTGCTACTGTTATGCATTTGGCGACCGACCCTTGTGAAAGGGTTGTTTAACCTCCAATGGGGGTCCTGACCCACAGGTCGAAGAACTGCTGCTTTAGACCCATGCTTTCCTAGTCATTTACTCACGAAGTACTTGCTTGCTTGACTCACCAAATGCTTAGCAGGTGCCCAAGGAGCATTGTATTAGGTAAGTCTGATGCAGAAGATCTCTTGAGAACCTTGAAAAGCAAGATGACTGCTTTGAAGACTAAGGGGCCCCTGACCCAAGCCATGACATTTTTAACTGCCTCATATGCATGTGAAAGTTGGCCATGGAGTAAGGAAAGCTGAAGGAGAAACAATGCATTTGAACTGTGGTTCTGGAGAGGAATATTCAAAGTACCATGGACTGCTGAATGAAAAAAAATGATCTGTTTTGGAAAACATATGGCCAGAGTGCTCCGTGGGGGCAAGGGTGGTGAGCCATCTCCTTACAGACTTTAGACTGCTGTCAGGTGAGACCAGTTCCTGGAGAAGGACATCGTGCTTGGAAAAGAGGAGGGGCAGCGAAAGAGAGGAAGACCCTCAAGGAGGTGGATGGACATAGAGGCTGCAACCATGCCTCAAGCATAGGAGGAACTTGTGATGATAGCCCAGGATCAGGCAGTGTTTCCTTCAGGCAGGGTGGTGGTGGTTTGGGACTGACTCAGTGCTTGGTTCGTTTGTTCGATAGGCACCATCGACTTGGTCTCATCGAAGAAACTTGATGGCACCTATCGAAAAGGCATCCTGGTGGTTGCTAGCAAAAACGTTAGTGGCTCAAACCTGCCGGCTGCTCTGGGGGAATAAGGAGATAATGTGTATGCTTAATGATCTACAACCCTGGAAACACTTGTGGAGAAGTCCGTCCCTGTCTTATAGGGCCACGATGCATTAGAACCAATGCAACAGTCATAAGTAGCAGAGCAATGATGCCACATAGAAGGAACTGGGGTATCTAATGCTTTCAAGGAGTTGAGAAGATCTGGTATGGGTTTCGACTCCCTTATGTTCAAACCCTCCTGAAGGGATCTCAGGGATTATTCAATCATGTCTCCACAATCGGCGTGCCTGAAAGATGTCAAGAAATCAAATGGCACATTTCATTGGGCAAATCTGTTGCAATAGGTCTTGTTAGAGAGCTGAAGGGAAAGGATATCTCTTTGAAGACTAAGGTGAGTCTGACCCAAGCCAAGGAACTCTCCTTCATCTCATTGCATGGGAAAACTGGACAAAGGAAGACCTCAGAAGAACAGATGCCTTTGAATTATGACACTCGCAAGGGGCATGGAATATAGCGCGGATCATGAGAAGAACAAACAAATCTGAGAGGGGGTGCAACCGATATTCTCCTTAGAAGCATGGGAGGTGAGACTTTGTCTCCTGTATTTTGGATGTCTTGTCAATTGGAGTCAGTCCCTGGAGAAGGACATCATTCTGAGTGAAGTAGAAGGGGGGAGTGAAAAAGAGGAATATGCCCAAGAAGGATTGATTCAGTCACTGCACCAATGGGCTCATTCTATCTGTAGATTGTTTGGGGTAGTTTTGATATCTTCACAATAGTAAGTCTTCCATTTACTGAGAACTCTTTCGGTTCCTTGTAGTAATGTTTTGTAGTTTTTCTTTGTATACTTCTTTTGATTTTCTGAGTATGTTTGTTTCTAAATATTTCGCCTTTTGGATAGCTATGGTAAATGGTGTTTCCTTTTCGGTGTTCACCTTTGGAGTGCCAAGGAATTAGACGGATTTTTGTATATTGACCTTGTACTTTGACATTATGCTGGGTCTTTAAATTAGTTTCCACAATTTTCTTTTCTTTTCTTTTCTACATTTAGGATCATACCCACAGGGAGAGTTTTGCTTCTTCTTGGCCAATTTGCATGCCTTCAATTTCCTTTTGTTGTCTAAGACTTCCAGGACAATACTGAATAGACATGGTGATAAAGGGCATCTTTGTCTGGTTCTGGTTTCTAAAGGGAAGTCTCTCCATTTACAGTAATGTTGACTGTTGGCTTTGTATATGCACTCTTAATTATGTTGAGGAATTTCCTTCCCATTTCTATTTTGCTGAGGATTTTTGCAGTGGAAGCATGTTGGGTCTTGTCAAATGTCTTGTGCATCAATTTATATGATCATATGGTTCTATTTCTTATTGTTTTTTATGTAGTGGATTATTAAATTGATTGCTTTTCTAATATTGAGTCATTTTTGTAATCCTGGTGTGGCAGTCATGTGCTTATGTTAATTTTATAATTGAGATGTATGGGTGGAGTCTAGTCTGTTAATCTGGAGATAGCCATTGAGTAGCCAATGAGGCCTCTATGTGGGCATGGCTTTCTCCTGAGACTTCTGGGAAGTCTCACGATATTTCCCGTGTGAAGATGAGAAGCTGTCTTCCCCAGTTAGTTTTAGAGAGATGATGAATCATGGAAAAGACAAGCTGGCAGCCTCTGAGAAGCTGGAGGAGCTGTCAGAGAGACCACACAGCCTTCCCCTCATGGAGCCAGGCCTCTGAAGCTGGGGCGGCCACATGGAGACCTCTTCCAGTGATGAGTTCCTTCTGCTGTTGATGGACCCTAAGCCCTGGAAGTGAGGAGCCATGGGGAGACCCCTGCCAGCACCAGAATTCTGCACCCACTGACCTGTGACTTTATGAGTTGGAAGGGGACTTTATAGATTGATTTCGGGCATATGGGTTAATATCAGGCATATGACTTTGAACTGGACTGGGCTGGGATGCCTTCTCAGTGTCACATTCCTTTTGTAGATAAACCTTTTCCTTATGCCTATATGCATGCCTATGAAATTTGTTCCTCTAGTCTACCTGGACTAACACACCTGGTGTGAATTTCTTTTGTACATGATATAGTATTATTATTTTTGGTACATTATCAAAATCTATTCATAAGGATTTTGTTGTGAATTTTTGTGTCTCTATTCATGAGGGATACTGATCTAAAGTATTTTTACTGGTAGTTTTGCTTGGTTTTCTTCCAAGTTATTTCTACCTTCATAAAATGAATTATGCCCTCCTTTTCTATATGCTGGAGTAGTTTGAGTCAGATTAGTGCCTACCTTTCTCTGAGAAGAGAAGAATTTTCCAGTTGAGTCATTTGAAGTGGACTTTTTGTTGTTGTTTGGACTTTTTAAATGATCCAATCAATTCTCCTTTCTTGATGGGTCTGTTTAAATTTTCTGTTGCATCAAATTGGTTTAGGTAGATAGTGTGCTTCTAGAAATTTGTCTAGTCCAGATTTTCAACATTGTTGGAATACAGCTGTTCGTAATATCCTGCTGTTCTTTATGTAGATTGTATTCACATGCTCTCATTTCATTTATCTGTGTTATTTGTATCTTCTCTTTTTTTCTTTGTTAGATTTGCCACTATTGTTCTGATTTTGTCAATTTTTGCAAAGAACTTACCTCTGGTCTTGTTGATTCTTTATATATTTTTTTCTGTTTTATTTATTTCTTCTCTAATATTTCCTATCACTTGTTGTTCTGTCAACTGTGGGCTTATTTTGCTGTTCTTTCTTTCATTGTTGGAGACATTGAGTTAAAGTGTTGATTTTGGTTCTTCTTTTTCAAGTCAAAGTAAACTCCTATGAGTGAAAGTTAAGTTTTTTATAGGACAGTCTCAGACAAAAAGGGGATGTCTCTAGAAAGCTTGCAGGACCATGTGGAGAGACCAGGAAAGCAGGGGTGGTGGAACTGAAAGAGGCAGACAACTTGCCATCTTCAGAAGAGGGCAGACACAAGGGAAAAGGGTGGAAGTAGAACCCAAGAGAGTGTACCATCTGTAGAAACGAGGGACAGATAAAGGAAGAGGGGGCCAGGTGGACCAGTTTTCTTTTTTGATGGGTATGTTTATTGCTGTAAATATTATTTCTGAGTACCGCTTTTGCTATGGTCCTCCAAGTTTTGGTATGCTACTAGTCCTCATTTAAGTAATTTTACATAGTTTAATTAAAAAAAATCTATTATTCAGTGGTTTTTAAGCCAAGTATTATTCAATTTTCACCATTTCATTATCTCCTTGATCTTCCTATTTCTGATTTCTAATCTAGAGCTTTATGATCTGGAAGATGATTTGTAGCATTTCAATGTTTTTACATTTATTGAGGCTTGCTTTGTGGTCTAATACATGACTTATTCTGGAGAATATACTATGAGTAGCATTGCTATAGAAATTCTTGCTTAAATCAAATACATTAAGAAAGACAAGTCCAGTCTACTCAATTCAAAAGCATTGATTGCATGCTTTTTTTTTCAATTCAGGCACTGTGGTGCATAAAAGCAATGAGTTATAACTATTGAGAAAAGCACCCACACCTAGGTCTAGGCCACTAAGATATAAGCAAGGTGCCCTGGTTACATAGTGGTTGCACTCTGATCTGCTACAGAAGGTCAGCACTGAGATGCCACCAGACGCTTTGCTAGAGGAAGATGAGGCTTGGTAATCCCATAAAGAGTTAGTCTCAAAAACTCACAAGGGCAGTTCTACTCTGTTTGTAGGGTGGTTTTTTCCCCCTGAGTGTTAAGAAGAGTAGTCTTCGGCATGCCACAAATGGTGAAGTGCGAAGATGCTAACAGAAACGTTAGAAGTTCAAGTACATCCAGAAGCATCCTGAATGAAAGTCCAACTTCTGAAAATCAGTCACTGTTGGGACACAGGTCCATTTTTAACACTTACAGGGTCGTCACGAGTCAGAGTTGACCAGAGAGCAACTGAGCTGATTTGGAATGATTGTGTGATACAGTTATGGACAAGGCTTAGTAAGAGTGGTCTCATCGTCCACTCTTGGGATTTAGGATGGTGAGCCTGGGAAAGACAATGCCTGAGCTGACCCTTCAAGAATGAGCTCACATTCTCCTGGTGAAAGGAGAAAGAGGCCCTCCAGGTTAAAGGAACTATTTGTGAGGGAGCTACCGTGGAGAATGCATTCCTTCTTTATCTTGTGCTTTAAAACATGCTGCTATTGCTTTTAGACGCCATCAAGTCAGTTCTGACCCATAGAGACCCTATACACAACCGAAGGAAACACTGCCTGGTCCTGTACCATCCTCACAATCGTTCCTCTGCTCAAACCCATGGCTGCAGTCACAGTGTCCGTCCATCTTGTTGGGGCCCTTCCTTGCCTTCTTTGCCCTTTGACTTTACCAAATATGATCTCCTGCTTTAGGAACCTGTCTCTCCAACAGTCTGCCTAAAGTACAGGGGTTAAAGTCTCTCCATCCTGACCTCTGAAGGACCATTCGGGTTGTACTTCTTCCAAGATTGATTTTTTGAAAATATAGACATTTAATATTTAACATGTTTTTCACTTCAGAAGGAGTCACACTGTTCTCTAGGTGAATAGAAGCCCCCGATCACAGAAACAATCACCTCTTAAAATTACTGAGCTTATATGGTCCATCTCAAGACGCTTGGTTTTCATTAGTTAACTGGACATCAATTAGAGTTGAGCAAGTCCATCTCTCCTTCTGAAGCAGAGATCTTTAAGAAATAAAATTCAAATTCTACCATCATGATAAGAAAAAAAGCAGCTGGTATAATATAATTTTTAATGAAAATCTATGCTACAACTAAGGAAGTAAAGGTTTAGCATCTGACTAATTACACTTATGAAACCAGCTTAAAGATTTGTTCTAGTGAAAGTGCCAAATTTCCCCTTACATATACATGCCTCATTAATTACCTCTTTTCCTCACTCTATCCATTTCCCCCTTTAAATAAAGTCACGAAGTCCTTTAAAAAAGAAACTAAATATTCTGCTGCCCCAAATATGGTATTGTACAAACAAATACCATGTTGAAGTCCTAGCTTTACTGCTTTTGAGGAGTCATTTTGTATTATTTAGTCCACAATTCTGGTGTTAATTAGTGTTCTTATCTCGCCTAACACTATCTTTTAGCACAATCTGTTACAGACAGACCTCTGACCCTGCAGAAGGAAGGCCTGAAAGGCTACTTTCACAATCTCAGCAACTAGGTTTTAATGGGATAAGATGAGTGAGAACTCCACCTAGCAACAGTCTTGAATGATTCTCCATTTCTTCATTCCTCATGCTTTCCATCACAGTTCTATCTTAGTTTGACCTTTAAACCTTGACCTTGCTTCTCATTCATGATCCTCACCTTGACTTTCGAGGTCTTGTGTTGGTCTATAGCTACCCTGACCTAACTCCCAGATGCCCCAACCCAGAACTGTACTCTGAAAAATATCAACTTTGGACCACTTTGGATGGACCTACTTGCCTGTCTCTTAGACCCCTCTCTCAAGTGTAGGGTGGAGTCTTTGCCTAAACAATAATTTATTCAGCACATACTGGTACTTATTGACTGGATCATTATATACAGCACTATGCTAAAAAAAAAGAGGTAGCTGAAGACCAAAGAGGACCCTGGCTTGAAAGAATGTCCATTTAGCTTCTGGTGGTAAATGTTAGCCAGAGGGGGGCCAATCTTCCTAAGGGAACTATTGGTAAGTGAAAATCTGAAGAGAAAATAGAAACAATATAAGTAAAGACAGTGGGAAAGAAGATTCCAGGTAGAAAAGACAGTAAAGAAAAAGTCTACAGGTGAGATAAGTCATAGTGTGTCTGCTATTCTACTTTACCAAGGACATCATGAGGATCAGAAAGTCTTTTTGAACATTGTGTCCAAACTAAGCAAGACGAAGTCTCATTATCCTCGCTTTTAAGGGGCATTCTGACAGTGCTTCTTCCAAAATGCATTTGCTATTTCATGTGGCAGTCCCTGGATTTTTCATCATTCTTTGCCAACACCATATGTCCAATGTGTTAACTCTTCTTTGTCTTCTTTTTTCTTTATTGTTCATCTTTCACAAACATATGAGTTGATTGAAGAGGTCATGCCTTGGGTCAGAAAACCTTGGTTCATGAAGTAATATCTTTGCTTTCCATCGATTTTTTTTACATTTATTTATTTAAGCCCTATCTTGTTTTATTTTGTTTTTGGGCATCACTGCCCTCTGGTGGTCGTGGGAGCTACCCAGCACTGCTCCTGAAAGCCGCCACTGGATCTGAACCGCCAAGCCCATGGGCCGCAGTCCCGCACTCAACCACTTATGCCACCGGGGCTCAGTCCACTTTCCATCAATTTAAAGAGATCTTAGCAGATTTTCTCATTGCAATAAGCAGTTTGATTTCTTGACTGCTGTTCTCACAGGCATTGTTGTGCTCTTGCAGGAAGAGAGGATGAGAGAGAGAGAGAGAGAGAGAGAGAGAGAGAGAGAGAGAGAGAGAGAATGAGAGGGAATGTACACTTTTAGCTCCCAAGCAATTGGTTTTTGATTTCTTGTTCATCCTTTTCCTTTAATCTCTGTGAGATTTGACGGCATCCTTGTAATAAATATTTTGCTTCCCCATCTGACCTAAGTGGTCCAGTATATTTGAAACCAAATGAACTTGAAACACTCTGTTCTCTGTGGGGATAACTGTTCTTGACAGTCAATAGAGAATGTTCTTTAGAAAAGTCCTACTTGACTTGTTCATAAATAACTGTAACTTGTTTTGATGCAAGACAACATGTATTCATGAAGCAAAACTGTTCATGGAACACATATGTGAGGCAACTGGATGAGATATCTGTCACTCACCCACTTTTAATCTGCCAGTGACCTCTCCTTCAGAATTTCGGGCATTCACTGTCACATTCTGAGTTGATTGCAGGAGCAGGGAGGAGTCCTAAATCAAGAAGATGTATAAGGTTAGCAAAATAGAAGCTAATGACTATGTCCATGTCTTTATTTTGCACATGAACTTAGGGATTTTATAAGCTATTTTCTCCATGGTCATAGAAATTGTGGTCCTATAAACATGTGGCTAAACTTATTTTTAAAAAAACATGAACTTTAAGATAATATTGAAAGAGTGAACATCTGAATAAATTCTCCCTACCCCATAAAATATAACAATCCCTGTGGGCTTATAGTGCTTTCGATTTCAAAACAAGTGTTCTTCCTGCAAAAAAAAATATTTTACTCTTTTTGACTTTGAGAAAATACACAGCATAGCATAAACCAATTCCAGTTTCTACATTTATAGTTCAGTGAAGTAGATTGCATTTTTTGCGGTTTGAACCCATTCTCACCCTTCTTTTATGAGTTAGTACATTCACGTTATAATCAGTGCACATTGTTTTCCAATAAATTAAAATTTCAAAATTTTATTTTCAAACTTTTAATGTATGTCCAAACGCACACCAAATCCTCTGCCACTAAGTTGATTCTGAGTCACAGCTCCCTACCTAGTATCCCAGAGACTATAATTTTTTTTTATGAGAGCAGATAGCTTCTTCGTCCTCCCGAGCCATGGTTGGTAGGTTCTGTGTTAAAAGGGCGAGTTAGGGCCAACATCTTGAGGGTTCCCCCAGTCTCTGTCAAATTAGCAAGTCTGGTCTTTTTTTGGGGGGCGTCACTGCCCTCTGGTGGTCGTGGGAGCTACCCAGCCCTGCTCCTGAGAGCCGCTGCTGGATTTGAACCCCAAGCCCGCGGTCCTCAGTCCCGCACTCAACCACTGACGCCACCGGGGCTCAGCCCAAGTCTGGTCTTTTTAAAACATGAATTTGGGTTTTGTTTTACACTTTCCTCCCATTCTCACTGGGACTTTCTCCTGTGGCCCAGATAGCGCCCGTGGTTGGTAGCAGCCACTGGGCAACACCAAGTTCTTCTGGTCTCAAACTGACAGAGGCTGTGATTCATGGTATCCTTTTGTCCTTTGGACGAATTGCTTCCTTGAGTCGTTGATTGTATCCATTCTCTTTGCTCTGGTAGGAGGAGACGAACAACTGTGGCTCTTTAAGCTTTTAAGACTCCCGGTATCACTCACCAAACCAAGATATAGAAAATGATCTTTTTTCTAACATTATCTTTATGAATGTGTTATGCCGATTAATGTAGATGTCCTCTGGGACTATGATCTTTTACCCTCAAGTCCAATAGCTGAATCCTGAGAGGTGTTTGGTTATGTATAATAAGCTTCCACGATTGGGTCCCCTAAGTGCCCTATAATATATATGGCACATACAAATTTGCATATAGAAAAATCCGTAGCCATACCTATATATGCATATGGAGTTAACCCATAGGAACTAAAGTGGAGTATCTTTAACTTTGTTAGAATGCAATATGACAGATTAGTGCCACAAGCTCATAGTCAGGCTTCTGTGAAGAATCTATCATGTATGTTTGTACATGCACATGCTCTAAGATAACCCCTACAAAGTATATTTAATTTCTCTCCAAACATTATTTTTTTCATAAAGCACAAGTCATCTATATATCTCACAATTTACTTACCATTCTTGAGCGTATTTCTTTGACATACAATGGGAACAAAAATTCTGATTCCCCTTCCAGGCGAAGTCCATCTTGTGTTACAAGCAAATGACCCATTCCTGTCTATTAAAAAGAGGAGACAATTGGGATTTAAAAATATGTTTGCTCCCGTTCTTTTACTTCTCTTAGTAGCAACCTAAATTATGCCTGGATTTTAAAAATAGATTTCCTGACAGGAAAGAGTTTCTATTTCTTCAAGATATCTTATTTAAAACTTCAGTGGCTTTTGTTCATTATTTTATAAATACAGAGGGCTATTTAGAAAACGTGTAAGATTTATATCATCAGTTTACAATAGACTCAAGAATCCACTGCTCCATTTAAGAAAAATAATATTATATTAAAAATGTAAAAAACAAATAAAAATGTAAAACTTTACTGATGATTCCAGGCTATTAAAAGATATAGCTTCTGGAGTTTTAAAGGCTTGAAGTTAGACAAGTGGCCATTTAGTAGGGAAGCACCAAATCCCACATGGAAGAAGCACACCAGCCTGTGTGATCATCAGGTGCTATAGGAATAGGTATCAGGTGTCAGAAGACCCCAAACAAATATTCATATAGATTAGAACGAGGGGCATTAGAGTGGAGATACAATGTCTATATGTAGACAATTGGACATCCCCTCATAGAAGCATCACAAGAAAGGGAAGAGCCAGCCAAGATGCAGTTTAGCACCTATGAAACACACACATTCCTCTAGTTCTTTAATGCTTCCTCTCCCCCACTATCATGACCCCAGTTCTACCTTATATATCTGAGCATTCACACTGGTACAGATAAGAGCTTTTGCCACACAGAAAACGAGGCAGATAAGTCCCTCAGGAACCATCCTGGGAGTAGACATACCATGAGGGCAGGGAGAGGGTGGGATAGAAGGGGTAGAAAGGGGAAACTGATTGAATGTTTGATATATAACCTCTCTCGGCCCAACCCCCCCAGGGGTATGAAACATGGCAGCATTGACAAAGGGGTACAGCAGATGGTGGAAGATATGAAAATAATAATAATGATTTTTACTTTATCAAAGGTTCATGAGAATGAGAGTGTGGGGGAGGGAAGGGTAAAAGAGGAGCTGAGATGAAGGACTCAAGTAGAAAGAAAATACTTTGAAAATAATGATGGCAACATATGTACAAGTGGTGCTTGATAAAATTGGTGTGGATTGTTATATGAGTTGTAAGAGCCCCCAATAAAATGATTTATTCTTTTACAAGTAAAACTTTAAAGTTATTTTTAAATAGTAAAGGTCCAAATGCAACAAAATGGACCTCTTGGAGGGCATTTCATTACCAGAAGGAACATCAATGGGACAATGGTTAAGCATTCAACTGCTGGTTGCAAGGTTGGAGTTTCAAACCCATCCTTTAGCTTTTCTGAGGAAGATATATAAGGTAGTCAACTTCTTTGAAACCAAGGGGAAAATTCTATCTATTCCATGCTATGGGATTGCTGTGAGTCAGCATCAATTTGATAGTAGTAGTTTTCCTACCTAAAAGCCCAACTCCACAGAGTTTCTTTTAACAGTTTTATTGGCACTTCATCCACACATCATACAATTCAATAGATCAATCTTATCAAGAAGGGTTGTACAATCATAACCATAAGTAAATTTTAGAACATGTTCTTCTTCCTTGTACTCATTGCTATTCATGTAATTATTATTTTTTCTATTGTGGCAAAAATATACACAGCAAAACATTTAACAATTCAACAATGGCTACATGTATAATTCAGTGCCATTGATTCTACTCTTCATGTTGTACAATCATTATTGATATAGTCTCCAAATTGCTCCACTCCCATTAAAATAAATCCAGTGCCCCCTAAGCAACACATCTTCCTCCTTCACTCATGGTAGCAATAGGTCAAATTTGATTTCTTTATCTTTTCTAGTAGCTTTTTTGATATAATTTCCACATATTATACAGTTCCATAATTAAATAATTAAAAAGAGTTATATGTACATCATCACAATCAATTCTAGTGTTCCCTCCTCCTTTCAGAAGTCATTGATTACTCACCAATCCCCTTCTCCCACTGTTTCTGATAAACCATTGCATCCATTTTCATCTTTATGTATTCAATTTTTCCTCCCTCTTTGGATATTTTGAAGATGTGCATATCAAGAAGAGAATGTGCTTTGTACCCAGAAGTCCTGCACTGAGAACCTCTTAGACCCAAATAAAAAGGCATTTCCATAAACAACTGATCCAGTAATCGTGTTACATGTTACATATGCTACAGAAATGTGGAACAGACATATGAACAGATATATAAGGGGGTAGCCCAAATAATGGAATTGCACTTGATAGAGTGGAGTTTTTGTAATACTCTTTCCCCCCACCAGACAAGTGTCAAGCAAACACTCTCAGTTAGTGCACACAGTGTCGTTGGCTGAGAACCTTCTCTCTGGTCACAGTTGAATTTTTTTGTAAAAGCAGTTTCACTTGAACCTCATTTTTTGGTCATGACTGATTTACAAGAATAGCATGTGGCTGTGAGAGTTTGTTTCCTGACTGGAAAAATGCCACAGAAACTGTTGTGATGTGGAACACAGCTTAGAACAACAGTGCTAAGGGGCGGAAATCAAGTGTACATCTAGTTTTAACATTTCAAGAAAGGTGAAATGTTGATTGATGAAAAACTTTGTTCTGGACATCCATCAGAATGTCAACAAAATTTCTGCACTTGTGCTTGAAGACAACAGTGGACCATTGAAGAAATGGAGAAGCTATCTGAACTATCCTGGAGCTTGGTTCAGCAAATTAAGTGTAATGGAGAGTACTGTGAAGTTGATAAGGTTGCTTTGTAAAAATATTTAAATACGTAGCTTTGAAAAATGAGTATCAGGCTTTTTTTTGAGTACCACCTTGTATATATGTCTTGTATTAACTAAGAAGGACATTCAAATAGCGAATCTGTTTCTCTAGAGCAGCAGTTCTCAACCTGTGGTTCGTGACTCCTTTGGGGGTCAAACAACCCATTCACAGAAGTCATTTGATTCACAACACTAGCAAAATGACAGTTATGAAGTAGCAGTGAAAATAACTTTATGGTTGGAGGGTCAACACACACGAGGAACTGTATCAAAGAGTGATGACATTAGAGAACCACTGTTCTAGTTCCAGCCCACCTATGGCCTCTAAGGGAGAAAGATCTGTTTATTGATTTCCATAAGGGTGACAGCTGGTCTACCCTGTCATATGGGGATGGTAGGAGCCAAAATGGACTCACCAGCGCTCAGCATGAGGACACTTGTCCTTCTGTATTTCTCAGGTCAAGTCCTATACCTTCTTGAAAAGTTCTCCAGTCTGCCCCCATTCCAAAGGCTTTTCTTTTTCTGCCTCTTTTTATATCAATCAGAACATCTTGAGGCACCTACTGAGCTTTGTACTCCTTGTGAGCCCCAGTACCTTATACACAAATAAGACACAGTACATCCTTCATAGCCCCCAAAAAGAAAAAGGCAAGAAAGAAGACTTGTGTGTGATGCCCCAAATAGCAAAGCTCACAAAATAAAGTGAATATATGTTCTAACAGACAGACAGACACACAGGTTAGATACTGTTTTGGGTGAAATTGGCCATGGCTGAGATGGCTAACATAGCTTAGTTGATGCCCCAGGGTGACGGGAAGAGTTCCAGCTACATGAGTAGGTCTAAAGTGGTTCTGACTCACAGCAGAACCTCGCCTGATCTTGCACCATCCTCACAAGTTCCCATGCTTGAGCCCCCATAGGATGGCTACCTCAAAGACAAAACAAAACCCCAAACACTGAAACTCACGGCCATCTAGTCAATGCTGACTTATGGTGACCCTTGAGACTGTAACCGTTTCCAGGAGTCAAAAACCCAGTAGTTCTCTTGAGGAGCTGCTGGGAGTTTTGAACTGCCAAATATTGTGGGTCACAGCCCAATACCTAGCCAGTAGATGACCAGGACTCCATAGAATGACTATCTTGAACTTAGTCATCTCTGAATCAAATCCTAGACTTCATAGATCATGGTTTTCTTTTACAAATGCGTCATTTTTTTTGTTGTGGTTACAAATGTTCTTGAGGACTGCTCTCTAAAATCTGTGCGTCCTTAAAGGCCGTTCCCTCTGAGTTCCAGACATAGAGGCAGTTGTCTAACACTAGGTCTTTTTCTGCATTGAAATGTCCAGGTGAGCAGCAGCTAAAGCAGCCGCCATCATCACCAGCAACTTCTAGCCAAGTTCTGAGCTGTTTTTGACATCAAAGGAATGGAAAACTGGGTTCCGTGGATGCCTGTACTGATGATCTTGTTGGTTTTACTTCAATGCCCGATTACATCTGCTGCAATCATCTGGCCACCCTGGGTGCCACCACGCTATTGGTAACATGGAGAAGTACATTCAGATACTCTGGAAATAACATTGTCATTCCTTGGTAATGAAAAAATATTATAATTAAGCAAGCAAGCAGTCTATGTGTGGATTCCAAGGTGCAGCTACCCTGCAAGACAGAGGAGAGCAACAATCCCTTGACAGAAGCCAACTATCTCATCTTTCTTCCCCTGAATGGCAGGTGGGTTCAAACCATCAGCCTTTCAGTTAGCAGTCTCATCCATGGTGCCATCATGGTTCCTTACTAAAAGATAGAAGACTGACCACAATCTTGATGAAAACTGAGGTTCTTGCCCAATCTGAGTCCCAAGTTCATAATCTCTCTACTATCATACCATGGCTCTAAAGTAAAGCAAAGTTTCCTCAGTAAAATTTAAAGAATTAAAATAATTTAGTTTCTTTTTTCAAATTATTTAATAATTTTATTGGGGGCTTATACATTGCTTTTTATCATACATAGTTCAATACATAGTTACATATGCTGTGCCAAGCACTGCCACTTGCCTGCCCTTGTCAACATTCTCCCAACATCTTCCTTTCTACTTGGGCCCTTGATATGAACCTCTCTTCCTTACCCTTCCATCATTCTCGCCCCCCCCCCCCCACCACCCCAGTCCTCTTTACTCAGCAATCATTATTGTTTGGTCATATCTTACACTGCCCAACATCTTCCCCTGCCCACTCCTCCCTATGTCCGTCCTCCAGGTAGGAGACAGTCTGCAGATCCCCATAGCTGGCTTCCTCTCTCCAGGTCCCCCTCCCTCCACCCACCTGGCAACTCCACTCCCACGACTGACCCCGAGGGGTTCATCCACCCTGAGTTCCCTGCGTTTCCAGCTTCCATTTCTGCCAGTGCACTTCCTCCAGTCCAGCTGAAACTGCAGAGCAGAGCCGGGACCATGTTGGTTGGGGGGAGGAAGCCTTCAGGAAATAGGGGAAAGTTTTATGCTCCATTGCTACCTCACTGGCCCTTGACTGACCCATCTCCTCCCCATGACTCCCCTGTACGGGGTTGTCCAATTGCGCACAAGTGCCCCACCCTGCTCTCCCCCTCATTCTTATTGATTTGATCCTTGTTCTTTGATGTTTGATGTCTACTCCCTTCGACCCCTTGTTATCACACAGGTTGGTGCACTTCTTCTATGTGGGCTTTGCTGTTTCTGTGCTGGATGGCCACTTGTTCACCTTCAAGCCTTTAAGATTCCAGGTACTTTATCATTTGGTGGCTGGACGCCATCAGTTTCCTCGGCTCTGTCTGCCTCTGCACCCTTTTGTCCTCAGCGATCATGTCGGGAGGATGGGTAAGTTAATTTCTAATTGCAGGTATTATCTCCAGGAATGTTTGTGAGAAAATACACAAATGACATTACCAAAGGACAAGAACGGATGAGTAGTGTTAGTGGAAAAGGGAAGAAATGTGAATGAATCTATGTCTAACGTTCATTGGCTATGATAGGCATACTCCACAGAATGGGTGGGAATCATATCTCTGATTCAAGTTGGTGAGCACCAGATGGGATAGAAAAGCCCTCAGCAGTCAGACCATGTGTGCCTTCTTCATTTTCCAATTGTCAAAATGCTGTTACATCACTCAGGTGGTATAAAAATTGCAATGATGTGGAATGCTGAAGACATAACATCAGGAGGGAAGCAAACAAAAACAAAAAAAACACACACTTAACTTTGTACGTTTAGACACCAGGAATAATAGGATTCATTTCCCTGATAACAGCAATAATGAAATTTCTTATACTTGGAACATCTCTAGTTTTCCCTAAGCCCATTCTTAATCATAGCATGCCTTCTTAGCAATAAAATGTCATTAAGTTAGTTATGTTTTTATGATCTATGATTTCTGTTTCAATCCCACTCCATTGTGAGTAAATTAAAAATTCCAATTTACAGTGCAGACTGAGAAGGGCCAGTATACTACTTTTGAGCAAGGTTTAAATAACTCGAAAAGAACAAAAAGAATGACAAGGCACTGGTTATTACATGCCACAGTCTCAGATGTCTCTTTAAAGCATAGTTTCCCTTAGTTTGACACACCAGTGGACAGGAGAGGTAGGGAGCTTAAGCGATCGATGTCAGATCACCGGCAATATAATTATGACATGGGACAGGCATTGGCCAAGGCACACGAAACTAGACAAAACGTGCAATGCCAAGCATGTGCCTCACACTGCGGCACACATTCAATAGTCCAGTCTAGGAAAAATCAGGCAAAAGACCAACGATGGAATCTTGCTAAGCTGAGGCCTTCAACACACGTGCTAGGTAAGTTGCTGGTAGGTGTGGACGAGGTGGCTCCATCTCAGAGGGACCCCGCAGACAGGAAAATGAAGTGCCGCGTGGACTGCCACTAGCCCCATAATCATCGTGCTGTCTGGGCGCACTGTTGCAGCCAGTATGGTAACCCATGTCAGTGAGTGACTCTCTCTTCCCGGTCCAGCTTCAGCATCTCTGTACCCCTTGTTGGGCTATGGGGTCAATCCATTTCCCTGGATTGAAGTGGTCTCTCTCGATAACATGTCCAAAGCATGGGAGACACAGTCTCGCCATCCTCATTTCCAAGGGATTAGCTATGCACAGTGAATAAGTAAAACATTTTATCAGATAAAATTGGATTGCTTCCATTCTTACACTTCCTTCTTTGAGGGCAGAGACAAGGTTACATTGGGGTTTAGGACCAGTTTTCTTAGAGACCTTCACCCAGCTGACAACAAATTCATCAGCACCCGGGGAAACAAACGGAAATGGTTAAGTGAGAGGCTGCTTAAGCTAAGAGGTGAATCATTTGGAACTGAAATCAGTTGCTAAATGTGGACATGAAGTTATCATCATCACAATGAAGTTCTTAAGTACCAAGAGTGCAGCACCAACCTACTGGACAGTTATTATTTTGAGAATTGGAAAACAGATGATTCATATAATTTTACAAACGGATGATTCACACATCAAGAAACCATGACTAAATTAGGGGGAGAAAACCCCGGCTCAAAATGTCTAGATTACTACAGTTTTACACCCTAAAGAGCCTGGATGGTGTAGAGATCAGGCTTTCAGCTGTTACCCTCAGGGTCAGCAGTTCAAAACCACGAGCAGTTTCCGGGAGAAAGATGAGACTTTCAATTCCCATAGAGAGTCACAGTCTCAGAAACCCACAGGGATAGCTCTACCCTGTTCTGAAGGGATGCCATGAGTTGGGATTGAGTTGATGATGGTGAGTTTTTTTGGAAAGACACAATGAAACATACTGCTCAAAACAAAACAACTATAGATCACAACATTTCCAAATTCAGGGCAGTGGAGATGATGCCGACTCATAGTGAGTGACCCTACCGGACAGGGTGGAACTGCCCCTGCGAGGTTTTGAGACCAACTCCTTACTGGAGTGGAAAGGCCTGTCTTTCTCCCACTATACTTCTCAATGAGGTTCAAAAGGAATACACACACACACACACACACACACAGAGGAACAGACAAAAGTAAATGTCATATGGAGATTTTTCTACCAAAACCTTGATGAGGTTATTAAAGAAAGCATCAATCACATAAGAGGAAGATCTGAACAATGGAGGGGCGAAGTGCGACTGAGAAGACAAACAAAAGACACAAAATTTGCTGACCACTTACTGGGAAAAACCACATCACTTTCAGAATCCAAATTGTAAGCGCCAGATTCACCACGAGGATGATGAGTAAAAGAAGAACAAATAAGTAGAGGCACCGCTTCCTCCAGCCGTAAATGCCAATCTTATAGAGATACTGGTCCTCCGGCCTCTCTATGTGGGTGCCTTCCGTGGCTGTCGTGTACTCCTCCCGTACCATCTGCCGTTGGAGAGAAAGAGACACACAAAGCATTTGCTGATACTGATCTACCAAGAGCCCAGCAAAAAAAAAAAGATAGACTTTACTTCAGTAAGAAGAATAACCAAACTCCAGAATTAATGGTTCCAATAACAGAGTTCAATATCACTTTGAAATCTGTCGGTGCATTTCCACAATAGACACTCCATCTGACATTGACAAAATATCGGCGATCCTGTCATCTCATCCCCTAACCCCCGACTCAGTGGCAGTGAGTTTGACTTCAGTGAACTAGTAAACTCAATATATGATGTGTGCTGCTTTCAAGAAGTCTGCATGGTTAAAAGCTGGAATTGAAACATCAACTTCAAAGCATTAAGTTATCAAGTTCATAAGAGATCTTGCCAAGGTCAGCTACAGCCAGTACCCTAGAGACACAGAGACCTTGATGGACCAGTGTTTACTTCCTCAGCTGCTAACTCAAAGGTCAGCAGTTCCATCCCACCCGTCACTCTTGAGGAAGAAAGCCATTGCAGTCTTTATCTTATGAGGCGGCTCTACTCTCTCTGTCCTATAGGAGCACAGTGAGTCTGATTGCATTAGGTAGCAACAGGCTTTTGGTTTACTCAATCTACCTCTTAAAAAGTAGAATCTACATATTCCAGTTTTATACCAAGTGTTTCAATTACACCTTTCTCCAACTATTGAATGACTTGGCATTTAAAAAACTCTTTTCAAGATCTAGATACAGCGCTGACTTTAGTCTATAGTATATGATGAATCCGGATATGAAAGATTCTCCTTTGGGATTTTTTTATGTAGAGGTGATGCATTCATTTCTTCCAAAAAAAGGGTAGAAAACAAGACATGATGCGATACTAATTCTTAAAATCTCTCCCATTGACCCCACCTTCCTGATATGATTGCTGATGACAAATATGTGCATAAGCAAATGTGGTGCAGAAAACTAATGGTGTCCAGCTATCAAAAGATTTAGCATCTGGGGTCTTAAAGGATTGAAATTAAACAAGTGGCCGTCTAGCTCAGAAGCAACAAAGCCCACATGGAAGTAGCACGCAAGCCTGTGTGACAACGAGGTGTCAAAGGGATCAGGTATCAGGCATCAAAGAACTAAAAATTATGTTATTATAAATGAGGGGGAGTACAGATTGGCAACCCAAAGTCCATCTGCAGGGGAAGAGACAACCCCTTACAAAAGAGTCGTGCGGAAGAGACGAGCCAGTCAAGGTACAGTGTAGCTACAATGAAAAATGCAACTTTCCTCTAGTTCTTAAATGGCTTCTCCCACCACCCCCCACTACCACGATCCCAATTCTACCTTAAAAATCCAGCTAGACCATGGGGTATACACTGGATCCAGAAACATGGGGAATTAAGGACAGAGGATTCCTTCAAGATCAGTGGTGAGTGGTGACACTGGAAGGGTGGAAGGAAGGTACAGTAGAAAAGGGAAACCAAATATAGGGATCTGTATACATGTAACCTCCTCCCTGGGGTATGGACAACAGGGAAGTGGGTGAAGAGACACATCGGACAGTGTATGATATGACAAAATAATGACAATTTGTAAATTATCATGTGTTCATGAGGAAGGGGAAGTTGGGAGGGAGGGGAAATATAAGGAGTTGATACCATGGGCTTAAGTAGGAGGATATTTTGAGAATGATGATGGCAATGAATGTACAAATGTCATTTGCATACAATAGATGTATGTATTGATTGTGATAAGAGTTGTATGAGTCCCCAATAAAATGATTTTAAAAAATCTCTCTCACTGAACAACAGACATGCCTTATCTAAATGATAAGGCATTGTGATATTCACCACATTGTATTCTCAAGCTCAGATCTTCACAATCAACATCATTCCAAGCCTAGATGTTCAATGGTCTCATAGGAACAGTATTTATATAAGCTCACTTTCTTTAAATTCCTCAGGTTTCCCCTCAGTGAAAAAGTTCTTCCTTGGCCACCCAGTTGCTTATGCCACAGTCTAAGAAAGCATCTTGAGTTCTTCTTTGTTCCCACTAAGATCTACATCAGCAAGATTTTCTGATTCCACTTTGAACACATCCAGATGTGTACCCTGGCCTCATCTCCCTTGCTACCACTCTATTCAAGTCACCATGAAATCTCCCTTACTTGTCCTCTAGTGAATCTTCCCTATAGAGCAGTCAGAGTGCCATATATAACGGAGCTCCTGTAAATCGTTTCTAGCCTTCCAACAGCTTTTCACAGCTCAGGGACTATTCAAATTCCTTTGTAACCAAGATCTTAATGCAGTATGGCCTCTACTTACCTCCATCGACTCTTCATAAACAAGCAAGCAACAATAAAAACCACAGAGCTGCCATCAGCTTTGTTCCAACTCATGGTGACCCATGTGCATCAGAGTAGCACCGTGCTCCCAACGTTTTCAAAGGTTGGGTTTTTAGTAGATCAGTAGGCCTTCTTTCCAAGAAGCCTCTGGGTGGACTTGAGATAGGTAGGTGCCTGTTTGAGTCTGGGCTGACTAGAGAAGCAAATTCATAGACACTTACATGTGTATAAGAGAGAGTTTTATATACAAGAGCATTTGAATATTGAGAAAACATCTCAGCCCAATCCAGATCAAGTCCACAAGTCCAATATTAGCCCCTATGTCCAATGCTAGTCTATAAATTCCTCTCTACACTCACACAGCCATGCAATAATGCCAAATGCAGGAAGACTGCAGGCCAGTGGGTGGAAAGTCTTGTGGATCCAGTGGCGGTGGAATCATCTCAGTCCTGGCAGGGTCTCCATGTGGCTGCTCCAGTTTCCAGGCCTGTAGTGTAGCCCTATGTGTCTTGTCAACAGGAATGTCTCACAGGGAGTGTGCATGTGTCCCACCTCCGGAGAGATCTCTAACTCCTTACCATCTCCAAATGATGTCATCAAGCTGCGACCTGATTGTAGGCTAAACTTCACCCCTTCACTCTAAAGTCTCAAACTGACAACAGATTATGTAACTACCACAGTGCTGCTACTGTATCATGGGTATAAATTTGAAAGCCGTTTGTAAGGAATATGTTTAGTTTATACTCATCCCCTGCCTTCAAGTAGGTTCCAACTTATAACGACCTTATCCAGGGTTTCTGAGACTGTAAATCTTTATGGGAGTGGAAAGCCTCATCTTTCTCTTCGGAAGGACTGATGGGTTGCAATCGCTGATCTTGCAGTAACAGACCAGTGCTTACACCTCCAGTGGTACCAGGGCTTCTTTTATGAGTTTAGCTCAGCTATAAAAAGTCACCACATATTTAGTGGCTTGACATAAATTTGTGGAGATCAGAAGTCCAAAGGTGGTCCTTGTAGGATGAAGCATCAAAGCTTTGACAGGACTAATCTGTTTCTGGAGCAGGAGAGCTCATTATGTCCATCGCGATCTACTAGTCAATCGCAAATGTAATGTGGGCAGATCGCATGGAATTAAAAAAAATAGATGCAAGCCTATCATCAATTCCGTCACTTAATTGATGTATAGCACAGCCAATCAGATGCAATCTTAGATGTCAAGTGCAAGCACAAACAACTGCTCTAAGTGCAGGAAAACTGACAAACTAAGCTATTGCCAATCTTTTAGACCTGGGTTATTTTTCTCATAAATGTAAGAAAGGGTATTACAATGAGTAGGGGAGCTGGACCAAGTAAGAAGACAACAACCTACCACTCTCATATGGAATGGGGAATGCAACTGAAGTCCAGAGCGCATGAACAGTTCTGGAACTTACTTGCAGAGGGGAAGTATCCAAATATGAGCAAACAATGAAGTCATCGACACCGTTATTTGGCTCTACTCATTTATGTGAGTCAGGCTTTTCCTACAGAAAGATCATGAAATCCAAGTACTGTCCCACCATGACTGATGATCATTTGAAAGTGTGCTTGACGCCGGCTGTTGGCAACTACCGTCCAGACTATGCATCCCTGGCTCATTCCATTCCATGCGAGTCATCAGAATAAACTCAGGTGATGCCCCCAAGTGTGCATAGTTAATTGTTTTGTGTTGTGCAATATGGACTCATGCAGTTATGTAAGGTGCATAAGTACACATTGTACAAATAAGGAATTATCAATGCATTTATGAATAAATGTAATAAATAAAAATAAATAAATATATGTTTCGTGTTTCTGTAGTTGGCAGATCATTTTGAGTTGATTATTTTATAAGTAGCTCGCATGCTGTAAAAGTGTGAGCACCCCTGTTCTGGAGATTCCAGGGAACAATCAAACTCTCATCTCTCTCGACTTCCTAAGACCACCCACATTCCCTGACTCCTGTTCCTGTATCCTTCCAGCTCTGAACACAGCTCCTTCTCTGTCTCTGAACCTCCTTGGTCCTGCTTATATAAGCCAGTTGTTTCATTCATTTCCTGTGTATGGATTAGTTGGACGGTGACTAAGGAAGACCTAAAAAGAATCAATACATTTGGATTATGGCGCTGGGGAAAAATATTGCAAGTACTATGGACTGCCAAAAGGACAAACAAGTCTGTCTAAAGAGGAGGCACTAATCAAGTGAATTGGCAACAACAACCAAATCAAACCAAAAGCACAGGATCCCAGGACTAGATTGTTGGGATTTGCAAACTGTCTTCCTAAGGGAGGTGTTATACATCTTTCTGTAACCTACAAGAGGAGAAAGATAGGAGCTTTTTTTTTTTCCACTTTGTTGTCTGATGTCATTAAATCAGTTCTGATCCATAGTGAGCCCATGCACAAGAGAATAAAACACTGTCCGGTCCTGCACTATCCCCCTAATTGTTCCTATCCTTGGGCCCATTGCTGCAGATATTAGGTCAGTCCATCAGCTTGAGGACCTTCTTCTACTTCACTGCCTCTGTCCTGTACCTAGCATGATATCCTTCTCAAACGATTGGTCTCTCCTGAAAACATGTCCAAAATGTATAAGACAAAGTCTTGCCATCCTTGCCTCTAAGGAGCATTGTGGCTGCACTTTTTCCAAGACAGACCGTCTTGTCCTTTTAGGAGCCTATGGTGCTTCGATATTTTTGTCTCCTGTTCATCCCCTCTACAACCCACTGGCTGGCAGGCTAGCACAACCATCCCTTCATTAACTATGTTATTTCATGGTCACAAATGACCTCCATTTTGCAAGAGGAATGTCTGGGTTTCCATGTGCATTTATATGACTGATCACTGACACTAGCCAAATAACCACCCCTTTCTTGTTTAGGTAGGTGTCCTTTTCCCAATTGATTTCCACAGCTCCCAGGACTTGATTTTCCTCATTGAAATAATGCTTCTTTTTTTTCTCCTCCTCATTTCCATGGCCCAGGTCTTTTTCTTTTACATATGCCTCTGTGCCTACTTGTGGCTGCATTTTTAAGTAGAGAATTCCATTATGTCATTCCTAGATTTAAACCTAGCTTCCTTCAGATATTTATGATCATTTGCATGTGGAAGGGTTTCTTTCAGTTCTTCAGTTCTTTGAAGAATTTGCACTGAAGCAAATCATCTCAAGTTGTGCTTTACCTATGAACCCTTTCCAAAAATTATTTAGCAACATAACTAATGTATAGTAGGACTATGTAATCTATATTCCAGGATAGGATAGTTGAAATTTCAACATACCTTGAAAAATGTATTTCTACAGACTTCTTTATTATTTTAAGCCATTTTAATCACACATCAAATGTTGATGCTAAAGAATGATACCCCCTGTCCTGTTTGCCATATTTCCAACTATAGTAATACCGTATGCAATGCTGGTTTAAAATTATTCTTTCAAATAGAGATATCCATCTATTAAGGGATATGACTTTAGACATGCAACATTATTCTACACGTTTGCACAAATCTCAGTGTATGTATATATACTTTCTTTTTGTGTGTGGTGGCATCACTGTCCTCTTGTGGTCGTGGGAGCTACCCAGTGGTGCTCCTGAGAGCCGCTGCTGGATTTGAACCGCCAAGTCTCTGGGCTGCAGTCCCGCACTCAACCACTTAAGCCACCAGGGCTCAGTCTGTATATATACTTTCTAATGAATATTTTTTCTTTTTTTCTTTTTTTTTTGGCATCACTGCCCTCTGGTGGGAGAGGGAGGCCCAGTCTTGCTCCTGGAGAGCTGCTGCTGGATTTGAACCACCAATCCAGTGGGGTGCAGTCCTGTACACAACCACTATGCCAGCAGGGCTCAGTCCAGTTTTTCTATTCATTGTTGAAAATAAAACCACATTAATGATATATATTTGCCTTTTCCATTCTTTCATTTTTGTCAATATTCTTTAGCACAAGTAATATTTATCAACATCACTAATATGAGTTGGTCATTGCCAGAGGTTTCAGATACAAAGATGATCAATACATGGGTGAAGCTCAAAGGACTTAATTATGATTGTTAAAATGTGGGTGTGTAGAAGAAACAGTCTCTTTAGAAATGAGAAATTCAGTCTTATTTAAGAATTCAAAGAATGATATATGTGTAGATATATAAACACATCCTTTAACATTATGAAGAATGTAAAGTTATTTTTCCATGTGTCTAACAAATTATATAGAGCTTAAAAAAAGCAGCATGTGATTAGATGGCACTTAGAAAACAATACAAAGTGACAAAGGCATACAGACTGTGAAAGCAATTTTAAAGGATATAGCTGATGCTTGAAAAGGTTTAAATATGGGCTGAGCCCCAGTGGTGTAGTGGTTGAGTATGGGACTGTGGCCTACTGGCTTGGTGGTTCAAATCCAGCAGCAGCTCTCCAGGAGCAAGGCTGGGCCTCCCACTCCCACCAGAGGGCAGTGATGCACCCCCCCAAAAAAAAGAAACAAAAAGAAAAGGTTTAAATATGTAGTAGGTTTAAATATGTGTAGTATAGGAGCTCCAGGGGAAGTTATTAGAGAGAATATAAGAAACATAATTGAAGAAATAATTGATGCAGATTTTCAATAATCAAAGGAAAGTCATCAAAATCAAAACAGATCCTGACTTTAGAGCAGATAAGATTAATTCAATTTAATAAATGCAGTCATTCTGGAGAATCTGGAGAACCTCAAAAAGGAAAGGCACTTTTAAAGGGAAGACATGCCACTCACTGGGAAAAAAAGTATTTGTAAAACATGTATAAAGCATTTGCATCCAGAGGTATTTGCAGAACTCTTAAAACTCCACAGATAAGGAAAGAGGATCCAAGATGGCAGACTAGGCAGATACAATATTCAGACCTTCCATAGCCAAGATCCCAGAAACCAAGTGACAAGGACAATGGATGGCAGTCTTGGAACCCTGATGAAGTCAAAGAATTGAATAGGAAATTCCAATAAAGCCAACTATATAACAAAATGCACACAGACCTAGACTTAGAAAAACCAAAGGGAAGAACACATCCTCAGCCTATCTGCAACTGAAAAAACTCACTAAAAAAATTCAAGCCACGAGTTGCAATCTTGACAGATTCTATGAGAAAAATATTGAATGATGCAGGAAACATCCAGAGAAGATGGGGAGTTAGGAAGTAAGTAAAAAATATATTGCTACTCGGGTTCCAAAGTATGGATGGACTCCAAGCATTCAAGGATTTATTCCAAGCAAGATGTTTGAACATGTCTTGGTGATCAGGCACAGCTCCAGACAGCTTCATTCTCCCAGGGGTTCCCTTGTATTCAACACATTAGAATGCCTTCAAAAAAAGCCTCAAACCAAACAGTGGCCTCCACTGTTGGATCTGTGGGTCAGTTAAATTCAAGACAGGGAGGCCATGGCAGAAGGTTATAGTGACTGTCTGTGATATTCCAAGACTCCAATATATTTCTAAAAGAAGATTTTCTGACATATAATTCACATGGCATATGATTCAATAATTCAAGCATATTAAATAGTTGTACAGTCATCACTGTGATCCCATTTCCTAACACAAATACATTAACAAACACTTCCAAAAGTGCACACATAGCAGAAGATAAAGTAGATGACTGGAACTTGCTAAAAATTAAACATTTATGTGTGTCAACTTTGGTGGCATAGTGTTTATGTGGTGGGCTGCTAATCACATGGTCGGTAGTTTGAAACCACCAGCTGCTCTGGGAGAAAGAGGAGACCTTCTGTTCCCAGAGAGGGACAATCTCAGAGACCCACAGGGGAAGGTCTAGCCTATCTTATAGGGTGGCTATGAGTTAAAACTGACCTGTTGGCAGTGAGAGATGTATATCAAAAGACTTCGCCAAAGGAGAACCTATAAATTGTCAAAAAATATTGGTAATGGCACGCACAGAGACATGTACAGGAACTTCACCAAGTAAGACCTTCAGGTACTTAAGAAACACAATGAGAAATGTTTGTGATCACTAGCCACTAGAAAGATGCAAATTAGAACAGTAATGAAGTATAATTTCACCTTGGCAGTAACAGCAAATTTAAAAACAAAAGAAACAGAAATCAACAAATTCTGGTGGGGATGTGGAGAGATTAGAACCCTCATACTCTGGTGGAACTTCAAAATAGTGCAACCACTGAGGAACAAGGTATGCTGTTTCCTTAAAAAACTGGACAAAGAGCCAGGAGTGGTCCCATTGCTAGGTTTTGTCCTACAGAAACAAGAGCTGTGACTCAAACTAATATATGCACTCCTGTGTCCACTGTAGCATTAGTCACAACCGCATGAAGATGAAAACAATGCAAATGTCCATCAGTGGAAAAATGCATTAAACAAAACAGAATCCATACATAGTGGAGTGCCACATCATATTAAAGAATAACAACGAATCTGATTCAATCTCTTAGCATGTCCAAAGAAAGTGAGATTAAGAATTTCCACCCTTGCTTCTAAGGAGCGTTTTCATTGTACTTCTTCAAGACAGATTTGTTTGCTTTCCTGTAAATCCACAATATTTTCAATCTTCTTCACCAAGGACATAATGCAAATGCATCTATTCTTCTTAAATCCCCCGAACTAACAGTGCTAAGTGCTGCCAGGGATGTGGCACAGCAAAAGTTTTCCCATTCATTGCAACCACGGTGGGCTGCAAACTGGACAGCCACATGGGAAGACATGCTGGTCACTCCTTATAAAGCTAAAGATCATCTCGCTGCAGGATTCAGCATTTGAGCACCTAGGTATTTACTCCAAATGCATTGAAAACACATATCCACACAAATGTTTATAATAACTGTGGCAGTCATGTGCTTATGCTAATTTCATGATTGAGATGTAGGGGTGGAGTCTAGCCTGTTAATCTGGAGATAGCCATTGAGTAGCCAATGAGACCTCTGTGTGAGCATGGCTTTCTCCTGAGACTTCTGGGAAATCTCGTGATATTTCTCTCGTGAAGATGAGAAGTTATCTCCCTAGTTGTTGGGAGTTAGTCTCAGAGATGATGAATCACGGACAAGATGGCAATGTCTGAGGAGCTGGAGGAGAAGCCACAAGGCTCTGCCCTAATGGAGCCAGACCTCTGAAGCTAGTGAGGTCATGTGGAGATCCCTGCCATTGATGAGTTGCTTCTGGCGCCACTGGATGCTGTTGATGGACCCTGAGCCCTGGAAACGAGGAACCATGAGGGAACCCCTGGCAGTGCTGGGACTCTGCACCCACTGACCTGTGACTTTGTGAGTTGGAAGGAGACATTATAGACTGATATCAGGCATATGGGTTAATATCAGACTTATGACTTTGCACTGTCTGGGTTGGGATGCTTTCTCAGTGTTCTATTCCTTTTGTATATAAGCCATTCCCTTATATCCATATGCGTGTCTATAAATTTGTTCCTCTAGCCTACCCGGACTAACACAGTAACTTTAGTCATAATTATCCCAAACTAGAAACAACATCAAAAAGGGCAATGAATAAAAAAATGGTGGTGTAGCCATACTGTGAGATAATCTTCAACAATGGAAAAAAGAAAGATGAGATATCGGGTCTCCAAAAGTCACAGGGGCACTTGGGCTATATGCTGCTAAGTTGAAAAGAAAAAAAGAAGTTTGAAAAGGCTTTATGTCATCTGATTTCCCACTACATGACATTCTTGAAAAGGCAAACCAGTAGAAACACTAAAAAGATGTGATTGTCAGGAGTGTGGTAGGAGGGACAGAAGTGATGAACAGTTGGACAGTTTTACAGGATAATTTTTAGGACTTTGAACAATATTGTCTGATACTGGCAAGGTGGATGGATGCAAGGCATTACACTTGGTCAAAACCCATAGAAGTCCTCCCATAAAGAGTGAACCCTAATGTACATTATGGGCTCTAAATAATGCATTGCTATTGGCACATCAGCATGTCCTGATAACAGGGGGAAGTGAACACATGATGGAGGGTGTGACGGTTAGATTTTATGTTAACTTGGTACCTGTGTGGATGTAGGAATGGACTCCAACCTATATATAGATCAGCTCTCAGCTCCAGAGTGCTTCCTTGGGAATGTGGCCTTTATGAAGAGAGACAATGAGGACATATCTCTTCCTTGCCCCTTTCTTGCCCCCTGCTTGTCTGGTTTGAAAGTCTGGCTGTGGTGCCCTGACATGTTTCTGTTGACCTGAATCAACTCAACCGTGCTCCCACCAGCCTATGATTTCACAGCCTCCCCTGTATCTACCAGCCACCGCTTGAGTCGAAAGAGAGCCCTGGGTCACACTGGGCCCATGGATTTGCGTTAGACTGGTTTGGGCTGCTTTTTTGATATAAATTTACTTCCTGATATACAAATGTTTCTTAACATCTATGAAGGTCACCAGTTTTGTCTCTCTGGAAAATTCAGTCTAACAGGCAGAATGTGTGGAACTCTGTATTTTATGCTCAATTTTCTGGAAACCTTAAGCAAGCCCAGCAAATAAAGCCTGTGCATCCACAACAATGAAGTCACAAAAATGATGTGTGACTTTCAAGAAGATTATATAGATAGATAGGTGTTGAATCCATGGAAACTGCTGAAAAATTGTGGAAATACATATCAAGTAAATACTAACAACCATATGCTGACGTATCAAAACTAGCACGAGTCAAAAACAGAATTCAAGGTTAAAAAGGCAAAAAGAGCCAGCATGATTTGGGAAAAGATATAGTTGAGCTTTCCTTGGCAAGGACAGACAACAGATTCCAGTTTTGTCTAAGATGTAGAATGAGGCTGAAAAGTTTAATGAAATGGCCTGAGTAAATGCAGAGGGCCTTATGCTACAAGTTCAGGGAAAGAGAGAGGAGGGAGAGGGAGAGGGAGAGAGGGAGAGGGAAGGAAAGGGAGAGGCAGAAGCAGAGCAGGATGGGGAGGAGGAGGAAGAAGGGGAGGGAGGGAGGGAGAGAGAGAGAGAGAGAGAGAGAGAGAGAGAGAGAGAGAGAGAGAGAGAGAGAGAGAGAGATCTATCCCTCTCCCAGCCAGCACTCCTTATTAGGACATGTCATGAGAGTGATTCCCTACCGAGCGCTGACACAGATTTCCAGAAAAGTGTCAGTGATGCCAAGAATCTCTGTTTCCTCAACACATTCTGGGGAGATGAGTGTTGGAGACTGTTGATTACCCAGCACCACTGGACGGTGCCTATTCGGAGATGGCTGGTTCTTAGCTGGATGCACCCACTCCAACAGCCCTGACCAAGGACAACAAAGACCTTGAAGGCACAGCTGCTATCCGGGCACAAGCAGGAACAAGGGGCGGAACCATTTGCCACGTACTTTGCATCCGCTTCTCACAAAAGAGGACGCAGTGGGACGGAGCAGGAGTCGGTGCTGTTAGAGGCCACTAAGTCAGTTCCAACCACCAGAGGCCCAGTGGTGCACAACAGAAGGAAACACTGCCCAGTCCTGCGACAGCCTCACCCGTGTCCCTCTGCTTGAGGTCATTGTGGCGGCCAAGATGTCCATCATCTATTTCAGGACCTGCCTCCTTTTTTCTGTTCCTCGGCTTTACCAAACTTGACATCATTACCGTAATAGTAGCCTCTGTCCTTGAAATCAGAACAAAGCCACTGCAACTGACTGGGCTCCACCCTCTAGAAGAAAGTTGAGCCGCTTGTGTGGGGTTTCTGCGACTGTAAATCTTTCTTGGAGCAGACAGTCTTATTGTTTTCCCTTGGAGTACCTGGTGGATTTGAACGGATGACCTTGTGGTTAGTGCCACAATTTTAACCCCTACCACTACCAGGTCTCCTTTTGTATGGGTATAAAATAACTAGGAGTTTTTAAAAAAAGCTGCATGTGTATGCATGTAGCAACTTATCTCCCCATCCAGACGACTCCTTTGTCATACTGTCATGAGCAGTGTGTTGCTGTGATGCTAGAAGACATGCCACCAGTCTTTCAAATACCAGTAGAATCTTCTAGGGGAATAGGTTTGGGTGAAGCTTGTAGGCTAAGAAAGACTAGGAAATCTGGGAGTCAGTTTCAGAAAACTAGCCAGTAATAGCACCATGAGTCATGGATAATATTGGTCAATCGAGGGTTGGAAAATGAGCTTGCTAGGTTGGAAGGCTTTCGAAAGACACAGTGGTTGACTGTAGTCCATGATCATGATGATGGTGTGCACTGGGAAACCTTTGTGTATTGGTGGTTATTTTCATGATGGAGCCCTGGTGGCATAGTGGTGACGTGTTGGGCTCTGATCCTCAGGGTCAACAGGCAAAAGCACTAGGCACTCTTCAGGAATGGTGCTTTCTGCCTCTGTTAACAGTCTCAGAAACTCACAGGGGTACTTCTACCCTGTCTTAGAGAGTCACGGGTGAGTCACTGGATGGCAGGGAGTGAGTTAGGGTAATGTTCCCAGCAGGTATCTTTTTTTTTTCCCAGCAGGTATCTTTTGTCACTCCTCAGGTCCATCAGAAAAGTTCACAAATTCCTGAACTGCCTATCATAAATCATATTACCTGGATCAAATAGAATATATATATTATGTAATATATACATATACACACATATATATATATATACAGCTAAAATAAACCCACAAAACAAGCTGGTTGCCACTGAGTTGATCCTGACACATGGCTCATTGACATCTATCATAGTAGTAGTGTCCCACAAGGGTTTCAATAGATGAGTTGTCAGAAGTAAATGCCCAGGCCTTTCTTGAAAGCTCCTTCAGATAGATGACAACTGACCTTTGGCAAGTTTTCACCATTTCTGATGAGCTCTGAACTGTTTGTAGCACCCAGAAACTCCAATCACTCCACTAGCACTGCCATCTTATATCATCCATCCAAACTCCAAGGTAACACACATGTGAAGTCAATTGAAATTACAGGACTGCATAATCACGATTGGTGTCAGTCATGCGCACATATGGGCAACCCATCAATATTTATTCAAGAAATGAATTTGTGATGAGTAGGGGGCTCATTGTACCAGTGCTGTTGTGGTGGCCATGTCAGGCTATGGCAAAAAGGAGACACAAAAAGACAAAAAAAAAATAGAACTCTGAAATCAGAAATGCACTAATCAGCAGAACAGTAAACGAGTCAGTGAGAAGTCAGATGCACCAAGTACAGATTACTCTTCCAGGGGATGTTCCCGTTGCTTATGAAATTAAAGCAGACTCGATCACTGTGTTCCGCCATGGGTCTATCAGATTGTTTTACTATGGTGGCTTCTGCATTGCTGTGATGCTGGAAGCTATGTCACTGGTGGTTCCAATACCAAAGACACTCAAGGTAAGGAGGTTTCAATGGCCCATCCAGGTGAACAGACTATGAAGGAGAAACCAGCTGTCCCCTGAGTGATTGTCCACTGAGAACCTTCTGGATAGCAACAGGTCATTGCTGGCTAAGACCTTACAACGGTGAAGCTGGCCTAGGTTCGAGCTGTTTTCCTTCTCCTGTTCGTATGATTTGGAATCAATTTTGACAGACCTAACAATGGATCGATATGCTAATATTATAAACCTCAGGAGAACTTATACTTGCAAAAACTTATACTTCTCAAAAACTCCCAAGCATCCCCACATTCATGGATAGTAATAAATCTCAATTTGTTTTTTGTCCCATGATCTGTGTTAAAATTTGAACATATCATTCTCAATAGAGTCCACCATTTGGGAAACTACAGGGAAGTACTAGTATACTAAGACAAAGAAAAGTCAATATCATTAGTGGAAAATATAGGGTCAGAAAGTTGAATGTGGGTTTTTTTTGGGGGGAGAGGCTAGGGGTACAGTGGTGGTGAGGGGGGCAAAAGGGAGCAAATGTCAAGAAGTCCAGGAAGCAAAAGAACATTTGGAAGCTGAGTGTGGTAGCAATTTTACAATTTTGCTTTCTGTGAATGAACAATTGAATGATATGTATTAATTGTACTAACTCCCAATTAATAATACTTAAAAAAAAAAACAAGAGTGGAAGAGAATACCAAGAAAAAAAAACAGGCATGGTTGATACATTTAGTAATAAATGATTCATGTAAATAATTAAGGAAATGCACATAATTCTGTGAATGATGACATGCATACACATCAAAGAAACACAAATGGATAATAATCTTAACAGGAGCACTTGTGATTCAGTGGCTGAGCATAGGTTCTTTCTGTGGGGGGAAGATGAGGCAGTTCACTTCTGTAAAGATCTACAGCCTGGAGGGTCACTATGATTCAGAATTAATAATCTAATAATGGGTAGCAGTCATAACAAAATCAAAGAATGCGAATGCACACAAGTTTTGCTTCTGTTTGCTACAGCACATTTCCAAAAATAAGGAATAATAGCTCCAAGTTGCTAATGGTCAGTGTTGGGGAAGTATTTGAAAAAACCAAGATGCTATTCTTTTGTTGTTGCATGACAGAATCAGCATGATCTCTCCAGAAAGACTTTTGGCATTGTCGATCAGATGCCTCAGTGTAATCGCAATTCTAGGAAACGCTCCCAAAGAAACAAGTAGGGGTGAAAACAAAGATTTATGTGCCTAGAAATTTATTGCAGCATGGGTGTTAATCGTGAAAAGCTGGAAACTAATTAAATGATTAAGTGTTAAGTCAATGAATCAATTCTCTGGACTCAGAGAGCATACCAGAATTAACCACTTGGAAAGTATACAATGACCTAGGGAAATACTCTTGAAGTAGAGTCAATGAAAGCATAGAATGTAAAATGCATACTAAAATGTATCCATACAAATGTGGCCATACATTTTTCATGAGTTTTCTACCTATTTTCTATTTGAACTGTGTTTCCACAGGGTTTTTGTGTATTTTCAGATTTATATAATGATAATATATTCATTTTTTCACATTTTTATTGTAAAATATTGCAACACAGTATTTGCCTGCTAAACCATGTACAACCCAGTGTCACTGGTCTACCACCTAATGGTATACAACATCTTCATTATTATTATTATTTTTTTTGGTCATCCCAGACAGAAACTACTCATTGAGTTTTGTTTTCCCATTCCTTCTCCCCTGTGATAGTTAGGCTTATTGTGCCAAGTAGGCCAAGAGGAACATGTGGGCAGAGTTTAATCAGCTCTTAGCTTGATGGAAGGGCAACGAAAGAAATGTTTTCCCAAGGCCTGCTCCCTTCTTTCTTCCTCACTGGGGATTGGACCAGCACTGCTGCTGGAGCCTATGCTGTACCACCTGTGGGCCAAGCCAACTTGTCAATCATGTTGCTATAGTTGGAGGCTCCCTTGAGACCTACTTTGCCAACTTGTTGGTGGTACATCGCTTGAGTTTGAGACTGGTGGATCCTGTCGCCATGCTTGAGTTTCAGATCCCATTGGGACCTGTTTCACTAAGCTCCCATGCTATTGACTGTTACTGATCTTCTCTGCTGTCTGCTGACTGTGGACTGACTGCTTGTCTTGCCAGAGGAAAGACTCTCCGTCTGCTCCCTTGACCCTGGAGCTGCAACCTGCCCATGCGAGTTGAAGGACTTCCAGTATCTTAACTGTTCCATGAAAGTGAGTTGATCTGAGCCCTCTGGACTGCTGTGTGGACTAATTAGCTGTTATATGCCTACTCATTGTATAAACCTATCCTTATATATGATATATATGCATATATATACACACATACATGATAATAAACATTCTGGCTATTTTTCTTTAGAGAATCTTGCCTAACACATCCCCCAAACTCAAGGCAATTGCTTCCTGTCTCTCTGAATGTCTCTTCTAGATATTTCATATAAATAAAGTCATAACAATATGCATTATTTTTTGTCTGTCTTCTTTCAGTCAACATACTGTTTTTAAGGTTCATTCTTGTCCTAGCATGCATTGTTGTTGTTTAGTATCAAGTTGGTTCTGACTCATTGTGATCACATGAACAACAGAAAAAAGCACTACCCAGTCCTGTGCTGCCTACACAATTGTTTTTATATCTGAACCCACTGTGGCAGCCACTGTATTAATTCATCTCACAGGGGATCTTTTCCAGGGACTGGTCTCTCCTGATGGCATGGCCAATGTACATGAGACCCAACCTAGCTATCCTTGCATCTAAGAAGCATTATGACCATACTTCTTCCAAGGACGATGTGTTTGTTCTTTTTATAAAATGCTAATATTCGTACAATTCATCTGTATGGGTACATCACATTTTGGTTTACCAATTTATATGCTGATGGATACCTAGGTCACTTCCTTTTTGGCTTTTATGACTAATACTGCCATAAACATTGATGCAAATAATCCATTCCAGCTTCTAGCCTTTTGACGACATTTTTAAGAAATTACTGGGGAACTGTCAAACAGTTTTTACCATGGCTGCCCTATTTCCCATTCTCACCAGCAAATAACAGGTTCCAATTCCCTCACATCATTTCACAACATTTATCATTTTCCATTAAACAATGACCACCAGCCTACCCATTGTGAAATGGCGATTTGTTGCAGTTTCCCTATATATTTTACTAATAACGTTGAGAACCATTTCATGCGCTAATTTGCCAATCCCAATGCCAATGGGATAGTGGATTACGCATGGAGCTGCTAAACCCAAGGTCAGGAGAGTCTTTCTACTCTCTTAAAGATTTGTCATTGTTAGATGCTAATGAGTTGGTTCTCACTCCTTGTGACTGTGTGCCGGACAGAAGAAAACACTGCCCTGTGCCTTCTCCACAATTGTTCCTATGCTTGAACTCATTGATGTAGTCATGGTGTCAATCTATCTTGTTGAGGGTCTTCCTCTTTTTCCCCCTGTACTTCCACTTTACCAAACACTTTCCCCCAGGGACTGTTCTCTGCTGACCACATGCCCAAAGTACAAAAGATGAAGTTTCAACTTTCTTGCCTCTAAGAAGTAATCTGGCTGTACTTCTAGCACAGATTGAGTTGTCCTTTTATAAGGGTCTGGTGTTTCAACACAGCCTCAGAAACTCACAAGGACAGTTCTTCCTGCCCTCTAGATTTGCTGAGAATCAGAACAGACTCAACATCAGTGAACTTATATCTTCTTTGGAGAAATATCAACTTTTTTGTCCATTTCTAAATTGGGTTGTCTTGTTGTTGCTGAGTTATAAGGAAGGGTTTTAAAATATATTACTAAGGCCAGGCCCTTATCAGATACATCCTGTAGCGATCATCAAATATTCTGTAGGTTGTCTTTTAATTGATCATGCTTTTTAGTGTCTCCTCCCCCCAAACCAAAACAAAACCCCAAACCCCAAAAACCAAATTTTTATTTTGATGAATTCACTTTATTATTTTTCTTGTGTTGTTAATACATTTGATGTTATATCTAAGAGACTATTGCCACATATATACCTATGCTTTTTCCCCCACCTTCTAACACTTTCATGATTTCAACTCTGATATTTAGGTTGTTGGTATATTTTGTGTTCATTTGCATATGGGAAGTCTTCAAAAATTCAGGAACACATGAAAATATAATGGAGCTTTTCAATAAACTATTTGAAGTTCCTTCATATAGAATGCAAAGTAGGAACCAAAGTCATTCTTCAGCATATAGAAATCCAGTCGTCCTAGCATTTTTTGTTAAAAAGATTGGTCTTCCTTAGTGGATGGACTTAGCACACTTATTAAAAAATCAATTGACCATAATGTATGGGCTTACTAATCAATCATTGATTTTATCCCATTAGTCTCTATAGGTATTCTCATGGTGTTTTGATCGCGATAGCTTTGTGGGACTTGTGGTACACTCTGAAACTGGGAGATGTTGATCTGCCTCCTCTTTTCCTCTTTTTAAAGATTGTTATGTTTATTCAGAGCCCCTGGAATTCCTTATGGATATGAAGACCTGTCTTTTAATTTATACAGAAAAAAACTTTCAGAGTTTTCATAGGGATTGCATTCAATCAGTCAAATTTGGTACTGACATAGTAATAATATGAACCACCCAGCTCATAAATCCAGGATGTCTCTTTCTTCAGACCTACTTTAATTTCTCTTTGTAACGTTTTAAAGTTTTGATTGTGCAAGCTTTTCACTTCCTAGGTAAAATTGTTGCCTTCTTTGATATGCTAATGACATAGATTCCTTTATGATGTAATGCTAATACTGAAATGATCACAAAAATCTAATGAACAAATAATTCACACATCAACCAATTCAATAATGAATCATATTAAACAAAGTTATGCAATGAACACTTGTGAGCTCTACAGTTTCTTCCAATCTCCCATGCCATATCCCTAAAAACCTCATTTATTAATAAGTCATTTTATTGGGGGGCTCATATAACTCTAATCACGATCAATATACACGTCAATTGTATGGAGACTACATTTGTACATTTGGTGCCATCCTCATTCACAAAACATCCTTCTTCTACTTAGGTCCCCAATATCAGCTCCCCGTATTTCCCCTCCTTCCTCCCTCCCCTCCCCTGTGAAACCTTAGTAATTTACAAATTTTCATTAATTTGTCATATCATACACTATCTGATGTGTCCCTTCACACTCTTCCCTGTTCCTAAAACTCTCTAATTCAGTTACTTTTTCTGTAGATTTACCTAGATTTCATACACACAAAAACATACACCCCAGCCCCCAAAACTTCCAACAACAACAACAACAACAAAATAAAACAGAGAGAAACCTCAGTCAGAAATACAAAAAATCGGAACAAATTTAAAATGCGTCAAAAGAGAGATCAAATGAGAAGGTGTTAAACTTTAACCTATATGTCTGAAACTTCATACTTGGTCAAGTTTTGGATGACTGTATAATGTTAAGACTAGTTTGGTTTTACCTTTTAGTCAAATTGCTCAACATTGTACTCCTAGATGTAGCAAAATTGATGGATCCTAATTAACAATTTCATTCCAAGTTTCAATTATACAATTCTCACAGCACACATCCCTATTAAAATACACGTGTTTGCATACATGCACACACCTGCACTCACACATATACAAACAGACATACATTAAAAGGTTATCGAATCATCCTTTCATTTTTACAATAGAATTGATTTCCACAATCAATTGGCCAGATGCTATTTTCAAACGTTCCTTTCAAAATACCTGAGATTCAAAGAACAAGTACTCTTAAATAGCTAACAGACCTGAAGAGGGAAGAAATCTTTTATTTAAGTGAGCAAATGGCTAACTTGGTAAATAATCCCCAACCCACTGATACACAAATGTTAACAATATTTCAGCTCAATAATAGACAGGTTTATAAGGGGAACAGTAACAGCAGGAGGTGCCCATGTCTTAGAATAATCAACCATCTGAGATCAAAAGGGCATTATTTACCTAAGTGCCAAGTTCAGAAGGGCTAAAAAAGGAGAGATAGAAACAGAGAGACAAAGGGAGGAAGGGGGTTGTGAAAGGATCGAAATGAATGAGATGAAACAACAGGTAAATGAGTTGATGAATGTACAATTGATGATCTGCTCTGGAAACCTTCCCTCAGTTCACAATAAAAAGTCAAAAAAAATCAAACTCTGATTGTAAAAGTTTGGGCTTTTTTTTTTTTTTGCTTTTTACTTCATATGCAGTTTTATTAAAAAAATCATTTCATAGGGGGTTCACACAACTCTTATCACAATCCATAAATATATTCATTATACGTCAAGCACATTTGTACTTTTGTTGCCCTTGTCATTCTCGAAACATTTCCTTTTCTACTTAAACCCTTGGCATCACCTCCACATTTCCCCCCTCCCTCCCTCACCCTTGATAATTTATAAATTATTTTGACATATCTTACACTGTTCTTTGTTTCCCTTCACCTACTTCCCTGCTGTCTATACGCTAGGGAGGAGGTTATATGTAGATTATTATAATTGGTTCCCACTTTCTACCCCACCTTCCCTTTACCCTCACAATATGGCCCCTCTCACCACTGGTCCTGAAGGGATCATCTGTCTTGCCTTTCCTATGTTTCCATTTCCTAGCTGTACCAGTGTACATCCTCTGGTCCAGCTAGATTTGTAAGGTCAAATTGGAATCATGATAGTGTGTGTGGAGGGTAGCATTTAAGAACTAGAGGAAAGCTGTATGTTTCATCAGTGCTATACTACATCCTTACTGGCTTGTCTCTTCCCCCCAACCCTTCTGTAAAGGGATGTCCTGTTACCTAGCAATTCCAATATCAGTATCTTATTCTGTCTTTGATCAACTCAGAAATCTGAAGATTTTTATAGTGCTATTAAGGAGTATAGCTGATTATGGGGCAGTATTAACATCCAGAAGCTGAAATGGGGAGCGATAATACAAAATTGTAACATTGCAAAGTAGTAACCAAGCAGGACAGAACTTCTAGGAGGACTCTACTGAAATATCACATCCACCAGGCAGGTTTGCATTCTGCTACAACAGATGGTTGCTACTAATAAGAATGATTTCTATAGCACCTAGCAACAGTTTTATAGTGAAATATCTCATGTAAGTATCAGGGCAAAGATGGTGTGTTCATCCGGGTAGGCTAGAGGAACAAATTTCAAAGACACACATATAGATATAGGGAAAAGGTTTATATACAAGAGGAACAGGACATTGAGCCTAGTCTAGTTCAAAGTCATAAGTCTGATATTAACTCATATGCCCGAAATCAGTCTATAAAGTCTCCTTCCAACTCACGAAGTCACAGGTCAGTGGATGCAGAATCCCGGCACTGGCAGGGGTCTCCACATGGCCCCTTGCTTCCAGGGCTCAGGGTCCCTCAATAGCAGAAGCAACTCATCGCTGGCAGAGGTCTCCATGTGGCCGCCCCAGCTTCAAAGGTCTGGCTCCATCAGAGCAAAGCTGTGTGGTCTCTCCACCGACTCCTCCAGCTCCTCAGACGCTGCCATCTTGTCTTGTCCATGATTCATCATCTCTGAAACTAACTCCCAACCACTGGGGAAGATAGCTTCTCATCTTCATGAGGGAAATATCATGAGATTTCCCAGAAGTCTCAGGAGAAAGCCGTGCCCACACAGAGGCCTCATTGGCTACTCAATGGCTATCTCCTGATGAACAGGCTAGACTCCACCCCTACATTTTAATCATAAAATTAACATAAGCACGTGACTGCCACAGATGGTCCCTTTCTCTCACAATCCTGTGTTATTTACTAGCAAATCTGTTCCAGTTCTTGGCATGACTTAGATATACCTGCCACCAATCTTCGACTTGTTGTTAGGCACCATCAAGTCTGTTCTGACTCATAGAAACTCTGTGTTAGACAGAACCAAAACTGTCCCGTCTTGTGTTGTCCCCACCATGGTTTCTATGCCTGAGCCCACTGTTGTAGTGGACTTTGTCAGTTCATCTCATTAAAGGCCTTCCTATCTTTCACTGCCCCTCCATTTACCAAGCACGATGTCTCTCTCCAGAGACTGGTCTCTCCTAACAACATGCCCATTTTGAAGCTACACATCAGGGTTCGAGAAGCTGCTTCCTCTGAAAATGGCAGCCGAGTCCTTCTTTGTCATGGTCTGTTCTTAGTCTGGAAGCTCCACTGAAATCTGTCCACTAGGGCAGAAATACCAGTGACATAGCTTCCAGCATCAAAGCAAGACAAAAGCCAGTGCTGTGTGATGAAATAACAGACAAGGAATTGTGCCCTGACTTAGTGACCACAGATTGAATGGAAAGAGGAAAATTATTATTCACCAACAGTGAGAGATGAGACATTGTTAGGAAAGTACCATAAAAGGATGCTCTTTTATGGATGCTCTAAAGCAACTCTGTGTCTAGTTGCTTTCATATCGCATCATACTGCTTTCTTGTCTGCACCTGGACCAACAGCTCCTATCTTGTGGCTCGGCTAGTGATCAGTCACATGGGCACAGCTTCATCATCACAGGTATGGGCAATGCGGCATAGACTGCCCACACAGGATGCGCCACGTTCACATACAGAATAAGAAGTCTTTTGACCTAAGTCATTTATTCAGTGTCATCTATCCCAGATTGGACATGGATGCTCGCTGAGAGAGAAGCCTGCCTTTTGGATCATAAGTCAATGGATCATCTAAGGCAGCCCCACCCTCACAGATCGGTCTACCATTTGGAGAGAGAAGAAAGGGTGAAAGAAGAAACATCCCAAGAACTCTCTGCTCCAAATCCCATATCATTTTCTATCTCCCATGAGCTTGTGTTAGTTGGTGGCTCCTGTATTTCACTGATGTGGGAAGCTATGTCACTAGTGTCTTATATACCAGCAGGGTGACTCATGATAAGCAGGTTCCATGAGCTTCCCAGACTAAGATAGACTAGAAGAAAGACCAAGTGATTTATTAGGAATTAGCCAAAAATGATGACTCCAACAGTCCATCATCAGAGAGATCACATCCTGATGGTGGACACGACATTTGGTGAAGTACAGGATTGAGGGCATGGATGGATCGACAGTGTGCTACGTTGGTACAACAGTGTGTTAATCTGGGTAGACTAGAGAAATTCATAAGCACACATATGGGTATAAGAGAAAGTTTTTTTTTTTGGCATCACTGCCCTCAGGTGGTGGGAGTAGGAGGCCCAGCCTTTGCTCCGTGGAGCTGGAATTGAACCTCCATCCCAGTGGGCCGCAGTCCCACGCACAACCACTACACCACCGGGGCTCAGCCCGAGAAAGTTTTATATACAGGATAATTGTACATTAAAAAAAAATCCCAAACCAGTCCAGTCCAAGGTCATAAGTCTGATTTTAGCCCACATGTCAGATACCAATTTATAAAGTCCTCTTCAGACTCACAAAACTCACACAATGAAGTCAAATGCAGGACAATCACAAGCCACCGGGTAGAAAGTCTAGGAATCCAGTTAAATTGTAAGCATCTCAGAATTGGCAGGTCTTTCTATGACTTTTCCAGCTTCAGAGCTCTGGTTACATCCATGTGGCTTGTCCAGCTCAGGGCACTAGGGTAGCTCCATGTGGCTTGTCAGCTCTAATGTCTCCCTGGGAGTCAACTTTGTCAGTAGAGAGTCTCCAAGGATGTGAGTCGAGGGAGAAGGGTGCCTCCCATCTCCAAGGAGGAAAATACAGCAGTTCCCGGAATTCTCAGGAGAGGGCCACACCCACAAAGAGGTCTCCTTGACTATCTCCAGATTGACAGACCAGATTTCACCCCTACACTCTTCATCCTCAGATTGACACCAGATCAGGTGACTAACACAAACAACTACAAGATGGGCTCAATCATGAAAATGGAGCAGGATTGGGCAATGCTTTATTTCTAGGGTGCATGGGTCACTATAAATTAGAGTCAATTCAGTGGCAACTAAGGAGACCCCATTTTGCTCAATGTCTTGACCACTTTGATCCTTTATTTATTTGAAATGGTGGGTCACTCTTCTTTTAAGATGTTTTCCCCTCTTTAACCTAACGTTCTCCTCATTTACCTTCTGACTTGCGAGGCTTTGCTTCTCAGACTCCTTCAAAACTTCTCCCTCTCTCTGGCATCTAATGGCACATTAATTTAAGAATTCTCCCCTTCCCTATATATTTTTTAAGGTGACAGTATTCATTATGGTGACTGTAAATATCTTTAGAAGCTGATGCTTCCCAAATATGTTTATCTAAATCTCAAAAATAAAAAACACACCCTGACTTCCATTGAGTCCATGCTGACTCACAGTAACCCCGTGGGTTTCTAAGATAGCATTGATGGGAGCCAAAGCCCAGTCTTTCTCCTACAGAGCGACTAGTGGTTTCAAACTGCTGACCATGAAGGTCGCAGCCCAATGCACAACCACTATGTGTAACCATGACATCACCAGGGCTTCATGCATCTATGTAGCCCATGGGGAAAAGATAGGACTTTTTATTTCCATAAATAGTTACAGACTCAGAAACTTCCAGGGGAAGTTCTACCCCGCCCTACAGCATCACCATGAGCCTGCATCAAGTTGGTGGTAGTGAGTTTGAGTTTTCCTAGAGAACTTGCTCATATTTAGAATCATATCTCAACCACCTGGATATTTCACTGATATTTCCTATTACAAAGATAACTGTTCTGAACCTATCTTCTTCAACTAAACCTACTCATTCTTTATTCCCAGCTTAGTAAATGGTATCCACTCCTTCCCAGTGGGTCAGACCAGACCTTAACATCCTTGGGTTCTCCCTTTATCATCCTCTGTATCATCTGCACCTCCGGTCCTGTCTACATCCTGAGTGAGGCAGCTAAAATGATATGTCGACTTCTCAGTGGTTTGGTAGATATGGTGTAATCATCCTCTGATATGTGAGCTGATGTGAGCATCCAATCAATTGAAAGAATTTTCTTTGAGGGCACGGCTTACTGTCAATATCTCAGGGAGATTTCAAAAAGTTGGTGGAAATACTGAATAGAAAGAGAACACAATCTTTCTGGGAAAACATTTTCTCTATTGATCTTGGGTCCAATTCATCATCTACTGACTTTCAGTAGATACCCTGAGCCAGCAGCCTGCCATCTGATATACCAATTTTTGATTCATGGGGTCATAAAACTCCAAGGATCAGAAGAACCCGATCCATGGATTTAGGGACATCCTACTCTCAACAACTCCATGAGCCATTACCTTGAAATAAATCCCCCCACCGTGTGTGTGTGTGTGTGTGTGTAGTATGTATATTCATAAAGGGGCTTCAAAATGTTCATGGAAAAATTCCATTATCTTTTAGTTTCACTTCTCCATGAACTTAAAGGAGTAATTCTCTCTCTCTCTCTCACATGCGTACGCACACACACACTTTGCTTCCCTAGGAAATTCAGCCTAAATCACTGAATACAGCAGAAATTCATTTTCTTATCTTCATCTGCACTCCCACTCTCACCAAGATTGCTGCCACTGGCTTTTCATTCATCTCCTACACTGACTTGTGCCTCTAATTCTCCACATAACAGCTAGAATTAAATCTATGAAAATGAAATAGGACCATGAGTTATCCCTGTTTAAGTGATAATGTTCTATTGCTCTTCAAATAAAACTCCACTCCATAAGGTCAATTTCAAAAGCCTATCTTATCTAATACTATATTCTTGCTATTGACTGCCTTCCAATCCCTCTAGCAGCATAAGCTTCTTCCTATTGTGTAGTCCATTCACATGTTTCCCATAGCTGGAAAGGTTGTGGCTGCCACTTATGTGCCCCTGGCTTTGGCTGGATGGGGCCGGTCAGACAGGCCTTTCATTAATACTCCATGTTTTCTCCTATTATAATGTACAACTATGTCCTGATTATTGTTTCCTTCATAGCACTTTTCAAGACGTACAAGGATAAATTTGTATATTTTCTTTATAGTTATATATCTGGTGCACTACTTGGCATGTATTGCTGTTGTGCCAATTCTAACACAAAGTATTCCTATTTTTAGTACACGTGCTGCCGAAGCGAGCATCACACAGTATTCCTATGAACAACAGAAAGCAACATGGCATCAACCTGCATCATTCTCATAGCTCTTGTTATTTTTGAGCTCACTCTTGCAGTCAATGTGTCCATCCATCTCATTGAGGGGCTTCTCTTTCCATGATGCCCTTTCTTGGCACTAGTCTCTCCTGATAAGATGTCCAGAGTATAGGAGGTGAAGACTTTAAATCTCACTTCTGAAGGGTACCCTGCTTGTTCTTCTGGCTGCCCATGATATCGTCAAAATTCTTTGTCAACATCATAATTTAAACATACCGATTTTTCTTCAGCTTTCCTTATTCATTGTGCATTTCATGGCTCAGCTCCACTCTACATAAGCATTGGCAGCAGGCAGGCAAAAAGGCACCACCAACATATTTTTCATCCAAAATATATTTTTGTGAACTGGATACCTATGTTTAGAGTATAGCAGTATAACTAAAAACCTAAACCATTGTCTTTACTGATACTCTTCATATAATACTGATACTCTATACCTCAAGTTTACCAACTTTAATAGAAACTCCATGGGCAGCTAGGGAAAGAGCTGAAACCCATCAAAAATGAGATTGACATTGTTTCCCAGCCTTATTCCCTGCTGTAGAGGTATGATTGATGCATTTGCCATAGCTGTAAGTTCCCTCATTTCACATATCAGTGGTCAGGCATACCACTCCATGTCCTAGACAAATGCTAATCCATTACATTCTCTTTGGGTTTGGATAACAGATGCTAAGATTCTAGAACATATAAACTCCACGATGTGGAAGATGACGACTGTTGAGTGAATCAGCTTCAACTCAAAGTAACTCATATACAACTGACAAAATACGGCAAGTCCTGTATCATCTGTACACTTTTTACTCTTCTGAGTCCATTGCTGCAGACAGTGTGTCAATCCAGCCCACTGGAAATCTTGCTATTTTTTTTTCATTGAATCTCTATGAATGATGTCTGTACCCAGGGACTTATCCCTCCTGATACTATGTCCTAGAACATGAGAAAAAAAAAATCTTGCTAGCCTCATTTCTAAAGAGCATTCTGGCTAGAATTCCTCCAAGCCATATTTGTTTTTCTGGAAGTTCATGGTATATTCAATATACTTTATCAGTACCATTATTCAAGTTGTCAATGTTTTGGAATTCCCACTCTTTGCTCCGTTACTCATAATTTGTTAATGGCCAAAAAGTCGAATGCCTTTGCATGGTCAACAAAGAACAGTTAAACTCCTTTCTGATATTTTCTACTTTCAGACACCAATCATGACACCTCTGATAGCTCATCCCCTTCTGAATCCACCTTGAACTTTTTTGCAGTTCAAATTTCAATGTACTGATGCAACTGTTTTTTTTAATTATTGTCTGCAAAATCTTACATGTGTGATATAAATGATTTTGTTTGATAATTTCATTCACCTTTATTTGAAATGGGTACAACTATGTATCTGGTCCAATGTCAGTTGGCCAGGTAGCTGTCATCCAACTTTCTTGACATAGACAAGGGAGCATTTCAGTGTTGCTTCCATTTGTCGAACCATCTCAACTGGTGTTTGACTAATTCCCAGGGTCTCATTTTTATTGCCAGTTCCTACAGTGGAGCTAAGATGGCTTTCCTCAATACTATTGACTTTTGATAATATGCTAATGCCTGAAATGGTTGACCTGATTCTTTATGGCACGGTGACTCTGTGTATTCCTTCCTTCTTCTGATGGTTTCTATAGCATTGGACATTTTGCCCAGAGAATCTTGATTTCTTTTATTTTAAGAAATTTGGAATGTGATTTTTTTTCCTTTTGGGTTCTAACTCTGGGTCTTTGCACATTTCATTGTTCTTCACACTGTCTTGAATTGCCCCTTTGAATTTTTGTTCAACACTTTTACTGCACTCTTCTTTGCATTTTGTTTCAGCTACTCCATGTCTAAGAGAGAGCTTCAGACTCTCTTCCGACATCCATGTCAGTCTTTTCTCCTTTTAATGATCTTTTGCTACCTTCATTTATGATGAAGGAATGTCACGTCATCTCAGAAAGGCACTATTTTCTAGATTTACTTTAAACTCCGATGTTTTAGATGCTTCTTGCTTGCTGTCATATAAATCAGAGTGAAATTTTAAGATAAGACTTACTTGGTTCTACAATCAAATTTAATGATAGTCAATTCTGAAGGCCTATGGGATGTCTCCTCACCATAGAGGACTCACCCTGAGCTTCGTGCGACATACTTGTGAGCACTGTGCTTTGATACTTGGTCCTGTTCCCAAAATATGCTCAGTGAGGCAGGTTTCTTTCTGTACCTGCATCTAGTCTGCTGTTTTCCTTTCACAGCCCAGACTGGGATTACTTCATCAAATTCTAGTTCAGTATCCAAATCTCTAGGGAAAATGATAGAGAAGTGGTATTTGAGGGACTCTCAGAGGCCTGGCAAGAGCCCTGTGGTCACAATGGGCTAAGCACTGCGCTGCTAACTACAAAGGCGCTAAAATACACCAACTTTTTTTTTTTGCCAGAGAAGATGAGACTTTTAGCTCCTGTAAAGATTTACAGCCTTGGCAATCCATCGGGGCAGTTCTACCACATCCTATACATTCACCGTGAGTCAGGAAGGAATCAGTGACAGTGGGGTTTGCTTTGGGTTTAAGGTCCTGACATTAAGACTCCTGAACAAAACTGAGGGCCAAAAGCATACTGCTATTGGTTAGAGCTCGTCTTTTTATCCTTCAATATGTGAATCTTTTAATTAGATGGTTCAAAATGAACAAGAGGATTTAATCTTGATTTAATACAAAGTAGGCCAGAATATTAGTCCCAGAATTCTAATTTATATATGAATGTGTTTGTTACAAACAATAGATGTTAAAATATGTCCTTGTGATCAGTGGGGAACTACAGACAAGTTCTCTCAGCAATACTTGTGTCTAGTACCACCGAGGTGCCTTTCGAGAAAGCTCTAACCAAAAGAGTCGCTTCTGAGGGGGTGATGGCAGGACAGTTAAATACCAGACAGGAAGATCAGCTCAGAAATCTGTGGTGATTGATTTTCAATGTACTGAAAGGAGTAGTACTATTGCTGGTCGCTGGAATAGGACATCATCTTTGGTAAAGGAGAGGGTCCAAAAAGAGAAAGACCCTAAGTGAGACAGACTAATAGCATCTGCCAAAAGGAGTGACAGGCCAGGGAACTATTGAGAGGATGGTGCAACATGGATGGTGATGCTTCATTCTCTGCACATGAGGTCACCAAGCATCAGAGCTGACACAGTGACACCTGGCAGCAAATGCAACAGCATTTATCCCTGAAGACACAGTCCTGACGTCTGAATTCATTTACAGAGAAAGACCAAGTTGAGAATATTCCTAAATGAAAATCAGGAAAACTTGAAAACTGTTTTTAACCAGAAAAATAGTTTGCCCTCTCTTTGATGATATCTTTTGATTTTAATACAGATGCTGGGATTTTCAGAGCCACCATCTAGAACTAATGTAGCTACCAAGTGGATTTTAACTTATATAGGACAAGGAAGAAGTGCCTCAGAGGGCTTCCTAAATTGTGACCTTTACAGAGGCAACCTGTTGGATCTTTTACCCAAGGCCCTGCTGGTTGGTTTGAACCAACTACTTAGCAGTGAGTATCCATGCATTGATCTGAGAGGGCTCCTTAAACCAATTCTAATTCACTCCAAGTCTCAACTGGCACAGTCCCTGAAAATGGCATTGAACAAAATTCTAGCTCTGAAAACAGAATGAAGAACACAATTTTAAAAAGAGAACGTTGTCTTGGAATCCAACTAACGTGAGCTGCATTTCAGCTGCACGACCCTAAACGGAAGAGTAAAAGCAACAAGGAGTCCATGCTTCTTAGCTAATGGAGTGTATGTGCAGTTTCCCAATGTCCTTGAGAGTTTGTTAAAACATTTCAGAAGGTTTCACTCCATGATACACTTCCACTCCTATCGTCACCTGCTCTTTGGCATTTGCACGTGGTGACCAAAAATACTTTCCTAATGTTGCCCATTCAAATACACTCCTGGGCCATCATAGCACATGCCCGTGTTTCACTGAGACGCACAGGGTAGAGTACTTTCTATAAAAGTCTTTATGAAGCCTTTCTTTTCAAAGGTGTTTGATGAAAAGAAAACATTCCCAGGAAAGCTAAACAGGAGTTTATTTCTTGCCTTCGTAAGTAGGAATGGCTCCATTAGGGCTGAGTCAGTGGCCAAGAATGTCTGGGTGAGTGAACTGTCTATTAACACACTCCTCCTTGGCAGTGGTCCCTGCTTGTGGAGAACATTCTCTGCTGGAGTGGGCTCCACCTTGGCCCAACAGGCCCCTCCATAAATCCCAGCCCATTTTTCCATCTCTGGTACACTCAAATTCAACTCACTGTTATTGAGTCTATTCTGACTCATAGTCACCCTCTAGGGCACAATAGTACTGCCCCTGTGGGCTTCTGAGACTGTCACCCTTTATAGGAGTGGAAAGCCTCACTTTTCCTCTGAGGAGCGCCTGGTGGTTTCAAACTGCCGAACTTGAGGTTAGCAACCCAATACATAAACACTCCATTATCAGGGCTCCTTAAAGGTACATTACTCACCAGTAACACTGACCCAGAGGGCAATTCCAGCATTTTGAGACACATCTTGAGGCCTTTGCAAATCCACTCGTTACTCAATTCCCCTCGCTCCTATTTCTCTATACAATCTTCTGAAGCATAGCAGCATATATGATCAAAACAGAAACTGGAGATGGAAAATGGCAAAGACCGTGGTTGATGAATGCCATAATACTAAAGAGAACCTTCCAGAATTAACTGGCCACATCCCAGCTACTGAAAAGTCAAAAGGCAGAGGATGCTGAGGAGAAACAAGGAGAGAAGAGGGGAACATGTTTGGTGGATAGAAGGTCGAGGAGGAGGCATGAGAGAGTCAAGAGTCAGAGCAGAATGCTGCCATGTTTTCTTGGCTCTTGGTTCTCACTGGAAAACCAAAATAGATGGGGTCTTCCTATAGCCATGCTGAGTTGCAAACAGCAAGGTGTTATGGGGGCATGGGGAACTGAGAGAGAACAGGACAGAATGTATAGAATCGCACTCAATGGACATCTACTCTCACCTTACAGCAGTTCTTGAGTTTCCTACTTGGCTCAGTAACAATTTTCTGTGTTGTGGAGAGGACCAAAGTAGTCTCAAGGCAAAGAGGACCCATGGTTATGTTCAGCATTTCAATTGTCAGACCACCATGACTACTTCTGGGGCTTCGGATTGGCCAGTCTCAAAACTAACGATTGCAATGTACTGAAGTATGACTTTTCAGTTGGCGCTCAAGGAAAATGCTAAATGCATTGTAGAATGCATAAAACAAAGACAAGTTTGAACCATTCCTTGGAATTCCTTAAGTGGGTCTCTTTATGTCAACCTATCAACTATTTCCAGGAAAATAATCCAAACTAAACAAGAACGAACTAAGAAGCAAAATAATATGTTTTGTAGCTTTGTTTATTATTTTTTTGCACTGGAACGTGACCTCTCGCCACTGGCAGGAGCTTGGAAAGCAGCTGAGTTACATTTTCCCTTATTATCCTCCCGGTAGTGTCTTCAACAACTGATGTTTTCCACTTGCCACACGTCAACCAAAGAAAACCGATAGCCTTCGGCTGCCAAAGCATGAAAGCATTTTTTACTTTGTACCCCATTGAGGTTGACTTTTAATACGCGTGTTGACGAACGAGTCACTTTTTCCAGATCTTAGAAGAAAAACAAGCCTACCTTTTCCACCCAGCTGGGAGCTGGGGTCGCTCTTTGGTTCTTGTTGCTTTTTCTCTTGCTTCCGGCTAATGTGTCAAACTACCTCAACTTTGCAGAGCCCTGATGGCATGGTGCGTGCGTGACGCATTGGGCTGATAGCCACAGGGCCCGCAGTTAGAACAAACCCTCTGCTCCTCCCGGGGAGAAAGAGGAGGCCGTCTACTCCCCTCATGAGTCACAGCCCCGGAAACCCACCGGGCAGTTCTAACCTGTCCTGGGGGGGGGTTGCTGTTCCTGGGAACAGACTGGATAGCAGTGAGTGAAATGAGACGGCGACTTTTGATTCTCATGTGGACCCACCTGATTAGAAGGGGTCACACAACTATTGAGTACACGGAAAGCAAGCATAACCCTGCCATCCACACATACAACACACACATACACAAAATGAGAAGTTCATGATCCTAAAGATCCCTCTTGGACTAGAGTGATCATGGGATACAAGTGAATCCCACGGATGAAGAAAAGTCATCACGGTATTTGACAGATTGGAATTATTAAACATCCACGGCTGTGGGGAAGACACCTTGCATATTCCAGACTAAATGAAAACACTTGAAATGAGAAGCGAATGGGTCTTATTAGTCATTCAAATACAAGCACGTGGAGCTTCTCCATGCAGTTTATTTATCAATCACCTTTTCCCTAGGAAGGGAAAGGAAAAAGCAACTCTACAGCTAGCTCTTAGGTTTTGACGTCGGAGGGGGGGAAATAATGATATAAGATCCACGTATGCGTGGACCGCTTACCTTAGATGTAAGAAAAAACACGGTGGGCAGAGCAGCCGGGTCTATGGCAAAGGCGGACCGTCTCCAACGACGTCTGCAACTTTCCCATTACTTGCAGACCGGGAGTGAGAGGTAGGCTGGGCTTTCCCAACCCTGCCTGGAAAAAAAGACTCATGTGTTTGGCTGGGTTTTCGGTTTCATTCCTGGGTATCAGCAACAGACGTATCTAATTTTACCGGGTGACAGAGACAGCTCCTACCGCACTTAGACTTGGGCGGGCCTCCCTCTCAGGGCACGGCTCTCCGCATCTCCAAAAAAGAGAGCGAGAGAGAATGAAACAAAAAGGAAAAGAATTCTTATAAACCCAACATTTAAACCGCGAGTCGCATAATTATAACTTTCTAAAATAAACCCGACCTCAAGTGAGAAGCAGAATGCTTCTGCAAATGAGTTTGTGGCATAGTGGAGCCGCTGCTACATCTTCTGAAAAACGGCTTCAAATTACCAGGCCGCCTTTGGGGTATGGAAGTTTTTGAAGATTAAATGGTTACTATTCTCATCCAAGTAAATGATCTTATTATCGTATCCATTTGGCCAGGAATCCGGGTAGTCGTTGTACAATATGATTAGAGTAATCAAGATCACTGCCTGGTGCATGTCAGAGGGGTTGCAGCAAAATGGCAAATACCGTGTGCGTGCTTCATCCTAATAAAAAGTCCCTTTCCCTAATCCATTCTTAAATGAAAAACCTTACTCTTGCGAGCAAAATCTTAAATAATGACTAATCATGAGAAGGAGGTCATCAAAGTCGCCGTGCTTACAAGAGGGTGGTGTTTTCCTAGCCAACCAGTATTTATAGCACCCGAACAAGTGGTGCGAATGCAACACTGTGGTCGTACAGTCTCTTTGTCACAAACAATAACAGCTTTCAAATCCTCACTTTACTTCCTGAGGCACAAGGGTATCAGACTTCTGAGTAATCTTAATCTTTCCTTCGGAGTACATGATATATTTGAATTGTGTGCTTCAGCACTAACCCTGGGTGATAGGGAGCAATAGCATGATAAAACATACACTTAATGCCTTCTCCCCTCCCCCTGCCCCAGGGGGTGGGGAGATTTCTCCAGCTGATCCACTTTCAAGTTCTTTTGAAACATGAAACTCGGGCCACCAAGACAGCTGCAGGCCTTGAATGGAGAGTTCACACAGCCTGCAGTAATCATCCACTTACAAGGCACATGAAAATCATTCTCGAGTTCTTCAGAGAGAAGGGTTTTGCTTATCAGGGCAATTCAAATTAGATAGCAAATTATAGTACCACTACCAAAAAACCAAGACCCTTTACAGAGAGAATCCATATAAGCAAATCTGAAAGCCCTTATCTCAGTAGTTAGGCGGCATGCCAGACAGACACTTCATGCTCAGAGACCTTTCCATCAACCAGCAAATTGATTTGGGAGCCAAGAACCCCTGAATGTTTCAAGGGCTGCTCTACGGAATGGCTTGCCAGGTTGCTCACTTCCTCCTCACTCCCTTCACAGCTCCCCCTCAGAACAACACCCAGGCTGACAGCTACAGGCAGATGGTTTAGAGAAATATTCTCTGACTTTATTGGCAAGAGTTGAATGGTTCAAACAAAACCCTCAAGGCTTTTTATAGAGGGCTGCCTTAAGTGTGTAACGCCCGTGTGCACACACACACATCTGATATCTTTTCTTTCCAACAAAACAAGACCAGGTCAATACTTACCTCACATAAAAGTAACTAGGGCAAGGTAACAATTTGGTGGTATTTTATAGAGCATTATGATTGAGAGACTAAGTCATTGTCTTTACTGATAAATTTTGTAAATTTGTTCAGATGTTGATTTCTTCCTGAGCCAGTGTTGGTAATTTTTGTGTAGGAATTTATCCATTTCCCCTAGGTTCTTTAATCTGTTGAGGTTCATCACTCACTCACTCACTCATTCGTTGCCGTTAGGTAGATTCTGCTTCATAGAAACCCTGAAGGAGAAAGTTGGGTTTCTCAGGCTCTAAATATTTATGGAGGCAGAAAGTCTCATCTCTCTCCTTCGTTCCACTGGAAAGTTAACTGGTGGGCTCAAACTACTGACCTTGAAGCTAGCAATCCAATGAATTACCCACTGTGCAACCCAAACTCAAACCCACACCCTGCCAAACTCACTGCCAATAAGTCGATCCCGATTCATGGTGACCCGAAAGGATAGGATGGAACTGCCCCTGTGGGTTTCTGAGACTGTAATTATTTATGGAGTAGACAACCTCACTCCACCCCCAAGGAGTAGCCAGTGGTTTTGAACCGCTGACTTTGTGGTTAGCAGCCCAAAGCATAATCATTGTGCCACTTCAGCTCTTTAAATTTGTTCAGAGTACTCTTTTAATCCCTCCTGCAAGATCGGTAATGGTGTCCTAATGTTTCGTTTCTGGTTTTGTTTACTTGTGTCTTTTGGGGGCTGCGGGTGGGGTGGAAGATGATGCTTTCTGCCCCAATGAAAAACAAGTCTCCGAATCCCACAGGGGCGGTTCTACCCTGTCCTAGAGGATTGCCATGGATCGGCATCGAGTAGATGGCAGTGCGTTTCCTTGGGTCTTTTCCCTTCTCTCTCTTTTTTTTCATTATGGCTAAAGTTACTTAATTTTGTAATTAGTTCAACCAGCCAACTCTTGGGCTCTGTGATTCTTTGTACTGGTTTTCTCTTCTCTCTTTCATGTATTTATTTACAGACAATGCACTTATCGTGTGTTTTCTCTTCACCGGTCTTTCAACCTCGGCACACACAGTTTTCATTCGTGTGTTCTACGCCCACTTTCTCTTGGGTCTGTTGCTGACTTTAATGGACACTTGTGGCTCTTTGTAGGTTCTGGTGAGTCAGTCTGGACTCTTAGTGATCCTACTTAGAACAGAACAAAACATCTCCTTGTCTTGTGGCATCCTGTCATGTTTGAGCCTATTTCCACCATAGCAGTATCCATCCTTCTCTTGAGAGCCCTCCTCTCTTTTCCCGCCCCATCCACTTTACCAAGCAGGTTGTCCTTCTCCAGGGACTGGTCTCTCTTGACAACATGTCCAAAGTGAGATGGAGACTCACCGTTCTTGGGAGCATTCTGGCTGTAGTTCTTCCAAGACAGATTGTTCTCTTGGCAGACGATGTTGTTCTCAATATTCTTCCCCAACACTCAGTTCAAATGCATCGAGTTTTCTTTCATCTTCCTTATTCAAAGTTTGATCTTCACATGCATATGAGGCTATTGAAAATACCACATGGCTTAAGCCTGGCATCCTTTCGGCCTCAACATGACACCCTTACTTTTCAACGGTTGAAAGAGGTCTTGTACAGCAGACTTACCCAACGCAATGAATGCTTCATCTTTTGACTGCTATGTCTAGGAACATTGATTACAGATCCAAGCAAGATGAAATCCTTGGCAACTTCAATCTTTTCTCCATTTATGATTATGTTAATTATTGGCCCAGTGGTGAGGATTGGTTTTCTTGATATTGAATTGTAATCTACACTGAAGGCTGAAATCCTTGATTTTTATCAACAAATGTTTCAAACCCTCCTCCTCACTTTCAGCAAGCACGCTTGTATCAAGTTGTTAATAAATCTCTTTCCAATCTTGGTGCCCTATTCTTCATCATATATTCCAGATTCTCTAATTACTTGTTTAGTTTACAGATTGAATAAGCATGGTGAGAGGACACAACCCTGACATGCACCTCTCCTGATGTTAAACCATGCAATAGTCCTTTGATCTGTTCACACTCCTATCTCCTGATCCCCATACAGCTTCTACAGATAACAATGAAGTTTTTTAGAATTGACAGTTTTCTCAAGGCTATCCATAATTTGTTATTATCCACACAGTCAAATGTCTTTGCAGATTCAGTGAAAACACCAGCAAATGTCTTCCTGGTATTTTCGGCTTTCAGCCAAGATCCATCTTAAATCAACAATGATATCACTTTATTCCATGTCCACTTTACAATCTGCTCTGACTCTATGGCAGCTCCCTTTCAGTGTACTGTTCCAAATATTGCTGAATGAGCTTCAGAAAAGTTCTATTGCAAGTGGTATCAATGATATTGTTCTAAAATTTGTGCATTCTGTTGGGTCACCTTTCTTTGGAGTGGGTATAAATTGGACCTCTTTCAATCAGTTGACCAGGCAGGAGTCTTCTAAATTTCTTGGCATAGATAAGTGAGTGTTTTCAGTGAGTCATCATCTTGGTGAAACATTTTAATTGGTATTCCACCCCTTCCTGGAACCTTGTTTTTGACGAATGCTTTCAGTCTAGTTTGAACTTCCTCATCACCATTGGATCTTGCTCATATGCTACTTCCAGAAATGGTGGAATGTCAACTAGTGCTTTTTGGTGCAGTGAGTTTGTATATTCTTCCCATCTTCTTTTCATGCTTCCATTCAATATTTTGCCAATAAAATCTTTCAATATTGCTGTTGGAGGCTTGAATGTTTTCTTTAGTTCTTTCAGTTTAAGATATACTGCGTGTGTTCTTCCTTGTTCGTTTTCTAACTCAGAAATTTATCTGTTTCATCTAGATTATCTAATCAGTTCATCACTCATTGCCATTTCGTCCATTCCAATTCACCATATCAACTGACACTAAGAAAGAATACTTAAAACCTGAAACATGCAGATTTAATAAGCAAAGGTTTCACTTAAGATGATATGATAAGGTTCCACAGTTCACTGTGGAATTTTTTCAATGTAAAGGTTATATTAATAGAAATAAATGGAAAATTTCTCTTATTTATTTTTCAGTTACTACGGGGCAACTAAATGCAGTCCAAGACTTCTGAACCATTGTTTATACCTGTGTGATATAATTAAAATTGAAAGTAAAATTCTTGGGCTTTCTTTATACAGCCAAACAGGACACTAATGAACAGAAAAGAAGAAAAGTAACAGAACGATATGACTTACCTGTAAGAACGGGAGGACAAGTTCAACATTCACATCTGGAACTCTTAGGACACCAGAGTGGAATCCATATGGGCATGCTATGCCAGAACTATTTAACTTAACTGTGTCATTTCCACAAATTGTGTATGTGGGCTTTTTATTTACATGGGCATGTGTGTTAGTCCAGGTAGACTAGAGAAACAAATTCATAGGCACACATATGAATATAAAGGAAAGGTTTATATACAAGAGAAATGGAACATTGCGAAAGTATCCTAACCCAGTCCAGTTCAAAGTCATAAGTCCGATATTAGCCCATATGTCTGATATCAGTCTATAAAGTCTCTCCTTCCGACTCACGAAGTCACAGGCCAGTGGGCGCGGAGTCCCGGCTCTGATAGGGGTCCCCTCATGGCTCCTCATTTCCAGGGCTCAGGGTCCATCATCAGTATCCATTGGTGATAGAAACATCTCAGAGCTGGCAAGTATCTCTCTGTGGCTTTTCTGGCTTCAGAGGTCTGGTTCCATCAGGGTAAGGCTATGTGGCTTCTCCTCCAGCTCTTCCAGTTCTTTGGACACTGCCATTTTGTCTTGTCAGTTGAGCAACTCCCAACCAGTGGGATGATGGTCTCTCATCTCCACCAGGGAAATATCTTGAGACTTCCCAGAAGTCTCAGGAGAAAGCCATGCCCACACAGAGGTCTTGTTGGCTACTCATTGGCTCTCTTCAGATCGACAGACTAGACTCCATCCCTACATCCCAATCATGAAATTGACATCAAGTACATGACTGTCACAGCATGCTATTTGTTAAAAAAAATATAGTACATGTGTTCTTTTCTCTTTTCCTGGTAATTCAGACCTTCCCTTTTGCTTCTTTTCCTAGTTTTGAAAAGTGTAACCTTAGATTATTGACTTGAGATCGACCTTCCCTTTTTAACGTAGGCTTTTACCACTATATAGTTCCCTGTGAGTAATGCCTTTGCTGTATCCAGAAGTTTGGGGGTGTTGTGTTTTTGTGTTCACTCACTATCTAATTACTCTTGTGATTATTTCTTTGCCCCATTCCTTTTTTTTTTAAACAAAATGAGTGGGCTCATTTCCACATACTTGGGAATTTTCCAGTGTCCCCATGTTACAGATTTGTTGCTTTGTTGTAGGAGAGGGCACTTTGTAGGACTCTTCTCAACCTACCGACACTTGCTTTGTGGCTTAACATATGGTCTATTCTAGAGGATGATCCAATGGGGACCAAAGAAAGTATATTGTGCTGTTACTGGGTAGCAGATTTTATATGTATGCTGGGGGGTCTAGGTGGTCAATTAAAAACAAAGCAAATCAACAGACCCACTGCCATAGATACACTTTTACCTCATCATAACCCTACAGAATGTTCCTTAGAATTCCCAAGACGTCAGATCTCTCTAAGGGGGCAAGACAGTCTCATGTTTCTTCCATGAACCACTGACCTTGGAGTGCTTAGCCAGAGCTTCTGTAGTTTATTAATAGTGGGAGCATTCTATATTTTAATGCTTTTAGAGCTCTTCAAGAAAATCTAGTTCAACCCTCACCTACATGTAAAATGGCTGGATCAAGATTACAGCACTGGCAATGACATGAGTGGATGCAACATTGGAAAGTCCCTGGTAATGTGTTTCAGTGTTCTACTATATGTATGCTTCAAATGAAGGGCCCCTCTTTCTATAGGTTCCTTAATAGGGGCCTTATATCCATAGGTTTCCTAATAATTCATCTTAATCTTCTCTGCTCACAGTCCTAGCAACTGCAATATTTAGTTTTCTGTTTCCTCTCAATGAATATAATATGTATTGAACTTCAAAAAAAGTGAAATAAGTGCATCGGACTTACCAGCAGGTTTTATAATACCAATGCCACAGTATATAGTCACCTATAAAAATCAGCATTATGGTGATCCAGCTGACATTATGAGAGCCATCCAGAAGAGGTCAGTATAGTAATAATGAAAGTATGATCTTCAGGGCCAATTAAGTGTCGAATCAAAGTAATTGATTTTGAAAGTAGAAAAGGGTAAACCTTAAAAAAATACATTTTCAATTATCCATCTTTTGCTCAAAGCTACTATTCTTCATAATATATGACTACAGATCTTTCATATAAGCAAAGGAAGGGACCCAGTGATCGCATACACAACTGAAAACTAAATGAGTTTTTGTCTGGATTAAAATGAAATGCTAGTCACCTTAGTGTGTAGCTGACTATGAAATGAGCTGTTATTCCCAACATTGCTACCAGAAGGAAGATGAGATTGCATGCTGCTGTAGATTTATAACCTTGAAAAAACTGGAAGAGTTGGAAGCAGTGCTACTCTGTCTCTGTTCCCTGGGAATGCCAGGGAGTTGACACAGTGGCAGCTGGTGTAATTAACTTCTCGTTCTTATTGAAATCCATTAATTTTTTTAGATAAACCAAACCAAATTTACCACCACTGTGTCGGATAATGAACCATAAAGACGCTCTCTGGGTTTCTGAGACTGTAACTATTTATGGGAGTAAAAAGTCCTTTCTTTCTTTCTTTTTTCTTGCCCATTCTTTCTTATGTGGAGTTTTTGAACTGCTGACCATGCAAATTGCAGCCCAGGGTGACCATAGTTTAGGAAAGATGTTCATATCCTTTGAGAGTTGCTGTATTATTTTGAAAATGAGAGTGATTACTAAATTATTAAAAGAGAAAGATTTTTTTTTTACAGTTTGCATGGTGCTTTTGAGAAGTTTCAGGAGCTCCTAGTGGTGCTGTAGAATAAGTATTGGCCTCCTAACCACAAAGTCAGGGGTTCAAACCCACCAGTCCATCATCAGGAAGGTGGTAAGGCTGTCTGCTTCTTGAAACATTTACAGTCTTAGAAATCCTAAAGAGTACTTCTATTCTGTCCTACAAGGGAGTTACAAAAAAAAAACCCAAGGAAAAAACACCCAAAACAGAATTGCTGTGGGCAGAGCAAAGTTTTGGTAGCATGCATTCCCCATGACCCCCTATGCCACCCCCACTAGGTGACCATCAAGCAGCTAGTTCTGAGTTAGTACACCCAGTGGCATTGCCTGGGAAGGTTCTCTCTTGTCACAGTGAAATTATTTTCATTAAAGCTCTGTTCTTGAATCTTGTTTTTTTTTTTTTTTTTTTTTTTTTGTGATGGCCAATTTAAGAGAACAGTGTGTGGCTATGAAATTTTGTTTCCTGCTTGGGAAAAATACCACAGAAACTGTTATTATATTGAGCACAGCATACCATGTGTGACAAAAAAGGCCTGATTTGTGGAAGACGGGTGGGCTGTTTTTGCCACCATACCTGATCAAGCAGTTACCTCAGTGTGCCAGTTTTTGGAAAAAACAGGTATGCTTCTCTTGCCCTCCCCCTCTACTGACTCACCTGAGCTCCCTCTGTGACCTTTTTTTATTTTTGCCAGTGAAGAGGAGCAGGTATTAAAGGACAGTGATTTGACAATGTAGAAGAGGCGAAGACAAAAACGAGGGAGGTGCTGTCAGCCATCCAAACAAATGAGTTTGAAAAATATTTCCAAGAATGGAATCACACATTTGAAAAATGTATTACATGTAATGGAAAGACCTGAAGGTGATAAGTTTGTTTAATAAAGAAACTTAAATACAAAGCTTTGAAAAAATTCCACATTTTGGGGTGTACCTCCTCATCTAAGGCAACTATGAGTTGGAATTGACTAGGTAGCAGTGGTTTGAGTTGGGGATGCTTGTGGAGTAAGTATTTCATTGGGGTTACATTGGACCAATCAATGATGTCAGAGAAGACATAACAAAATACATAATATAAGGCAGTCATGGATGTTGAAGAAGCAAGAAGCAGGAGGATATAGAAGGACAAGGATAGTCTGTTTTAGATTTGTGAAGAGAAAATAAAATAGTGGCATGATACTGTCAAAATGCCTTGAGTCATCTCTCCACTGCTGAGTTGTGCTACAATATTTTCAAGGATTTTTCCACGAACAGACAACTTTGCATATGTTGTAGGGACCAGACATTTTGCAAGTGTGTTCGTTTGTAGTCTTTTTGTGCAGTGATTCTCAATTGGAGCAGGCCAATGGAGAGATGGCGAGTGTTCTCCAGAACACACAGGAGGCTTCGGGAATTAACACCAAAGGAGCACTTGCACAAGTGAAAACACTTTGTCAGGCATCATCATTATACCTGGCTTGCAAGACAGAAGAATAGTCAGAATACTCCTTAGACGGCAAGACTTTATCTCAACTTTTGGACATGTTTTCAGTACAGACCAGTCCTTGGTGTGGCATTTATATAATCTGCTGTTAATTTGAGAATTAAGAGGGAAGGGGTGGTTTAGCCTGTCTTTCAGATCTTAGCTTGATGACCTCATTTGGCAGTGCTAAGGAGATAAATAACTCACTAGGGGTGGGAGGCACACTCAATCCCTGTAAGACATTCCTGTGGACAAGGTGCAGGGAGCCATAGTAGAGGCCTGGGAGCTGGAGGAACCAACAGGGAGACCCCATCCATTGTTCGGATGCTTGCACTGTCACTGGATCCACAAGATTTTCACCCATTGGCCTGTGATCTTCCTGCCTTTGGTGGCATTGCATGTGTTTCGTGAGTCTGAAGAGGAACTGATAGATTGGTATCAGATATATTGGCTACTATCAGATTTATGGACTTGACCTGGACTGGGCTGGGATGTTTTCTAAATATTCAATTGCTCTAGTATATATAGCTCTTTCTTTCACACATAGGAGTATCAATGAATTTGTTTCTCTAAACCACCCTGATTAACACACTTGAAAAAGGACATCATTCATGGTAAGTGGAGTGGCAGGAAAAGAAAAGCTTAGATGGATTGATGTGGTGGTTCCAATGATGGACTTGAACATGACAACTCTTGTAAGCATGACACAGTAACAGGCCCTGTGTGTCTGCCACTCCTCTGTTCTGAGGTATGTGCTCTCCTCCTCAGGACAGCAGACTCTTTGGTGTTAGATGGGTCCTGACTGCTGCTCCACCCTGGGCAGGCAGGAATTCCTGAACCCAGCTTCTTATAAGCCAGCAGGAACTCACTCCAGGATCTGACACCTTGACCTTGGATACCTCCTTGGCTAACAGGAAGTTTTTCCAGAACCAGGCAACCCTCCACTCCTCCTGTGGTTTCCTTAGCTTAAAGAGTGTGTTTTTGACCCATACCCAATAAGCTAGTTGTATTCTTTAACTGTCAGTTGGTTTATCCCCTATAAGTATTGAGGATGACACTATCTACCCTTGATTGTTCTTGATAATTGACATTGAGTTAATTCTGATGTCCAGAGACCCCAGGGGTGCAGAGTACAAGTGTTCCCTTGTGGTTTCAAGGTTGTGATTGTTCAGAAACAAAGCATCAGAGCTGTCTTCTAAGGCACCTCTTGGAGGTGGTTCAAAGTGCCAGTCTTTTGGCTAGTAGTTGAGAGTTAATAATTTACTCCATGTAGGACAGCTTATCTACCTCTTCACAACTCAAAAACTCACTGCCATTAAGTCAGTTCCAACTTATCCACCCGATAGGACAGAGTTGAACTGCCCCTGTGAGTTTCTTTGAGGATAACTCTTTACAAGAGTAGAAAGCCTCATCTTTCTCCTACAGAGTGGTTGGTATAGTTGACTTGACAGCAATTGCTTTTTTTTCTTCTCTCAATCATTTTATTGGGGACTCTTACAACCCCAAACATCCCATACATCAATTGGATCAAGCATATTTGTACATATGCTGCCATCATCATTTTATAAACATTTCCTTTCTATTTGAGCCCTTGGTATCAACTCTTCTTTTTTTCTCCTCTCTTGTCCCTCCCATCATCATGATCCCTTGATAAATTATAAATTTTCATTATTTTCATATCTCACACCGACTACTACTTCCCTTCACCCATGTTTCCATTGCTCATACTCCTCCGGGGGGTATTATGCATTGATAACTATGATTAGTTCCTCCTTTCCCTCTTCCTCCCCCAACCCTCCCTCTACCCTCCTGGTGCTGCTACTCCCATTTCCATTCCTGAGGAGTTTATCTGACCTGGATTTTGTGTGTTGTGAGCTCTTATCCATACTGCTATACATGCTCCAGTCTAGCCAGAAATGAAAGGCAAGACTGGGTTCGTGATAGTGGGAGTGAGGAAGCCTTGAAGAATGAACGGAATATTGTATTTAATTGGTACTATACTGTACCCTGGTTGGCTCACCCATTCCTAGTGACCCTTCTGTAAGGGGGTGTCCTATTGCCTACAGTCGGGTTTGGGGTTGGTACTCTGATCTCTCTGTTCTCAGCAATATGTTTTGGGTCTTCTGGTGTTCGTTACCTGCTTCTGTTACATCTCATGATGACCTAGGCTTGTGTGCTTCTTCAATATGAGTTTGTTGCTTCTCTGCTAGACAGCTACTTGCTTAACTTGGAAGACTTCAAATGTTATAACTTTTGATAGTTGAGCACCATCAGCTTTCTTCACTACATTTACTTATTCACCCATTTTGTCTTCAGTGATCATGTCAGGAGGATGCGCCTTACAGAATTCCAGGTTGTTAGAACAAAGTGTTCTTGTATTGAGTCCATCTACTTCCTCAACATATTGCCAGATACATATATGTACATAGGCCAATACCTCTATTTATATGAATTAATTTGTTTGCATAAGCACTGTATACTTAACATTGCTTCCTAGAGCTTTCCTCTGTTTTCTTTTATCTTCCTCCTGCCCCACTATCATGCTTGCCCTTCTTCTGCCTCTTAGTAATTCCTATCAGCCAGATTGCTGTTGCTCTAAAAGCATCAGGATCTTTACATCCTCCTTATTGTTTCGTTTAATTCCCTGTCTATGGCATTGCTTGCCCACTGCTCCCTTCCCCGACCTCTTCCTCCTCCCAGGTCCGATTGTTTTCTTCTTGGGAGCCATTGATTTAAAAAAAAATCACTACAAAAAAAATCACTACAATGGTATTTATAATTCAGCTTGAACATATATCATTAAGTCAAAAAAACCTAGTCATAAAGCCTGTATATGTCATGTTTTGTGAATCGTGTGTCTATCATTTTGATACTTGAATTGCCAATCATGGCATATATAAGGTATTTTAACAGTGCTATAAGCAATATGATAAAAAATATATGATGCTATGATGATAGACATTACATTACCAGCATTTCAAACACAAGACAGCCATATATCATGGGCAAACTTCAATAGAGATTCCATATTATTTCCAGATCTACTTCCAGAATTGACCAATTAATATCCAGCAGATTATTATCTGATCAAGTTCTGTAATATGAATCCACGAAGTTGGAAGGCTCTCACAGTCAACAGGGGCCACAAGAGATGCATACTAAGAATAGTGAAGCTAGCACAGGATGAGTCAAGGTTTTGTTCAGTTGCACCTGGATTTACCATGAGTTAGAGATGACTTGAAGGCAAATCTCAACAATGCCAGTGGAGGCTTATTTAATTCTTAATATTAATTCATTAATGGGCTAAAGGAGTCATAAACTCTTATAGGTCAGGTAGTGGCATTTTTATATGAATCCCCCGATTCTGAGATTTTGGGGTTTTTTTGGTTTTCTGACATCCATTGGACATCATTATCAACGATTTTTTGGTGAGACCAGTTTCATGGTCCTTATCAAGCATGCACAGGCTGAAAGGTCAAGGCGCTTACATTTCTCTGCAGCTGAACGTAATTTTTTCTAACCATTGTCTCCATGATTTTAAACCTCTGGCCTTCACTTTATTTAGATATAGTCACTCAGCAGACACACACAGGTAAACCTTTTCATTAGAAATCCATATTTGGACACTGGAGACATCACAATAGGGATGGTGTATTGCACCAAAAAAGAGTAATGCTCATATTATAACTCCAAGGCATGGGGAAATTTGCAAAAAGGAACACAAAAATGATGGGAGGTACATTTCCAAAGCTGGCTTTCGATTGCTAGTGTCTGGATATTTGTAAAGTGTGGACATTTCAAAGTCAACATTTCCATCATCACTTCCACTTGTCTCCAAGCTTCTTTCTCACGCTATGTTTCCATTGGCCATGACAGAACTCTCCCTTCCTTCCCTTGAACTAATTTCAGAGCAATATTTGTAGTCTTCCTTTACGAAGCAAGTGAAACCATTACGAAGCACAGAAACCATTCCCTGCTTATTTATGAACTGAAAGAGAATGCTGTAGGGAAGAAGAGATGAAGGTTTTGGCTTTAGCACATCAACTTTGTAACCCATCCAATTTTTTACCACAAAGACAATGAAGCTGGTTGATAACAAATATTACATTTGGTACAATATCAGCCACCAGAAGAAAATCTTGTAAGTCCACAAATATCCCCACAACAACACAAATATTTCCTATCTTCTCACTAATCCAAGGGTTAAAAATTTCCTTTTTCTTCTAGAAATGAGGGATCAAATACACCCACTGCCATGATTCTGACAGATAGAGACTAAAGATTTAAAAATAACACAAAAACAAACTATTGGTCCAATGCATTTTATTGCATACTATTGCTTTTGGCTTGTTTATTTGAATCTAGGCATTCATTAACTGCAGTTCTTGTTAAAGGACACTAGGTCTTTTTTGAAGGGGGAATCACCTCTCCCCCACTTTTCAAGTCTTTTCAGCCCCATCCCCAGGACATATTCTTATGGTTCCAATAGTCATTTCATAAATGACTTAAGACAAGCCAATTAGCACCAATCAGAGAAAATCTCACCATGTCTGTTTGTGTGAACTGGAAGACACACTTTCTTTTCTGCTGAACTTGAACCTAATAGTGATTTGAGCCTGAGCTTGTAAGCCAAGGAAACAAAGTCAACTCAGCAGATGGGGTCCCTGAGAGAGAAAGAGAGAGACTGATGGGAGTGTTTGAGGCTCTGCATTACGTCATGCTTTAGTCAGCCCACATGCAGTCCTTTTCAGACAGAGGGGCCAATAAATGATTTTTGTTGTTGCTTACAAGTTTATATTTGGTGTCTGAGCATCACTTGCAACATAAAAAGTCAAATTGATATAATTTTGATTCAACCATTGAGGTGATCTAATGGATTTTTGCCTTTTGGGGAGGAGTGGTGATGGACTCAATAGAAGAATGCTTGAGTTCATTGTTGCAGCACAGTGTCAATGCATCTCATTGACCCATTCACTTCACTAAACCTGATATTCTTCTCCTGGGACTGGTTCCTCCTTAACAATGTGTCCAAGCCCATGAGACAAAGTCCCACCATCCCCACTTCTAAGGAGCATTCTATCTGTACACAATATACACTGAATCCAAACCTAACTCACTGCCATTGAGCCAATTCTCACTCATAGCAATTCTCTTGAGAAGTCAAAACACTCATCTTTCTCCCATGGAGAGGCTGGTAGCTTTAGACTGCTGACCAAGTGAGTAATCCAGTATGCCACCATGCTTCGCTATAGTGTCTAGAGATTGCATTAGTGGAGTTATTGCTAGAACTTTCACAACACTGATTTTACGGGATACTGGGTTCTATGTTCTGCTCACCAGGTGCATGGGGCTCCTCGACGTGGGGGTGGGGGCAGCGATTGATATTGCCTTTGGCATAAGGAACACCTATTTGGTGCTAAACACTGTACTGGGTGCTGAAGATGTAGGCCTTGAGCACAGGAAATCCTGACCTTCTCCTCAGAGCTTATTCTCTAGCAGAAGGTTGACCACAATGCTCAGGGGGAAATCAACCTGATGTATCTGCATGCACATTTATTAAGAAAATAAGCCAATAGAGAGTCAATGAGGGGGGCTTGAAGTTCATGAAAAAGTCCTATTAGTTTTTGCGTTAGTCTGGTTTGACTAAAGAAACAAACTCACAGACACTCATATGTGTATAAGAAAGAACTTCATATAAAGAGTAATTATATATTAAGAAAACATCCCAGCCCCACTGAGATCAAATCTGTAAGTCCTATATTAGCTCATATGTCCCATATCAATCTATAAACTCCTTTTCAGACTCAAGCAAAAAGCATTCAATGACACAAAATACAGGAAGATCAAGGTCAGTGAGTGGAAAGCCTTGGCAGTTGAACTATCTCAGTGCTGGAAGAGATCCTCACACAGCTTTTCCAGCTCCAGAGTTCTAGTGAAGCTCCATGTGTCTTGTCAGCAGGAAGGTGAAGCAGAGAGTGTCTGTATCTGCCCTCCATGGTGTCTACAAATGAGGTCATCAAACTGTGACCTGATTGACAGGTTAGACTCTACCCCTCTGCAAGTGGACAGGAGGTTATGTAACTGCCACAGTTTCCTATTCCATTTTGTCCTCCAAAATGAAGCTCCTCATTTTGTAAAATTTACAGGTCAAAAAAGGGATTTTTCTAGGACAAGATAGGAGCTGAAACCTGACTAAGGAGAAAGAAACTGACTAAGGAAAAAGAGGAGAGCTAAGAGGGATATGGGCATGGGGTGGTGGGGTGCTGGGTGGTAGTGCAGTGACCTTAGGGAGGTATGGTTTTGTCACTGCTGAGAAGCACATGGCGAGTGGGGAGGACAGACATGCTCAGACAGAGACATAGTCCTCCTTGTTGCACATTAGTGATTCTCCACTTTGGCCCTACATTGGAATCACTCTGGAAAATTCTGAAGATATCATTGCCCAGGATGCGCCCCCAGACGTTCCAATTCACTTGCTCTGCCTAGCAGCACAGGCACTAATCCGGGTGGATCCACCACTCGTCTTCATGTGTCCAACTGTGGTGACTGACGTGCTGTGATGTTGAAGTTCCAAAAGCTCACTGCCATCCAGCTAATTCTAACTCATACTGACCCCGTGGACAGAATAGAACAGGCTCCACATGTTTCCGAGGCCGTACATCTTTATGGAAGCAAGCTGAAAGCCACACCTTTCTCTGGCCGAGCAGTTGGTGGGTTAAGATGGTTGACTGGTGGTTAGCAGCAGCCTAACACATAATCTACAATGCCAACAGAACTACTACCACTGGCGCTCCAAATACCAGCAGAGTCACCCATGGTGGACAGATTTCAGCACAGTTTGAAGACTATGCAGCATAAGACGAAAGAGATGTATCTCCTTTTGGAGTCTTACCTGAAGACTCACTTCCAAAAGTCAGTCAATGAAAATATGATGAACCGCACTGTCAGAATACTGTCTGACTATTTCACTGTGGACGTCATCAAGATCAGTCTCCAGAGGAGGACATCATGTTTGGCATAGCAGTGGGTCAGTGAGAATTAGGGAAGCTGAGTGAGATGAATGCACACAACTACAATAATGGACTCAAATATTGGCCATTGTGAAGATGATGAAAGATGGGTATGTTAGGTACTTCTTTACAGAAGAAAAAAATCAGTGATGCTTATTTGTGTAGGTCTATAGAAGGAGATTCATACCGAGGAATGTCTCACAGTTGTAGAATTCTACAGTTGTAGAATTTGGTAAATACAGTCTGGGTCAAGTCCATGGGTCAGATGACAAGCTGGAGGCTTCTCTTGGCTTGTGCAGCTTCACGGGCAGGTAGACCAGTAAGAAGGAAGGTGAAGCAGGGAGACCACAGGCTAGTGAATGTAGAGTCAAATGAATCCAAGGTTGGCAGTTTGATGCTGTGATGACTCTGTGATTGGTATGCAATATGGCAGGAGGTGGACACACCAGATTAGAATCCAGATCCAGCAGAAGTGACAAGTTTCCCCAAGGGTTTTGCTTATAAAAGGAGCAGACCTGATATCAAGGGCTCACGTAGAAAGAAAATGCTTTAGAAATGATGATGAAAGCATATGTACAAATGTGCTTGGCATGATGGATGAATGTATGGATTGTGATGGGAGATGTAATGGCCCCCGATAAAAGAGAGAGACCCCTGTCAGCACTGAGATGCTCCCACTGCCAATGGATACTGCTGATGGACCCTGAACTCTGGAAATGAGGAGCCACGGGGAAACCCCTGCCAGCACCAGGTCGCCTCTACTGCACATGCTTTGTGAGTCGCAAGGACACTTTATAGACTGGTATTGGACATACGGGCTAATATCAGACTTATGATTTTGGACTGGACTGGGTTGGGATACTTTCTCAATGTTCCATTCCTCTTGTATATGAACCTTTCCCTTGTATCCATATGCACGTCTATGAATTTGTTTCTCAAGTTTACGCAGAATAACACAGTCTGGTTCTTAATTCTTAGCCAATAACGGTAGTCAGTTCTGTTTCACTTAAAAAAAAAAGACAATGCAAGATCTACCCTGTAGTTCCTCTAACAGACGGGTAGCTTTCTGGCCATAAGGTTTACCTGTGTGAGTCCTCATTTACCGACCTCCTTCGAGTCTTGGCACCCAGCAGTATACTGCCAAATAAAGATACTTTGAGATCTGACTTCTGAACAGGGCCCACTGCTGACTCTTTCTGAGTCTAAAACTCAAATAGCATCACCTCTTTCTCCTAGACACACATGTTCTGAACTTCTACTCTTTCTGAAAGACTTCTAACATTTTTGTGGTTGGGATTATTTACCATGCTTTTTCCAAGTGGGTCAGTGGTAGAATTTTCATTTTCTATGTGAGAGACCTAGGTTCAATTCCCAGCCAATGCACCTCAGGCACAGACCTGAGTAATTTTCAGTGGAGCTTCTAGACCAGTGGTTCTCAGCCTTCCTATTACCGCGACCCTTTAATATGGTTCCTCTTGTTGTGGTGACCTCCCCAATTACAAAATTATTTTTGTTGATACCTAACATAACTCTAATTTTGCTACTGTTATGGATCTGGCAACCCCTGTGAAAGGGTCGTTCAACCCCCAAAGGAGTAGCGTCCCACAGGTTGAGCACTGCTGTTCTAGACTAAAACAGACTTGGCGGGGGGAGTGGTCTCCTTCTGATAATCAAGTAATGGAAACCCTATAGATAACAACTGTGTGATCAGCAGCTATTCATGGGACTGGAGCAGGACTCAAACTCCCCTAACCAAACTTTCTGCCATCCAGTTGATCATGCCTCATATAAACCCCATAGAACAGACTGGAACTGTCTCTGTGGGTTTCCAAGACAGTCACTCGTCATGGAGCAGACAACCTCAACTCTCTCCCACAAAAAACAAAAACCAAACGCATGAGCACAAGTGAATTCTGACTCACAGTGATGCTGTATGACAGGGTAGAACTGCCCCTGTGGGTTTCCAAGACTGTAACTCTTTATGGAAGAAAGCGCCATCTTTCTCTATTCAAGCAGCTGGTGGTTTTGAACTGCTGATCTTGAGGTAACCAATCAAATGCATACCTTCTATGCCACCAAAGCTTCTCTTTCCCCACATTTCATGTTCGGTCTATTATACCCAGTTGCCACTAGTTAAGGGCAGACTCCATCACAGTCCTCCCACCCACCCCAAACAATAAACATTAGCTGCATAGAGAATTTAAATTATTTCCTGTTGTCCCTGTAGCTTTTGAAATATTTCTAGGAAGAAAGTTCACCCTGACCACCACTTTCACTGTGGACCTCTCTTGCCAGTGTGTTTATAAAAGGCAAACCCTGCCTTCAAGGGTAAGCCTTGAATGGCACAGCACAAAGCCGGTGGTTTGAATCCAGCAGCTGCTCCTCTGGAGGAAGAGGAGACTCTTGGTTACCATAATGATGTATGGCCTCAACAACCCTCTGGAGGATCCCTTTTGTAGTTGGAATCGACTTGAAGACAGTGTGTTTGCTTATGGAGCACTAGCTGTTCGTGAAGATGAGACACTATGATGCTGTGCAGCCCCATGTCTTTATTCCTGACTGGTTTTTCGTCTGCTTCCAAACCTTTGAGGAATCCTGGTGGCACTCGGTAAACTAAGTGGCAGGTTGTCAGTTCAAACTCACTAGTCGCTACTTGAGAAAGTGACACGGTGGTCTCTGGGGACAGTTCTACTTTCTCTCACAGGGTCACTGTGAGACAGAGTTGAGTCAATGGCAGTAGGTTTCACATAGCTTCAGAACCCACCGCCCCTGAGCCAATTCAGACTATAGCCACCCTACAGGACATCATCTATCTATCCCACACGGTTTCTGAGCCTGTCCCCTTTATGGGTGCTGACTGCCCCATCTTTCTCCTGATGGTGGGTCTGAACTGCTGGCCTTGCCATTAGTAGCCGAAAGCTTCACCCAGTCGGAGCAGACTTGATGGCAGTGGGCTTTATGTAATCTGAGAAAGTAATAAAAGGAGAGAGACTCAGTTAGGCTCTGGTGAAAGCTTAAATGGCAAGACTTCGTCTCATGTATGTGGGACATGATCCTAGGAGAGACCGGTCCCTGGAGAAGAACACCATGCTGGTAAAGTAGTGGGGCAGTGAGAAGGGGGAAGGCCTTTGACAAGATGGACCAACATAATGGCTCCCTTACTGGGTTCAGACATAAGGTCAGATGTGAGACTGGCCAAGACCAGGCAGGGTTTCATTCTGCTATACTCAGGGTCGTGATGGGTTGGAACCGACTTGAGGGTACAGAGCAACAGCAAGCAGGATTGGTCACTGTGGTAGGAGAAGGGGCCCATGGGGAGAGACTGGCTCCATGATGGGCTGCCTGGGATGACAGCGTCCTATGGACCCACTGTCAGGATTTCTCTCTCTCTTTTTTTTTGACGGATTTCTTGCTCATGGTAATGCAAGGGTTCTCTTTCAATTCACACAGATTCCTTTCAATTCATCACTATGCCCAGGACCGTGACCAAGCTGTGACTTGGTGATGGTTCAGCCCAGCAGAATGAAGTGGTTGTATGATTGTCCAAAGGTGAGACTAAAAGGCATAGCGGGGACGTAAGCTGTTTCAATCTGTGGTGCAAAGGATTGCTCTGGGTCAGAACCAGCTTAAGGGTCCCTAACAACAACAACAACAACAACAACAACAACACATATTTAAGCAAACAACTGCCTCAGACTTATCCCTCAGAGAAACTTGTGGGTTTGAAACACAGACCTGAGGTTAGCAGCCCAAAGATCTAACCCCAGCACCCCCAGATGTTCTCCTCATGTTCAAAGGGAAGTTATATCCCATCATCCAGGGTGGCTATGGATCAGAGTCGACTTGAAGAAGAGAAAACACACAAGAAGAGAAAATATAGAAAAACGGGGAATATGCTTTACTGAGTTAATTCCTGGTTCCTACTGCTGTCCCAAAGAAGCACTCACTGCTTTAGGATGGGTGTCATTATTCCTGTAGCTGGGCTTTGTTATAAGGGAAAGCTCAAAGTTCCATGTTGGAGGCCAGAAAGCCCACTGGCATGCTGAGGATTTCATTAGGGGCTAGGGATTGAGTTTCATGAGTGTGCGAACCTCTCCAAGTGGGAGTTCAAATCAGGTAGCATGTCCGGACAAATTTCTGGCTAGCAGATTCATCACCACCAGCAGTTTTCCACAGGAGTGCATGACCTTCAAATCTGACCAAGCATCCTTTGGCTAGCTTCCTCCTATCTAATAAAACCATTGTGCTAAAACTCCAAGTTGTTATATATGGCTATTTTGTGTCCTAATTTAGAAGGCTAAAGCAAATAGACTTTCACAATTTAGAAGGCTAAGGCAAATAGACTTTCACAAAGGATAGCTGTCTGAGACAACATATGGTGGGCTATGTGGAGTTCTCACAGAATTAAATGCAGAAGAAAAAGGGCTTTTGCTTTTTTTTTTTTTTAAACCCCAACACCATCATGTAGCTCTTTAAATGTTTGGGTGGGGTGCATTGCTTATTTGTTTTTTAAGCTGTTATTATGTTAAGGAGTCCTAGTGGCATCAGGAGTTACGTACTGAGCTGCTAACCACAACATGAGCAGTTTGAATCCATCTGCTGCTCCATGGGAGAAGAATGAGGCTGTCTGCTTTTTAAAGATTGATAGTCTTGGAAACCCTAGTCCTGCTCCACGGGTCTTTGCTCTGCCTCAGAGTCAACTTGATGGCAATTGTCAGTGTGGTTTTATCATGTCCTTATGAATCACTTCGTAGCCATGCAGTTATTGATAGATACATGTATTAATGCTGACTCTCTGAACTGGACGCATGTCCATCAAAATAGACCTACTTTATCCAGAGTCCAAAGGAGCCTGTTCATGGCCAATCCTGAAGTATTAAACATTTAAATGAAACGAGACAAAAAAATTTTAAAAATACAAAACTCATACACCAAGATTAAATGCTACTGAAAGTGTATTGCTATGGGTCACAATGGTAATTTTGAATACTCTTCAGTGAGAATTAGTCAAGGGATTCTTTGACAACAGAATGAAGACATCATTTTTAGGATGTTTAAGAGTAGGGAGCCATGGTGATGCAGTGGGTTAAGCTAATGCTGCTTCTGTGGAGAAAGATGAGGACTCCAAGGAGCAGGTCTATGATTCCATGGCATTGGGTTATTTTCAAGAAAAAAAAGCCAGATCCACCTCACTGCTAATAAGTCAATGCCAACTCATGGAGAGCCTCCTGGACCGGCTAGAAGCACTCCTGTGCATTTCATGAGACTGTAACTCTTGACAGAGACTGAGGCCTTCTTCAGCACAGTGGGGAGTTTCAAATTACTGCCCTTGCCATGCACACCCCAACACATAGCCATTATGTCAGGGCGCCCGAGTGGCGTTTTAATAATTCAAAAAAAATGTACACTTGCCTTTTGTTAAACATGGAAGTTTGCTTATTTCTTAGACTGTCTGCCACACAGCTCTGATCATTTTAGCTTATTAAATAGATTAATCATCACTATATTTTTCTCATGTTAAAGAATGGTATGTCTCATATACTGCAATCAGGACCAGGATCTTCTTTCCACACTCCCAAGGCTACAAGGGTCAAGTAACCCATATGCATTAATGCTTCCCATGTAGCAGCCACTAAATATAGTCTCGAATGCCTGGCTTAGCAAAAACAAACACCAAAATGTACTTAAAAAGCATGCCTTTGCTATCACTTAATCAGGCTTCCTGCATTTGGAACTGTAAGGAGACTTTGTCAGATGCCCACTGGATGTCACTGTGCTTGTCACCTTGTTTTGTGAGCACATTTTCTCCAGAGACGTTGAACCGTTCACCAAAACATTCCATCCCCCAAATCAAGACATCAGCCAAAGTAAATGCTAAAATCATACTGCACATTCGGGTTTTTACAGTTTCTCTGTGACTTGCACATATCCCCAAACAGACAAAAACCCAGACCTCGCTGCCCTGGAGTGGATTCCATCTCCAGTGACCAGGGAGGATAGTGCTGAGCTGCTCCTGAGGGTTCTCGGGAATCTCTACAGGAGCAGACAGCCGTGTCTTTCTGCAGAGAGGCTGGTGGGTTGAAACTGCTGGCCTCGAGCTTCACAGTTCAAGGCACACACTCCCATGCCACTATGGGAAAATACGGGAACATGCATATACAAAAGGTCAGCTTTGTATTTGCATATAATATCAAGATAGTGTGTATCTGTGACTATCATGGAGTCAATTCGGACGCATAGCACCTTGTAGGAAAGACTAGAACTGCCCCTTCTGGATTTCTGAGCCAGTAATCTTTACCAGAGCAGGCAGTCTCATTTTTCTTCAGCAGATTGATTGGTGGGTTCAAATCCCTGACCATGCTGTGGGCATATTCGTGCACGGTTCACTGCACTAAAAGGGCTCCTGTATATGTAAGATGAACCAAAAGTCAAGCTCACTGCCATCAAGTTGATGCTGATTCACATGACCCTGAAAGGGAAGGTAGAATTGCCCCTGTAGGTCTCCAAGACTGAAACTCTTTAAGGGAGGAGAAATCCGTTCTCCCACATAATGTGAAGGAGCTTCTGAAAGTTTGTGAAAAGATGCCATTACCTTTTCATTTCATTACTGAGCAGGTTTTCAGCTTCTGTGTGTGTATATATATATATATATATATATATATATTTACATATATACACACACATACACACAGAGATAAAATGTGTACAATATGTATGTATCTATATAGATATAGATAGGTATATGTCTAGATAGAAAAATATACACATACAGACAATCACATATATGGTATATATGGGTATACATTCTATTTTATAAACACAAATGCATAGCCTGTAGGCATAGCCCAACTGCACTAATACGAAACCACGATGAATATGCATCAAGTGCTCTTACTATAAAAGCTATACATCCAACATTCAGCATCATTCCATGGCTTCACAGGGGAGTTTTACACGATTAGACTAATTAATATTAATGAACAGGCAGGGGTGATGTAAACAATCACCAAGGGGACTTTTCTGAGTGACTGCATGCAAACACTCCAGCTGTCCTGTAGGGGAGGATGGGTGTCCTGGGGCCGGGATCCAATTACTCAGTGCCTGAAGGTGGTGTGGACCACCTGTGCGGTCCAGGCTCTGGGTTTCCCTTCTAACACGCCCCACGTCTGCTC